>CAJHNH020006786.1:0-10513 GCA_905116865.2 Candidula unifasciata | reverse complement strand
TGTTGTTGTTGTTATTCTTCTTGTTGTTGTTTTTGGTGGTGTTGTTGTTGTTCTTATTGTTGTTGTTGTTGTCGTCGTTGTTGTTGTAGTTATTGTTGCTGAAGGTGTTTAAGATTATCCATTAAGTCGTTTTTACATTTAAAAAAAAAAAACAAAGTCTAGTCTGTTCTAACTTTGGGTATAGAGGTTTGCAAGAGAGATTGTCAGACATCCTCCGTCAGCAGTTTTCTTTTTGGATGTCTTCAATTCCAGTCCTCTGCCAGTCAGGGACTGTCGGATGTTGTCTACTGAACCCTCCCCCCCCCCTTTTTTTTTCCAACATACTTATTGACAGATACACTCACACATACGTGGGTGCACATACACAACATTCATAGAAACACACAATTACAAACACACACACATTCACACAGACATACACATATTTATACACACACATTCACACACACATTCACACAGACATACATATATTCAAACACATTCGGACAGACACACACTAACACAGACATACATATATTAACACACACACACATTCATGCACACACATCCACACATACACACACAAATTCACACACACATTCAGACATACACCAACACAGACACACACATATTTACACACACACACACATTCACACAGACATACACATATTCATACATACACACATTCACACAGACATACACATAATCATACACACACATTCACACAGTCATACACATATTCACACACACACACACACATTCACACAGACATAGACATATGCATACATATTCACACAGAAACGAACATATTCACACACACCTACACACACATTTACACAAACACACGTATTTATACACGAATATTCACACAGACATACACATCACACACATACACACACATTCACACAGACACACACATATTCACACACACATTCATACACACATATTCACACAGGCATACACATATTTATGCACACACACATTTTCACACACACATATTCACACACACATATTCACACACACATATTCACACACACATATTCACACACACATATTCACACACACATATTCACACAGACACACACATATTCACACACACACACACACATTCACACAGACTTACACATATTCACAAACACATATTCACTCAGGCATACACATAGTTATACACACACACATTCACACACACATATTTAGACAGACACACATATTCACACACACACACACACATTCACACAGACTTACACATATTCACACACACATATTCACACATTAGCTTAAAGCCTGAATTTACCACTACTATCATGTATGCGGGAAAGTGGAGGGGTGGGTGATGGTGGTACTTCTTGGGTCTGAGAATTTAGGAACGCATGATTCGTGCTGTCGTCACAGACTGTGTAGGTTAGGATTTGTGTATGTGTGTGTGTGTGTGTGCCCCCAGGAGAAACAGAAAAGACTAAACCCACACCACAGCCTTTTCCAGGATTCGAACCTGGGTTTTTTGCATAAACAGATAGAGTCGTTAACCGCTTGATGCCAGTTACAACACACAATAATATTTGCAGTTTACAAGACACTCTTCTTCTTCGTGTTTACCGGATATAAACTGCGGCGAAAAGTTTTGGGTGTTCGTCCACCTCCGGACTTTAGTCTTGTTCCAGAACCTGAGCGTTGCGTGCACATCCGTTTCACATATCTAGTCTACCTGTATGCAGGCTCTTGATCCCTTGTCTACCAATGTACTCCGAAGGACGCCCCAGCTAGTCTACTCCTACAACTTATCTGACAGGGATGCAGTGCGTCTGTTCTTGTTTCCATGTAGAGTAGAGCCCTGGGGCACATACGGCGACGAGTTGCAATACACTGGCTTTGTTACTGTAGTTCCTAATACACTTTTAAGGTTTTCATATGAGGCCACTCGTACATAGAAGTCGAAAAAAAAAAAAAAACAACAGTAAGTTAACGAGCCTTTTTTTCTAGTGGCGCATCATTGACGTGTATTTTCAATGGTCAATAAGCACTCAGTGGCTGATGTAGTCAATCTTACGCCGGTCGCTTTTACTTCCCAGGACATTATCTAGTAACCGTTGTGGACTGGGTCGACCTTGGATCGGCCCATTTTGAAAACAATCTGTTTCAATGCTGTTTCAACAAAGCAAAATATCGGCATTATAGGTTATCGGGGAATAGTATAACAATCGAACGCAAACGGCCACATAGACAAACCAACAAACAATTTCAAACATAATAAAAGCTTATAAAAAGAAGGTGGAAGTATGGTTGTAATTTGTGTGAGCCGTTACTGAGTTTTTCGGGTTACCTTTTAAAGCTTGTTATTGCATTATTGGGAGGTTGTTTAGTACCATTGTAAGTAAAATTCGCATAATAGAAAGATATACTACCTGTTTATTGTGCTGATTAGGATGTGACTGTTTATGTTGTCGTAAAAAAGCGCACTTCAAACCTTTTTCGACAAAATGATACTCGATGTATTGTGGTCCCTCCAGAGGTGACGCAGCCACTTAAGTTTGCCGCCCCTGTTGAAGGGCACCCACAGGGCTTCTACCTTACCTGCCATACCCTAGGTACATCCCTGCTTACCGCTACTCTATGCAGCTAGCAATTACTACATTGATTTATGTATATACTAATCACATCATAGAGTGGAAACAATGAGTTTATTCCTATCCACATCTTTTTATCGCTAGAGTGGAAACTGATGATGATGAAGATGATTCTGCGAGGTAAACAAATAAGTGAGGGCGGGGGGGGGGGGAGAAGTAAAAAACAAGTTAACCTTGCCCGAAGTCATCAAGGTCATATGATGCCAGCGCCATTGTTGTATATTTCACGTTTACTTGCTGGAAAACAGAGCTAGTGCAGACAAACAGACCTGGGGGCACAACCTGTCATCTGTATAACGGAACTAGTGGAGAGAAATTTGATTGGTTATTTCCCCTGAGATCGCTTGGAAACCCTCAAAGTTAGTGGGCTGCGACTCAATCGCCCGTCGGCAAAGTAGTTAGAGTCATCGAAATCAACAATGCAAAAGTTCTTTTTTTCCAAGCTACTTGGTGGCCAGCAGTGTGAGGCTATTAAATTTGCGCAAACAACCCAAACCACCAATATAACCCAAAGCTCCCCCCCTTAGGGGTGAGCTGGTGGGAAGTGGTCCAAACCCCACCCCACCACCCCTTATCGTCAAGTCAAGCGGACTGTGCCGTCAATATCATCATTATATAGTGCCTTACCCACTGGCATTGCTTATAGAGTCTTATCATTATCATAACTTGCCGACTCCCCAGTGCGGTGCAGTAAAAATCATTTTGTCTCTGACATGTGTGTGAATGCTTTTTAATAACATCCAATGTCCCCGTCAGATTAAAAAAAAAAAAAAAACGTTCAAATGAGGTACAAAACAAGAGTCCCTATACAAACATTTAAATACACCACCAAATCTAATCTGTATGAATCAATAGTTTTACCCCCAGATCAATCTGGTCTCTTTATTTCTTTTTCTTCTTCTTTTTCTCGTTCGATTTTAAAATTCCTGGTAACATGTTTTGTTATAGATTACAGCAAGACTCACCGCCCCACTCGCCTTTTACAATTTTTGAGGGGGAACCAAAAGAGGAAGGGAAAGGGGCGCTAAGAGGCGATTTTGAGCAAGCCATCTATAGAAATTATCCTTAACATTATTTGTTTCATACCATATCATACATATAATTATATTTATTGGTCATTCAACAGGTTATTATTATTATTATTATTATTATTATTATTATTATTAATGTACTGAATGGCAAATAAATTGATACCCTAGCCATCTCCTTGTGAGATGCAATTTTTCGTTTTTTTTAAGCCCTACACTGGCTGTTACCAGTTCCTGCAATATAGCTCGGCCATAATTATGGTCTTATGGCTGAACACGGTTTCCGGGACCTCTTCACGGGTGATCCTCATCCACATGGGGGCACCTTGTGTCACCGGGTGTTTATTGCTTGTGTGATGTCCTAGTGGGGTAAAATCTACTACTACTTTGGCAAACAAACGTAATATTTTCACTTGAAATAATGTGGAAATGTATAAATTATTACTTTCAAGATAATTGACATAAATAGTCAAAGAAGGCCTCCTAGTCTCCTTACATAATTATTTTGAGGGAGCGCTGCCCCCCCCCCCCCCCCAACACAAAATATTTCCCCCCACCCAACAAAAAATATTTCCCCCCACCCAACACAAAATAATCCCCCCCACCCAACACAAATATTTCTCCCCCACCAAACAAAAAAATATTTTCCCCCACCCAACACAAAATATCCCCCCCCCACACCCAACACAAAAAATATCCCCCCCCCCCCCTCCCAACACAAAATATTTCCCCCCACCCAACAACAAAATATTTCCCCCCACCCAAACACAAAATATTTCCCCCCACCCAACACAAAATATTCCCCCCCCCCACTCAACAAAAAAATATTTCCCCCACCCAACACAAAATATTTCCCCCCACCCAACACAAAATATTTTCAGCGTGTAGGCTCAAAGAGGTATAAGTTACCTGGTTCATCGGCGATAAACTTACTACTTATTCACTTATTCAAATCTTCTGCCATTTTATTATCCGAACACATTATTAAAAAACCACACACACACACACACACACAGTGAGAAAAACACATATCGAGTCAGAGGTTCCTAGCTGCATTATTGATAAGGTGAGTCCCTGTAACGTAACGACTAGACTCTCGAGGGGTTGACGGGGCTGACTTAAAAAAAAGTGGACTTCCAGTTCGAGCCTTGTAGTGGGGTACCGGGCGCAGTCTCGGGAAGTAAAGGCGGCCGGGGTAATGCTGACCACATCATCTATCTTGTGCCGATTGTTCTATAAAAATAAAGGTCTAGGTCTATTCTACACATATGCTGTCTATTCTACACATATGCTGTCTACGCATAGCTGTCTACACATATACTGTCTTTCTAACATATACTGTCTATTCTACACATATGCTGTCTATTCTACACATATGCTGTCTATTCTACACATATTCTGTCTATTCTACACATATGCTGTCTATTCTACACATATGCTGTCTATTCTACACATATGCTGTCTATTCTACACATATGCTGTTTATTCTACACATATGCTGTCTATTCTACACATGTGCTTCTAATCTACGCATATACTGTCTATTCTACACATATGCTGTCTATTCTACATATGTGCTGTCTATTCTACACATATGCGGTCTATTCTACACATATGCTGTTTATTCTACACATGTGCTGTCTATTCTACACATGTGCTTCTAATATACGCATATACTGTCTATTCTACACATATGCTGTCTATTCTACACTTGTGCTGTCTATTCTACACATGTGCTTCTAATCTACGCATTTGCTGTCTATTCTACACATATGCTGTCTATTCTACACATATGCTGTCTATTCTACACACATGCTGTCTATTCTACACATATGCTGTCTATTCTACACATTTGCTGTTTATTCTACACATGTGCTGTTTATTCTACACATGTGCTTCTAATCTACGCATATACTGTCTATTCTACACATATGCTGTCTATTCTACACATATACTGTCTATTCTACATATATGCTGTCTATTCTACACATATGCTGTCTATTCTACACATATGTTATATATTTTACACATATGCTGTCTATTTTACACATATGCTGTCTATTCTACACAAATGCTGTCTATTCTACACATATGCTGTCTATTCTACACATATGCTGTCTATTCTACACATATGCTGTCTATTCTACACAAATGCTGTCTATTCTACACATATGCTGTCTATTCTACACAAATGCTGTCTATTCTACACATATGCTGTCTATTCTACACATATGCTGTCTATTCTACACATGTGCTGTTTATTCTACACATGTGCTTCTAATCTACGCATATACTGTCTATTCTACACATATGCTGTCTATTCTACACATATGCTGTTTATTCTACACATATGCTGTTTATTCTACACATATGCTGTCTGTTCTGCATATGTTCTGTCTATTTTACACAAATGTTGCCTATTCTACACATATTATGTCTATTCTACCCATATGCTGTCTATTCTACACATATTCTGTCTATTCTGCATGATGCGGCCTCTTGCGTATATACCAGCAATCGTAAGCTGTCATGTTTCACCATCTACCACGATCACCTTAATCAGAGATCATCAGTTCATTGTTTTCGTCTCGCCCCATCTATCCGGCCAGACAATCAAGATATTTTTTTCCATCTTTTTTCTTTCCATTCCTTCTTATAATGTGTCAAAATAAAAAAATATTGGGATATCTTTCGAATAACGGTCCCAAATTATCGGGGCAGAAAATATACCCAGCAGGACCACAGTCACGTGTCAATTGCGCAGTTCCGTCGTCTTGAAATGCGAGATTTTGGCGACTTCCGCCGCCGCCGAATTGAGAACTTTCGGCAGCTTCCGCCACCGCCGAGGGTGTCCCACACGCCGTGGATTGGGGCTAAACTAGATGGCTGGGACTCACGAGCACCAGCTACCGCATTTCCTGCAGCTGCCTTCGTTTTATTTGCTCGTGAGTCCTAGCCATCTAGTTTAGCCCCCAATCCACGCCGCGTGGACGGCGTGCGGAGTACTCTCGGCGGTGGCGGAAGTCGCCGGAAGTTCGCAATTCGGCGACGCCGGTATAGTCCCCGGAAGTACGCAACTGACACGTGACTGAGGCCCTGTTAGGGTATATTTTCTGCCTCGATAATTTGGGACCGTTTTTCGGAAGATAGCCAAATATTGACTGTCTACCTAAGCGTACATACTGTCAGCTGCATTGCCAAAGTCCCATGACACCGCCTGTCGTTGGGTCACAAGTTGCATCCGTGTATGCATGCCTCTTGTTACCTGCTGGCTGGCACCTAGAGGTTGATAGATACCCCGAGATTACACAATCTGAACCCGGGTAGCACACAAAAAATGTAATCCTAAAAATGAGGTATTAAACATCCAGATCTTGGCTGGTTTTGTGGCTAAATATATTTATAAATACTCTGTATTCGGTGGATGATACGTTCAAATCAAAAACAAGTCAGCGCTCAACTCCCCATGGCAGAGTTGTACAGACTACGGAGCCGACTTCTTCAAAGCTGTCCGGATTAGGCTGGCGGATAATAATGAATCTCTGACGCTGACTCTATTGCATGACCTGAAAGTAAAGCTTGGCAAAGCACGCGAATGCCGTCTTCGAGGCTAAGACAGGAGACACTATAACCAACACGTGATATGAACAGTTAGGAGAAGTACCTCAGTTTTACAGATCTGGCTTTTTTGTATGCAGACTGTTGGTTCCTCCCCTCTCAGGCAGATGCACTTCAACTTGAGGAGACCCATAATGAGTCGACTCTTACGACATGCTTGTTATGGGGGCAGTGGGTATATTCATGTTTCTCCACACAATGCGACCACGGAACCCACAGGGGGGGATAACTGTGTCTAGGCTCAAGAACGACTTAGCTACAGTCCCCAAAGTGCATGCCAGATGGTAACCACAAACACTTTAACTCAGCGGTTCTCAACCTGTGGATCGCGACCCCTTTGAGGTGTCGAACGACATTTCGCAGGATCTCGACTAAGACCATCGGAAAACACATATCCAACACTCTCTGTCTGTGGTCCTGGTTGTACACTCTCTCAGATTAATGTTTGTCTATCTATTGATGTTTTCCTCCCCACTTGTATCCGGCATCGTTGTCTACCTTTTGCTCTGTTGTCCTCGACTCCCCCCCTCCTCCCCCAGTATGGTTTACAAGTGTGTTATGTCTTTTAATGCAAGCAAAATATTTCAGTTGTCTATAAGTTAAAAAAAAAATCTCTTTCAGTAATTCTCGTTTCTTTTATAGACTTTCCAGAACCTTTGTTTTCGATTGTATTTCCATGAAATACGACCTTTTGTTCTGTATATCTACATATCCAGAGATTCCGTTCGATTTTCTAGTTGCTCAATTCATTGTCCAAGTTTCTGGGCCAAACAGTGTATAAAACATTTAATGATTCTCAATTGTAATGTCATGTGTTGTTTATCACTCTTCTTCTTTCTTTCTCTACTCCTAGAATGCCTTGCGGCGTCAGGACAGGAAGAGATCTCTCGTATAAAGTATATCAATGTCTCTGATATTTCAGCTGTTACCGCTGTATCTGTATAACATTGCTCTCTGTGGTGCCTTGTCTGATGCCAATCTTGTTACATGGCCAAACCATTTGATTTGTTTTCTACCTATAAAGTTCAGTATTGGTTCTGCTGCAACTCTCCTCCAGATATGATCGTTCCTAAGTCGACCGTTCCTGGTTACACATAGCAACACTTAGCAACACATAGCAACACTTAGCAACACATGCAACACTTAGCAACACATAGCAACACTTAGCAACACTTAGCAACACCTAGCAACACTTAGCAATCTCTCTAGGTGTAAATAACTTTCGCATCTTACCGAAGATAGATTTAGCTATTTGTATTCTCTTTTTAATTTCTGTTTGACTTCTGCCATCATCTGTTGTTACGTGTTCAAGATCATAGAACCGTCTCACTTGTTCCAGTGTCTCTCTGTAGTCTTATGTTCACGTTTAGTCGCTCTTTTCCATTGTTAACAACCATATTATTTTTTTTTAATGTAATATCTAAACCAGCGTTTCCCAAACTTTTCTTAGTCTTGGTGCCTTTTTTCAAAAAATTTTTTATTCCACAGCGCCCTAACCTAAGTAAAAGCATTACTATTCGTTTTTAAGAGACTAAAACAAAAAAAAAAACAAAAAAAAAAAAAAAACCTCGTGTATCTTCGAATATTTCGCAGCGCCCCTGTTAAGGGGTCGCGGTTTCCTAGGGCGCCGCGGCGCACAGTTTAGGAATCACTGGTCCAAACAATACTTTACACTCTGCCTGTTAACTGGATCCAGTAGGTTCTGTAACTCCTGTTTTTTTGTTTTTTTTTTGCTGCTAGTTACAGATACCAAAGCATCATTATCAATTCCCTTGTCGTCTGGCGTTGGCGATTACGCCTCTCCGCAATCTGCGATCTTCAACAGCATGTATCAGTTCGTGTGCTGACACCTCTCCATGCCACGACAAAAGGCTGTCAATGATATTCTCGCGTTGTTTTCACCAGTTTCTTTTCCCATAGAGGTTTCAAGCGCTTACAGTGTTTCATTTTCCTTCTCCTCATAACATGACCGCCCCACAACACATTTATGACTGTCTCTTGACCGCCTCCACAACACATTTTTGACTGTCTCTTGACCCCCCTCACCACAACAAATTTTTGACTGTCTCTTGACCGCCCCCACAACAGTTTTGACTGTCTCTTGGCCGCCCCAACAACACAGTTTTGACTGTCTCTTGGACGCTCCATCACACATTTATAACTGTCTCTTGACCGACCCACCACACATTTATAACTGTCTCATGACCGACCCACCACACATTTATAACTGTCTCTTGACCGACCCATCACACATTTTCGACTGTCTCTTGACTGCCCCACCACACATTTATGTCTGTTGATCTCTCCCACAAGACATCTATAATTGTTTCTTGACCGCTTTCACAACACATTTATAACTGTCTCTTGACCGCTCCCACAACACATTTATGACTGTCTCATTTTATAGTACAAAATAATAATACTGATAATGCTTATAATATAATGCGATCATAAACTTAAGCCAATTTGTCAATGCGTGTATTCTAAAAGAGGACATCAAAGTATGCCTGGACTTGCTGTTCATTTTCTAGTACAGTTAACCTCATACATTTGTCTGTGCAGACATTCTGAACAAGAGCCTCAAAGTCTGTCCGTACCTGCTGCTCAACGTGTAAGCAAAAGAAATTAGACCAGTAAACCTCATTCACTTTTCAGTGTAGAAATACTAAACATTAATCTCAAAGTCTGTCTAAACTTTGTGCTTATCTTGCACAAACCTCATACATTTGTCTGTGTAGAAATACTATACATATACTTCAATGTTTGCCCACATTTTTTTTGTCATTTTTCATTACAATAAATTAGATCGTTCAACTTTGTTGTCATTTTTCATGACAATATATTAGATCGTTAAACTTTGTTGTCATTTTTCATTACAATAAATTAGATCGTTAAACTTTGTTGTCATTTTTCATTACAATAAATTAGATCGTTAAACTTTGTTGTCATTTTTCAGTACAATAAATTAGATCGTTAAACTTTTTCACTTGCCTTTGATTAAATTCTAAACGAACACCTCAAAGTCTACCCGAACTTGCTGCTCGTTCTGTAGTAAGGCAAACCACATCAGTTTGTCTGTGCAGACATTCTAAACAAAGATCTGAAAGTCTGTCTAAACTTGGTACTCATCTTGTAATACAATAAAATATTGAGACTAGCGTTAAGAGAATCAAAGATAAAAGAAAACGACCAGGCTATGAAGAAGGCATCAATCTGTGATCCGAGGATGCTGAAATCTGGAGTGGCGAAAATGATCATCGAGAT
>CAJHNH020006785.1:0-10513 GCA_905116865.2 Candidula unifasciata | reverse complement strand
ACAATAGGTTCATGTATTTGTCACTTGTCATAGACACTGTGCAACATGTAACCCATTAGCACATAGGTTCATGTATTTGTCCATCCTGTGTCATAGACACTCCCCCGCGACATGTCACCAATTAACACATAGGTTCATGTATTTGTCACTTGTCATAGACACTGTGCAACAAGTAACCAATTAACACATAGGGTTCATGTATTTGTCACTTGTCATAGACACTCTGCAACATGTAACCAATAAACACATAGGTTCATGTATTTGTCACTTGTCATAGACACTGTGCAACAAGTAACCAATTAACACATAGGTTCATGTATTTGTCACTTGTCATAGACACTCTGCAACATGTAACCAATTAACACATAGGTTCATGTATTTGTCACTTGTCATAGACACTGTGCAACATGTAACCAATTAACACATAGGTTCATGTATTTGTCACTTGTCATAGACACTCTGCAACATGTAAACCAATTAACACATAGGTTCATGTATTTGTCCACTTGTCATAGACACTGTGCAACATGTAACCAATTAACACATAGGTTCATGTATTTGTCACTTGTCATAGACACTCTGCAACATGTAACCAATTAACACATAGGTTCATGTATTTGTCACTTGTCATAGACACTGTGCAACATGTAACCAATTAACACATAGGTTCATGTATTTGTCACTTGTCATAGACACTGTGCAACATGTAACCAATTAACATAAGAAATATTAACAAGTTTAATTATTTAATTAATTACAAACGTTTAATAAAATAAAATAAAGCTGTGTTGAATATTGATCCATTGGGACTGAGAATGCCAAAACGGTGAATTAATTACTGAACACAGAATAGTCGTGTTCACAGTTCATGTTCTTTACAGTTTTGTCTTGAGTACTGTGCAGTTTGACCGTTGTTTATGTTTTAATTGCTCGTCAGTTAAAATGTTTGCTAATTCTGAAACATTCACTTTTCACGAAGCTAGCGTTACACATTTCAGAATGTTACTGTCATATGCCTCTTTATATTTTGTGTTTGGTTTCGAGCCAGGACAGTTTGTCATCCTCTATGAGTGACTTGTTAATTTTATTTTTCAACTACTGGACTGTCCATTGTTATGTTGACTAACTTGTAGAAAACTTGCCAGGAAAGCCTGTCATGTTGGATGTGTGACTTGGTCATTTTTGTGTTGACTAACTTGAACAGAACATGCCAGGAAATTTTGTCAAGTTGGATGTGTGACTTGGTCATTGTTGTGTTGACTAAATACTTACTTGTGTGTACATTCCCCAGCAGGCACCCCTACATGGCAGAAAATTACCCCCTCAGCTATGCCCCTGCTTCCTGACAGTGGAAGCTCTACCTCCTCTGTCACCACTGCCTCTGTCAAGTCCAGTGAGGGATCCTTGAAAGGAGATAGCAAACTGAGTGGTGCCTCTGCTGATGAAGCAACTGGCCAGCAGACGGCAGATTCTGGTGTGAATAAAACTGAAGTTAAAGTCACACCAAGGAATGCCAGTAAATCTGTTGATGGAAAAGAGAAAAATAAGACAGGTGAACGTGAACAAAATAGCATGAAAGGTGTTGAGAATAAGGAAAGTGCTGAGAAAGATGGCAAAGAAGTAAATAAGAAAGGAAATAAGGAAGAAGCCAGGACAGAATTTGAAACAAAGACAAAACAGGAGGCGGTCAATGATGAAGCTGGGCTGGAGGCTACAAAGGAACAAGGAGCAGATCACGTTCATGACATCTCCACAAGTGACTCTAATATTACCTTGGATTCGGTTCCCAAGTTTGATGGTGGTAACGAGAACATGTCTGAAGTGGTTGAGGAAAGTAACGAGAACATGTCTGAAGTTGTTGAGGAAAGTAACGAGAACATGTCTGAAGTGATTAAGGAAAGTAGTCATGAGGAAACTGAGGTCAGGCATCTTGTTGAAACTAGCCCAGAAAACAGGGAGGAGACAAAAGAAGTGGAAGAACAGATGGCAACAGCTGTTGTGTTGGAGACTGAGATTAATGCAGATGAGAAAGCAGGTGTGGAAGTCAGTGATGCATCACAAGAAAAGAGTGAAACAGATGTAAAGGAAACAGATGTAAATGAAACAGATGTGAATAATGGACACATTAATGTTGAGGCAGCTGAAGACCAAACAAGACAGGACCAGCCAGACAGTGAATGTGATGATGACAAGAATATAGGTGAAGTGGAGAAACTAGAGCATGAAAGTTCACAGGTTGGGAATGAGGTGTCTGCTTCTGCTGCTCAGAAGCCTGATGAAGCCGAACCACATGCCATCAATGGTGACAGAGAAGGACCACAAGAAACTGGTACAGAGACAAGTAGAGAATTGGCCACAGCAACAGCATCAGCAACAGCACCATCAGCAGCAGCAACAGCAGCAGCAGCAGGTGAAGGTAGTCAGCAGAGAATCGATGTTGTACCCACAAAGCTTTGTGTGTGTTTACCACACTTGTCCCGCTTCCCCGACCACATGTACATACAAGTGAATGTTTCCCCAAAGCATGAGTTAAGCTGTTTCTGTTTTGTTTCCTTATCGTGCTTGTGTACTGCTGAAACAGCTGCCATTTTGTACATTGCACTGTGGAAAAGCATCATTTTGTTTTACTTTCAGTGTATATTTCAGTGATTATTGTACTCTTGTAAACATTAGGAAATATATTGTATGTTGTACCACACAAGAGCATAGTTTTATCATATTAGTGAACTGCTTGTAAACTTTAGAAAGGATGTTGTACCTGCACAGCAGAAGATCATAATTTTCTTGTATTCAGCATATATTACAGTGATTATTGTACTCTTGTAAACATTAGAAAATATATTGTATGTTGTACCACCCAAGAGCATAGTTTTATTATATTAGAGTACTGCTTGTAAACATAAGAAAGGATGTTGTACTTGCACAGCAGAAGATCATAATTTTCTTGTATTCAGCCTATATTACAGTGATTATTGTACTCTTGTATTGTACTGCTTATACACATTAGAAAGTGTGATTATGTTGTACCACGTAAGAGCATAGTTTTTGTCTAATTTCATTTAAGTACAGTCATTATGATACTTGTGTACTACTTCAGACCATTAGAAAAGGATGTTGTACTTGCAGTGCAGAAGATCCCAATTTAATTCTAAATTTTTTTCTTCTTCTGCCCCCCCCCCCCCCCCCCCCCTTCCCCCCCCCCCCCCCCCCCACCCCCCCCCCCCCCCCAATAAGTCATAGGCCCTCAGAGAACTGACGTAAAGTCGTCCTATACTTTGCAGTCACATACAACTCACTCAGTGTCCTCCCAGTGTTTTAACCTCACTCTGTGGCTCCTTTCTCTCTCTCTCTCTCTGTGTGTGTTTTTGTAACAAAGCTCTAAGATTCCATGTGCCAGTTCTGGAGATTTGTTGAGGTGACAGGAGGTAAGTTGATGATCCACACCCCACACTGTGTCATCAATCTTCTGTTGGAAGAGCTTCCCCCATCTTGGTTGGCTAGGTTTTTCTTGTTTGACTTGTCCATAGTTGGTTAGTTTTTGTGGCTGTTGTTATTTACGGGACCAGGTAGCCAACCCAAACCCAACCCCCCCTTAGTGGCCTCTTTTGACCTGGCTAGTAAGGTACTAGGTGCTAGTAAAGCATTACTTTTCTTAAGTACATGTGAAAATCCCTGAGCACACAGGTGATAACTTACATTACCTTGTTATAATTTGCGGTCATGCACGTACTATTGTTTTGATTCAACAGTTAGAAAGATTGTTTTCTTTATTGGTGAGAGGAGCAAAGTTTTGTTATCATCAGCATCATTAGTTATCAATATTGATGTTATCATTAGAACAGTAGTTATCAATATTGATGTTATCATTATTGATGGTGTCCTCACAGTTGAGTGTAGCATTTTGTTGTGTACACGATCCCCAAACTCATTTCTGTCTCTCTCACATTGGCTCAGTAAAATGACATTGTGAGAAAACCATGTTGTGTGTGTATGTAGGATATACAAGAACGACATTTTATGTTATAACATATAACATGCACTTCATGCATGTTCCACTTTTCCTCCATTGTTCTTATCTCATCTTGCCCGCACATGCGCTTGTGCACACGCACACACACAGACACATGTGTGCCTACATACACATATGCACACACATTTTGACTGTAGTCATTGAACATAGAACATTAGATCTTATTACTAAGCCTTAATTAAATAGTTAGTATACTTATCACTAAGCCTTGATTAAATAGTTAGTGTACTCATCACTAAGTCTTGATTAAATAGTTAGTGTACTCATCACTAAGTCTTGATTAAATAGTTAGTGTACTCATCACTAAGTCTTGATTAAATAGTGTACTCATCACTAAGCCTTGATTAGATAGTTAGTGTACTCATCACTAAGTCTAAATTAGATAGTGTACTCATCACTAAGCCTTGATTAGATAGTTAGTGTACTCATCACTAAGTCTTGATTAAATAGTTAGTGTACTCATCACTAAGCCTTGATTAGATAGTTAGTGTACTCATCACTAAGTCTAAATTAAATAGTGTACTCATCACTAAGCCTTGATTAGATAGTTAGTGTACTCATCACTAAGTCTTGATTAAATAGTTAGTGTACTCATCATTAAGTCTTGATTAAATAGTTAGTGTACTCATCACTAAGTCTTGATTAAATAGTTAGTGTACTCATCACTAAGTCTAAATTAAATAGTGTACTCATTACTAAGTCTAGATTAGATAGTTAGTGTACTCATCATTAAGTCTTGATTAAATAGTTAGTGTACTCATCGCTAAGCCTTGATTAAATAGTTAGTGTACTCATCACTAAGTCTTGATTAAATAGTTAGTGTACTCATCACTAAGTCTTGATTAAATAGTTAGTGTACTCATCACTAAGTCTTGATTAAATAGTTAGTGTACTCATCTCTAAGTCTTGATTAAATAGTTAGTGGACTCGTCACTAAGTATTGTTTTAATAGTTAGTGGACCCGTCACTAAGTCTTGATTAAATAGTGTACTCATCACTAAGCCTTGATTAGATAGTTAGTGTACTCATCACTAAGTCTAAATTAGATAGTTTACTCATCACTAAGTCTAGATTAGATAGTTAGTGTACTCATCACTAAGTCTTGATTAAATAGTTAGTGTACTCATCACTAAGCCTTGATTGATTAAATAGTTAGTGTACTCATCACTAACCCTAGATTAGATAGTGAGCTCATCACTAAGTCTTGATTAAATAGTTAGTGTACTCATCACTAAGTCTTGATTAAATAGTTAGTGTACTCATCACTAAGTCTTTATTAAATAGTTAGTGTACTCATCACTAAGTCTTGATTAAAGTCTTGATTAAATAGTTAGTGTACTCCTCACTAAGTGTTGATTAAATAGATAGTTTACTCATCACTAAGTCTTGATTAAATAGTTAGTGGACTCGTCACTAAGTCTTGTTTTAATAGTTAGTGGACTCGTCACTAAGTCTTGATTAAATAGTTAGTGGACTCGTCACTAAGTCTTGATTAAATAGTTAGTGTACTCGTCACTAAGTCTTGATTAAATAGTTAGTGTACTCATCACTAAGTCTTGATTAAATAGTTAGTTGACTCGTCACTAAGTCTTGATTAAATAGTTAGTGTACTCATCACTAAGTCTTGATTAAATAGTTAGTTGACTCGTCACTAAGTCTTGATTAAATAGTTAGTTGACTCGTCACTAAGTCTTGATTAAATAGTTAGTGGACTCGTCACTAAGTCTTGATTTAATAGTTAGTGTACTCATCACTAAGTCTTGATTAAATAGTTAGTTGACTCGTCAATAAGTCTTGATTAAATAGTTAGTGGACTCGTCACTAAGTCTTGATTTAATAGTTAGTGGACTCATCACTAAGTCTTGTTCTAATAGTTAGTGTACTCGTCACTAAGTCTTGATTAAATAGTTAGTGGACACGTCACTAAGTCTTGATTTAATAGTTAGTGGACTCATCACTAAGTCTTGATTTAATAGTTAGTGTACTCGTCATTAAGTCTTGATTAAATAGTTAGTGTACTCATCACTAAGTCTTGATTAAATAGTTAGTGTACTCATCACTAAGTCTTGATTAAATAGTTAGTTGACTCGTCACTAAGTTTTGATTATATAGTTAGTGGACTCGTCACTAAGTCTTGATTAAATAGTTAGTGTACTCGACATGGAGTGATGAATTGTGGCTAATTTACATGGCGCCTTTTGTCTGATGGGCTCAGTAGTTAGCTCACTGTTGCCATTTGCTATAGATGTATGCACTTGTGTGCCAATTATATTATCTACAGTTGGAGGGGGACAAGAACAGCACTAAATTGATATGATTCATCCCCAGCGATCACTTTGTCCACAGTGTTTCAGTTTCTGAGGCAGGCTGTTGCAGCAGCATTCACTTTGTCCAACAGTGTTTCAGTTTCTGAGGCAGGCTGTTGCAGCAGCATTCACTTTGTCCACAGTGTTTCAGTTTCTGAGACAGGCTGTTGCAGCAGCATTCAGTTTGTCCACAGTGTTTCAGTTTCTGAGGCAGGCTGTTGCAGCAGCATTCAGTTTGTCCACAGTGTTTCAGTTTCTGAGGCAGGCTGTTGCAGCAGCATTCAGTTTGTCCACAGTGTTTCAGTTTCTGAGACAGGCTGTTGCAGCAGCATTCAGTTTATCCACAGTGTTTCAGTTTCTGAGGCAGGCTGCTGTTTATGAGTCTGTTTTCTTTGATGTGCCAGTGCTCTATCACTGAATGAATCAGGACACAACCTTGCTTATAGTTATTGCTGGAGCCTTCTCTTACCATACCTGTTATCTCATCAAATCTGTTCTCTTACCATCTCATGACTGGTCAGTCCGTTTACTGTCTCTCTTAGTTTCTTTCATGTTTGCTCTTTTTTTTTTCCCATGTCTTTTTTTTTTTTTAAATTAATGTTTCCCCCATCTATTCAAATTCTAGCCTAAAGTTCAATACAGTGCGCCTTAAATCTAGATATTTAGGGGAATGCAACATTGTCGTCATTAGACTGTATATATTCCGTACAATAGACACAGCACACTTTGACCATGTACAGTTTTGCTTTTTGTTTTGTTTCAAGTTATTTTGCTGCAATATGTTCCCATCCATTTCGCCTCAAATCCCATTTGTTGTTTGCAATGTTGTTCTCTGTTTACATGACTACTGTTTAATGTCTCAGAAAAGTCAGGACAATAGGATGTTTGATTTTTCGCTCTTGCTTCCATTCATTTTCTCATTTTGACCCAGTTTGATGTGAAATTTTTTCCTGTTCTGATAAAATCATTGCTAGTTGGGCATGTTTGTAACAAAATAGACAATTTTATCGCATACAATTTTCTGTTGTAATTATATTTTTATTTATCACATCAATATCCCTTTGCATTGTTACTTTGGCTTTTCACATTTTTGTTGTTATTGCTATATGAGCTTTGTTAGATGTCAAGTTTAGAACGTTAAGAGTTTATTGAGTTTGGTCTCCTGTTTTGTATAAAAATTAAAACTGGCCAGATTAACTCTTTACTTAGCTCAAGGCTGATCAGTCAGCAAGGAGTCGACTGGAACAGCAGAATGTTCGATAGACCTGCGTGACCAATTCTTACCTTTTGAAAATAAAGTTTGCTTTTTCGTTTGTTTGGTTCAGTAACAGTGCCACAGTGCCACAGTGCCACAGTGCCAAACTTCTGCACCAGAAGCAGAATTGACACAGCTGAAAACTCATCAGCACAATAGTCAGGTGTCAAGAGCAAAAGTTTGTCTCATATTTCATCATCTCCAGCTGATATCATCACCACTCTCACAACAGTTATAGATTCATTAGAATGTCAGTTTGCCAGCCAGCATTTTCAAACTTTGGTAGACATGAGAGGCATGATTCCTTCTTGGTTCCTCATATTTTCATCCACTTTCTATTTTTCTTTTGCCTTTCAACTGCAGTAGAGCAGAGGCCTTAAACCAACTCAGTCTCATGTCAACCTCCCTTCCCTAGTTGCCTGTTAGGACATGCTACCTTTTTACTAGTTTTTATTCATCACTACTAGGCCCCAGTTACAGAAAGATGACCTTTGTCCACTTGGGCAGTTCTCCTACCACTGTACTGAACTTCTAGCATGTGAAACATCTGATGAAAGTATCTCCGAGTGTTTGCTAACTTTCTCTGAAGTCTGACCACTGATTGTTTGTTTATTTCTCATGAACAGTCAATATTATGTATCATTCATGTCCAGTTGGTTGAGTTGTTAAATAATATTAGGCTATATGTATCTATCAAATCTGGCTTGTTTAATAAGAAATACAAATTCAGAGGCGCTTGAAGTATCTTTGTCACAACAGCACACAAACAAAAGAATGCGCACAGCTCTATACAAATAAAATGTTGATCAGGAAATTGTGCAGATAAACTTGTTTAATGAAACAATTGTCTAAAATGAGACTAATATGTGGAAAACATTCCCACAGATACAGACTCCACCCATGTCAACAAGATGGACGGAGGAGACTCTAGTGATGATCTCAATGAAAGAGCCATTGGAGAAGATGAGGAGAGTGTGGCCACACAAGAAACAGACAAAGAGACAGGTAACAGGATAGTTCATTACTATTGGCTCCAGGGTGGATAGGCAGGTGATTCATGACATTGGACAGCAACATAAGATAAAATATCAGGATAGTGGGGATGGTAGTTATATCTTAGCAATCATGGCAAAATACTCTTTCTTCAGTAGGGGCTTTTGAGCTGAAATGCTGTAGAAAGATTTTCAGAATTCCATTGACAAAGAAGAAAAGAAATACTGACATCATAAGAGATCAAACATCAAGAAAGATTGGCCGATAAACAGCGTCTTGTCTGTGAAGTGGAGGCACTGTGGCTAGGTCAAGTCCAGAGCAAAGTGAGAAAACATAATGACAGAGGGCGCGGCTCCAGAAAGGAGTTGCAGTGGCCAACCAGCACAAACACGGGCGCAGGATATAAGCGAACCCTTGGGTTAAAGGGGACACGAGGCGGGAGACCTAGTTTCTTTCAGGCGGGAGACCTAGTTTCTTTCAGGCGGGAGACCTAGTTTCTTTCAGGTGGGAGACCTAGTTTCTTTCAGGCGGGATACCTAGTTTCTTTCAGGCGGGAGACCTGGTTTCTTTCAGGCGGGAGACCTGGTTTCTTTCAGGCGGGAGACCTGGTTTCTTTCAGGCGGGAGACCTGGTTTCTTTCAGGCGCGAGACCTGGTTTCTTTCAGGCGGGAGACCTGGTTTCTTTCAGGCGCGAGACCTGGTTTCTTTCAGGCGCGAGACCTGGTTTCTTTCAGGCGCGAGACCTGGTTTCTTTCAGGCGCGAGACCTGGTTTCTTTCAGGCGGGAGACCTGGTTTCTTTCAGGCGGGAGACCTGGTTTCTTTCAGGCGGGAGACCTAGTTTCTTTCAGGCGGGAGACCTGGTTTCTTTCAGGCGGGAGACCTGGTTTCTTTCAGGCGCGAGACCTGGTTTCTTTCAGGCGGGAGACCTGGTTTCTTTCAGGCGCGAGACCTGGTTTTTTTCAGGCGGGAGACCTGGTTTCTTTCAGGCGCGAGACCTGGTTTCTTTCAGGCGCGAGACCTGGTTTCTTTCAGGCGGGATGAGACCTGGTTTCTTTCAGGCGCGAGAGACTGGTTTCTTTCAGGCGGGAGACCTGGTTTCTTTCAGGCGCGAGACCTGGTTTCTTTCAGGCGCGAGACCTGGTTTCTTTCAGGCGGGAGACCTGGTTTCTTTCAGGCGGGAGACCTGGTTTCTTTCAGGCGGGAGACCTGGTTTCTTTCAGGCAGGAGACCTGGTTTCTTTCAGGCGGGAGACCTGGTTTCTTTCAGGCTGGAGACCTGGTTTCTTTCAGGCAGGCCATGATGAGAGCAATGCAGTGGATCTGCTGCATGATGATGATGATGACAATCTCTGTAAAGACATTTGTTGACAGGTGTCTGTGAGAAATCATAACAGTTGTGATGTTTGGATTGACCAGTTAGCTGCCTGCAGGGGACTTACTGATTGATTGATTCAACAAACAAGAACAAAATAGCAAACAAAAACACACACAAAAATGGAAGACCCAGGTCAAGCCAGCGCAACAATATTTCAGCGATAGAAAATGTTCTGTGAAGTCAAGGCATCAACCATCAAGCACCAGTTGGTCCGTACAAATCTGGGGCTGACACCATACGTCAAGTCATGGAAGATGGCCCTCGACTTGCTCCTGTGTCCACATGTGGATGATGGGAGCCACCAGTGTGGTGTAGCAGCTAATGATGGGAGCCAGTGTGGTGTAGCAGCTAATGATGGGAGCCACCAGTGTGGTGTAGCAGCTAATGATGGGAGCCACCAGTGTGGTGTAGCAGCTAATGATGGGAGCCACCAGTGTGATGGGGCCCCAGTTGTAGCAGCTAATGATGGGAGCCACCAGTGTGGTGTAGCAGCTAAATGATGGGAGCCACCAGTGTGGTGTAGCAGCTAATGATGGGAGCCACCAGTGTGGTGT
>CAJHNH020006784.1:0-10525 GCA_905116865.2 Candidula unifasciata | reverse complement strand
AGTTATGTGTGTACTTAGTGCCCCCTATATTTTTGTGTGTGAAGTGAGTCATTGGGCTTGTGTGGTGTGTGTGTGTTCGCGCGTGAGCGTGCGACATATTTTTTATCCAGCCCTGCTTTTGTTTTTGACTTCATATATATAATATGCATATTATTACATAAATATAACATGCTTCATTGATGAAATACAACTGCTGTGTGAAAAATGGAAGTTTGGAAGGGCCGAATGTAAGTCAGGCCTGCGTGCCTAATTTTTAACCCTTTGAAAATAAAGTTCGTTCGTTCGATCGTTCTGTCTGTCTTGTCTATCTATCTATCGATCTATCTATCTATCTGTCTATCGGTCTATCTATATATCTGTTTGTCTGTCTGTTACTAGCATCTATCTATCTATCTATCTGTATATCTGTCTAGTCTGTCTGTCTATCTGTACTGTCTGTCTGTCAGTCTGTCTGTCTGTCTGTTGTCTGTCTGTCTATCTGCTGTCTGTCTGTCTGTCTGTCTGTCTGTCTGTCTGTCTGTCTGTCTGTCTGTCTGTCCTGTCTGTCGTACTGTCTGTCCGTCTGTCTGTACATCCATAACTGTCTGTACATCTTTACATACCAATTTACATGCATACTACGACCATACAATGCATTACCACTCAACATACATAAATGAATCCATCTCATACATCTTTACATACATCATACATATTTTTAGAGCGTGCGTAGCATATTTTACCAGCCATGCTTTTGTTTTTGACTTCATATATATAATATGCATATTATTACATAAATATAACATGCTTCATTGACGAAATACAACTGCTGTGTGAAAGATGGATGTTTGGAAGGGCCGAATGTAAGACAGGCCTGCGTGCCTAATTTGTAACCCTTTGAAAATAAAGTTCGTTCGTTCGTTCGTTCTGTCTTCTGTCTATCTATCTATCGATCTATCTGTCTATCTATCTATCTGTCTATCGGTCTATCTATATATCTGTTTGTCTGTCTGTCTATCTAATCTATTTATCTGTCTGTCTGTCTGTCTGTCTGTCTGTCTGTCTGTCTGTCTGTCTGTCTGTCTGTCTGTCTGTCTGTCTGTCTGTCTGTCTGTCTGTCTGTCTGTCTGTCTGTCTGTCTGTCTGTCTGTCGTCTGTCTAATCTATTTGTCTGTCTGTCTATCCAGCTTAGTCTCCAATACTGTGTGCTTTCATAGTCAATGCATTTTAAGTGACTTGAAGCCACCTCGCGGAGGTCTGCATCCATCCTGGTTTTTAGGGAACCCCCCACCCAAAAAAAAAATCTCCGTTCTCTCAGGACTAGCATCACAGTGTTTTTCGTTTTCTTGTAGCATGCTATTCTAAAAAAAAATAAAAAAATTTGCAGCACCTCATTTCAAAAGCCTGGATTGTTTTAGTGTTTTAATGTGACGGCCCTCGTTGTCATGAAAGAGAACATTGTTGGAGACCGAACTACGTGATGTTTGTTTGGCTTTTTTCCGCAGCTTTAGAGAGCGGTAACCCAGTAGGCAATAGGGCACCAGCTCAGCGACCAGCACGAGTTAAACCAAACACCAGCAACAATTAGCTAAAGCCTACAGAAATTGATGCTAAGAGAACTGGACCAGACCAGACCCTAAACCCCAAGAACCACACCGGACTTAGGAAGACAAAGAAGAGGAATATCAGGTGTGACTTCACACCACAGAGAATAGGAAACAACAAAAGATAGCCAAGGAACCTTCCTTTATATAGCAGGCCTCCGGGCTGCTGAAAAAATATCAAAAATATCAAAATATTTTTTTTTTCTAAGTTATTGATGCCCTCACAACATCTGTTAAAAATCAAATACTTTTTTTTTTTTTTTGGTTGCTGCACTAGTACAAAACTGACAAAAACCGTTGTACGAGTTTGAATCGTGGAAGACAAATAAAAGATATAAAACCTTATTATGAACTTGAGAACATAATCGTTTGAACCATCAATGGTTCATACATGCTAGAAAATTGAGTGAGAAGCAACAAAAAAATATACAAGCTGTTTACATTCCTGCCATCGTGGCTAAGACTGTGATGATTATAGTATATACAGAGAATTGCAAATAAGAGAGAGAGAGAGAGAGAGAGAGAGAGAGAGAGAGAGAGAGAGAGAGAGAGAGAGAGAGAGAGAGAGAGAGAGAGAGAGAGAGAGAGAGATGCATTATCATAAATTAGATTCGCGTATTGTCGACATAGCGACATTTTTCTTAGTCAAGAGTGTTAGCAACCCTTTAAGGCGCTTTACTTTTGTTTTGTCTGTAAACAGTTTATGAAAGTTATATTTTTTATACTACTAATTAAATACTGAACTTTATTCCTCAGGAGTGGGTGAGTGATTAAATCTTGTTCTATGTGAGAGCCGTCTCTCGAACTCTTGTAATTTCTAAAAACTTTACTAATGATCAACTAGCTGTTGCTGCAGAATCAGTTCAACAAAAGATTCATGTCAATTCCCACCAAGTTGATGTGATTATCTATACAAATGACTCTGTGCTGAGAGGTAGACGAAGTGCATGGGGGTTAAAAGCAAAAGCGAAATCACGTCGGTTAGTGCAAACCGCTTTGCATTTGATATCACAACGTCTAGTTTGAGAATGGAGGTGGAGGCAGTCACTGCTACCTTCTGCTGGATTGAGAATCAGCTGTACACACATGTCGTCATTGTAACTGACTTACAGAGCATGTTGAGAAAGGTGGAGACAGGTATACTATGTACAGAGTAGCAAGCATCGCTTCAGGGGTCCTAGTTAGCGCCCTTTAAATATTTTCCCCAGAACATGACGGTGTTGGGAAACGAGCAGGCAGATAGACCGGTCGGTTCTGCACAACTTGGTGGTGAATAGATCTATGACAAGCTAGACGTTGTAAGGGCCCTTGTGAGCGAGTGAACAGTGCGGTGGCACAAATAGATCATTACGGTATGAGGAGAATGGCGCTGGGATGTGAGGGGGAATTAACCATGAGATCTGGCCGATGCTCAACCATCAGACAGTTTTTGGTGCCATCGGAATGGGAACTCCTCGCTTGAAAGACTGGAAGTTACTGGTACTGTCGTTTCCTAATTCAACATTCAAAACATTTAACCTTCAACAAATGAATAAATATTGGTAGATACTCCAAATGTTCAGCTTCTGCATTGTTTTTTCCTCCAGTAAAGCACAAATGGTTGACGGAATCACTTATTTTTAACGGTGTATATATATATATATACATACATACCATACATACATGCAGTACTACATACATACATTACATCATACTACATACATACATTCAACAACATACATACATACATACATACATACAACATACATTACATACATACATACATACATACAACATACATACATACATACATACATACATACATACATACATACATACATACATACATACATACATACATACATACATACATACTACATACATACATACACTACTACATACATACATACATACATACATACCATACATACATACATACATACATACATACATACATACATAATACCATACATATCATTACATACATACATACACATACATACATTACATACATACATACATACATACATACATACATACATACATACATACATACATACATACATACATACATACATACATACATACATACATACATACATACATACATACATACATACATACATACATACATACATAACATACATATACTACATACTACATACATAATATACATACAGACATACATACATACAATACATACATACATACTCATACATACATACATACATATATACATACATATCATATACATACATACATACATACATACATACATACATACATACATACATACATACATACATACATACATACATACATACATAAATACATACATACATACATACATACAATAACAAACATACATACATACATACATACATACATACATACATACATACATACATACATACATACATACATACATACATACATACATACATACATACATACATACATACATACATACATACATACATACATACATACATACATACATACATACATACACATACATACATACATACATACATACCTACATACATACATACATACATAACATACATACATACATACATACATACATACATACATACATACATACATACATACATACATACATACATACATACATACATACATACATAATACATATATATATAAAGTGAATGGATCCATTCAGTTCACACACTCCAAACGCCATTGGAGAGTACACTCACAAGATTGAAAACAAGATAGCTTTCTTCCTTTAAATAATCTATACCACTTCTAGTGCACTCGAAAGTTTCACTTAAAATTGACTAGTAAATCTGCAGACCTGCATTGCTTCAGTTTCAGCATTGTAGACAGAGTTGCAATAACCGTCATCTAGAGAATTCGGTATTGATGGATTTGATCAATCAGCCAGGTAGGGGAATTCCAGATTCTGCCGTGCTGTATATCTTATAATAAGTTATAAAAGTCATTTGGCGCTCCTTTGACTTGTTCCCCAAAATGGCGGCTTTAATATAATGGCGTTCGAAAGAGAGCTAAATTGGGCAATTTCTTGCCATTAAATATCCAAAAATATCCGAATGCGGGTCAGTTCTATTAAAAATATATGTGCCGGCTCCGGATAACGAAACAAATGCTCTGACAGGGTCTCGGCGATACGGTGCTTGCCGACCTGCTTCTGTGAGTGTGCCTCACCGCCGAGTGTATCCCCTGCGCAGTTACGCGCGGCGCGGATGGGGGTTAAACTAGATGGCTGGGACTCACGAGTGGCAGCTACCGCATCTCCTGCAACTTCCTCCAATTACTGTACTCGTGAGTCCCAGGCACCTAGATACGCTCGGCGATGAGTTTAATCGCGTTTGACGCATGCCGACAAGTATGACATCTACCGCTGCTAAATCCTATAATCGGAAGAACACAGTATTGCTAATCGCTTTCATCGTCTGTAATGTCTCGAAATTGGTCAATGGTCGCTAATATCGTCTGCAGAAACGCTCGAAATTTTTGTCAACGGTCGGTATTTATCGTCTGCTGCTAGTACCGTGTGCAATGTTGATAGTGACTGTCACGTAATCCTAGTGTTGCCGCGATTATTTGTCCCTTGGCAGACAGTCCATATTTTAGATATACGGGAACACCGTCGTTCGAATATTGTTGGATATTTTATGGCCAACATGTGGCATGCCGCCATTTTGGGGAACAAGTCAAAGGAGTGCCAGTTATTTTGATTTATTGAACGAATTAAACATTGAACTTTGTTCCTCAGTTTTCGGTAAGTGATTACATGTTTACGCATAGCAACCATTTCTCAGAACTTCGCTGAGATGGATAGGGAGATTTAAAAAGCCAAAAAAAAAAAAAAATGCTACAAAAAGATATAGCTAATACATACATACATACATACATACATACATACATACATACATACATACATACATACATACATACATACATACATACATACATACATACATACATACATACATACATACATACATACATACATACATACATACATACATACATACATACATACACACACACATACACACACACACACATACAGACAGACAGACCGACATATGTACGTCCAAATGTGAGTGCGTGCAATGTGCGTGCGTGCTTTATATATATATATATATATATATATATATATATATATATATATATATATATATATATATATAATGGAGGCCCAGGAGGTGCAGCGGCTGGACTCTATCCTGTGGTCTCGAATGTAGTAAGCTTAAATCCTCACTGTACAGCCAGACAGTTACTGTTGCCATCGGAATGGGAAATCTGTTGAATATGGAAACAGAGCGCTTATCGGAGTGTCCTGAGTTCTATAATGTTGATTCCTAATTCAACAGTCAGCAATCGTTAATCAGCCTGATATGGCTAATAAATAATTATAGCACCATGTATATCATGGGAGTCGCCTTGGCGGAGCGGCTAGACGATCGGAAAGGGAGCTCGCTCCTTTGAGGAACTGGACTTTTTTCAAAAATGACCTTGACTCCCATGTCAACCCAACATTGAATGGGTACCAGGTGCAGTCCCGGGAAGTGGATTCGGCCGGCTGACAACATCACCCACCTTGTGTCGATTGGTCTAAAAAAAAGGGTCTAGCCGTATATGCCCCATACGCCGAAAGGCGTGGAAAAGGGTCCTTCACTTTTACTTACTTACATTACCATGTATATCCCAGATTTATAGACGATGTTGAAATGGTTTTCAAAGAGTCATTGATGTGTGATGTGTGTGTATATGTTTTATTAGAAAGATCCTAGCGCTTGCTATGAGCTAGGACGGGACTGCGGATGGCTCAAATATTGCTGCCACCCACTGGTCTGCTCTGTTGTACCAAACCAGGGATCTGCAAAAACTGTGAGAAAGTGCAGACGTTACTATGGATAGAAAGAGATAGAGAGACACTTTGGTACGTGAGCTTTTTTTTTTTTTTTTTTTCAGTGTAACATAAAACTAGGAATTGGTTAGAGAATAGAACAGACAAATTGTTGGCGTATCTTAAAATCTCAATAGATTCCATCGTTTTACCAGAGCTTTTAACGTTTGAAATTTGTAGACAAGAATTTTCATTGTAACATTTTTTTTTTTTTTTTTTGGCGCAGTCTCTTAATGGATAAATTAACTTGCTTAGATGTCCCGTTTTCAGGTCACATTAATTATGGTTCGTCCCGTCTTTAAGTCAAATATTACTGGGAGGTGCCGCTTTCGAATAAAAATAAAATGATCACTCTAAATATGGCAGAAATATATTATCTATCTAAAGCGAACGAAACATGCTTGAAAAAAAAGTTATTTTGCCTGAGGTAATCTTCTTTCATTTGTCACCACAATGTTAATGATTGCAGCCCAGTTTTGTCTTTGCTAGAATTAGTGCAATGACTCTGTTCATCGTCTTTCTGGCTCTAGTCACTGCACGCTCCCATCCATGCGCCGACCGACAACACACGAGAAAATATGGACGATTTGTTCACTCTCGGTTACTTCAACCAGTACATGTTAGGGTACAACACAGTCACTCATATCTGTCCTAAATCACCAAAGTATCAACAATACCTTACAATAAACGTTCCATCACCACAATTGAAAGATAACGACTATTTTCCATACGAACAAAAACAATACAACAAGCTGGCTGCGGGACTTCTGTCAGCCGTTGCTGTTTGGCCAGGTAGGCGTTAGGAAATCTCTGCAAACATATCAGACTCAAACACTTCCTGGATCCGACAGACGCTCCTCCATACTTCATGTATTCATTTCCTATGCCTAAACGAGACTGCCCACAAACTCTTTCTAAGGCATTATATACATCTAGTCCCCCATTACAATTACGACTTCTCCGTGTTCTCAGATTATCCAAGGTTCCATTCGGCCAACATTTTCTCCCTGATTCGCATGGGTTTCATTTGGCCAGCATTGTCTGTTTGATTCACTCGCTGTCCTAGTAACACTCAAATATTCCATTTATATCTATTAGCTAACGGCATTCCGTCTGGACCACAATTTATCGAGGAGAAAATGGGTTCACAATTAGCCTGTGGTTTAAGTAATTAATAATTTGTGTTTGTTTGTTTGTTTGTTAAGCAGAATCAATTTATACTACCAATCCATCTCGTTAGTATATCTTCTATACAGACCATTTAGTTTTCTTTCGTTCAATCTAATTCACTCAGAGTCTTATTCCAACCTTCTTCTTTAGATGTGGGTTGTTACTCTGTCCTTCTTGTGTTGTTGGTGATCTTTTCGATGAGCTTTACATGTTGTTATTTTCTGTTGCTTAGATCTACCCATTGTATCTGTCTGACACTGATGGCATGAGAATGGAGGCAGATATAATGAAACAAAACTGTTTGACTACTGATTAATTACCGAACATCGTGTGCTTTTCTTTCTACGTGGAATGGGGGGGGGGGGGTGTGTGGCAGAACACGATTTATTTAACTGGTGCTTGAAATTGATAAACCTACAGTTGATAAAAATGAACACGGAATTCATTAACATTGAGATGGTGAACGTGAAGTTGATGAACACAGAACTTTTGGGCATGAATTTATTGAACATAAGGTTGATGGACGTGAAGTTGGTGGACGTGAAGTTAATTGAAAGGAAGTTAATGAACATGAAGTGGATAGACATGAAGTTAATGAACATGAAGTTGATATACATGAAGTTGATGAACATGAAGTTGATATACATGAAGTTGATGAACACGAAGTGGATAGACATGAAGTTGATGAACACGAAGTGGATAGACATGAAGTTGATAAACAGAAAGTTGATGAACATGAAGGTTGTGAACAGAAAGTTGATGAACATGAAGTTGATAAACAGGGAGTTAATTAAAAGGAATTTGATGAACAAGAAGTTAATAAACAGGAAATTGATAAACAGAAAGTTGATAGACATGAAGTTAATGACGCTAAAGTTAATAAACATTACGTTAAAGAAAATTAAATTGATGAATGTGAAGGTGGTGATCATGAAGTTGGTGAAGATGAAGTGGAAAAAGTTCATAAACGTTAGCACGTATAAATAGGTGATTAATATGTCTATTTGCACACAGACATACCTGAAAACACACTGATACACACATAAGTACACACACGAAAACAGAGATAGGGGTGTGCGCGGGAGGAAGCGAGAGAGAGAGAGAGTGAGAGAGAGAGAGAGAGAGAGAGAGAGAGAGAGAGAGAGAGAGAGAGAGAGAGGGAGGGAGGGAGAAGGAGAGAAGAAAGATAGAAACAGTTAAACAAACATGTTACGTCACATATTTTTTTTTTTTTTTTTTTTTACATAAATGACTATGGGAACTGTTGGCAGTTTTCAAACGCCTAAGACCATAAGGGTTAGTTGCGTATCCTTTACAGGACGTTGCTTGGGCCAAAGGGCGAAAGCTCATGCGCCGCTGGATTGATAGCAACAACAACAGGACGTTGCTGAACCAACCCCAACAGCCCCTGGCTATTGTGTGGTTTTTCTAGGCAAATTTACGTCCAATAGTTTGCCATTGCTTCTGGACGGTCGGCTTTCTTGATACCACTGTCGAAACCAACACAAGGCACATTGCCCGCAGCTGTTATTGAACTCGGCATCCCTGCATTTCGAAGCCTTCTCATCGACTTAGCCACTTAGCCGACGCCTAAGACAATATGAACTCTAAATTATTTTTTTTTAAAATAAAATTACGCATTCTTAAATCTAATTTATTTTTGTTTTTCTCATTTTCAGCAGAATCCTCGAAAGACAATAATCAAAATTAATTTCGTCTGTATAATAATCGTCTGAGAAAATTTATCAACATTAAATGAAATGATTTGTGAATGGTCTATCAGGCTTGTGTTCTGTTCAACATATTGGCAACAGGAGAAACGGCTAAATAGTTTTCACATGCGATGTCAAAGAAGAATATCTGGCATTGTGTGGCAAGGCAGGATCCCAAATGCTGAGGTACTGGAAGGAGCTGGCACTATAACAGTTTTCTCAGGTGGCTTGGTCACACCTGGAGCGTTGGTAAAGTCCCTAAGGAAATTCTCTATGGTCAATTACAGACGGGTAGATGATGTCGAGACCGACTTTTACTTAATATGAAGGTGTGAACAAGCGGGATATGAATGGTAAAGGTGTTCAGGTAGATTCCTGTGTACAAAATCCCAAAGACCATGTGATGTGGGGGGGGGGGGGGGTAAAATCAGGAAGTGAATGGGAATAAAGAGGGAACAAGCGAGGCCTAAAGGGGAAAATCTGGAGAGAAATGGGAATACAGGAAACAATGATTGCAGAAAGGTTGAGGGCTGAGCATCTGAGAAGAAAAACACAAACATGGCAAAAACGGTTCAAGAATCTCTTCCTCCGTCCTGCTAGTCGCACTCACCATCGTTATTGGATTGATTTCATGCCCCTATTCCCATCACCGTTCCCGCCCTTAGCCCGCCCTCCCATCTAAATCCCCATCCTCCATAGCCCACGAAAACACCATTTTTTGGAAAGATGGAAAGATGCCAACAAAACAACAGATCGGATTCATCAGCATCATCATAAACCAGTTTTGCGTTAAGCGCCGTGGGGAAGAATAATTTTCTATCAAGTGCACACAGGCTGCCACTGCCTATTGTCATGCCGTTAAGCTGTAGAGAGTATTTAATGTTTTCGTTCCTATTTTCGCTGCCGTTCTCTTGCTCTTGCAGCTGATCTTCTTAGATGTAGCGCCTGTGATGGTATTTCATCATGCTGCATTCTATCGAGATGACCAAACCACTTGATCTGTTGTTTCTCGCTGAGTCGAATTCAAAAAAGGTGATCGAATCAGAAAATGTATCTAGACAACCAATGGTTTCACCAGTTATAAGATAAGCCAGGGGGCGCTATAGCTGGTACATAATGAGAAGAAGCGAGCACGGAGTAATCAAACACGCACTGAAATAAGAAACAAACTGAATGAGAAA
>CAJHNH020006783.1:0-10530 GCA_905116865.2 Candidula unifasciata | reverse complement strand
ATTGGTCTAGGTATCTCAACGATGCATAGAAACATCATCATATCTTCCACATTAGCCTAGGGATCTCAGCGATGCACAGAGACATCATCATACCTTTCACATTAGCCTAGGGATCTCGACCATACATAGAGACATCATCGTGACTTTCACATAAGCCTAGGGATCTCGACCATACATAGAGACATCATGATACCTTTCACATTAGCCTAGAGATCTCAACCATACATAGAGACATCATGGTACATTCCACATAAGCCTAGGTATCTCAACCATACATAGAGACATCATTGTACCTTTCACATAAGCCTAGGGATCTCAACCATACATAGAGACATCATTGTACCTTTCACATTAGCCTAGGGATCTCGACGATACATAGAGACATCACCATACCTTTCACATTAGCCTAGGGATCTCGACGATACATAGAGACATCATCATGCCTTTCACATTAGCCTAGGGATCTCGAGGATACATAGAGACATCATCATACCTTTCACATTAGCCTAGGGATCTCGAGGATACATAGAGACATCATCATACCTTTCACATTAGCCTAGGGATCTCGAGGATACATAGAGACATCACAGAAGTCCCGGTTATATCTCTGTCCTCCAGAATGAGATTTTTCCCACGTTCGTGTCCTAGGTTGTTTTCACGTAACCCCCCCCCCCCCCCTATCTTTTTCCTCCACCTCCAACTCCCTTCCCATTTGCCATTAGCATTGTTATTGATTTCTTCGATCCTCTTTCCTTCTTCGATGACGTCAGTCGCTTGCGTAAAATCTCTTCACGTTTACTGTTTCTTTTTTTTTTTTGGTTTCTTCTGCCTGTCTTTTAGCTGTATGAATTTCTGTCTCTGACAAACTGTCTGTTTTTGTTTTACGCGTTTCCATCAAAACTTGTCTCTGTTTTATCTTCTAACAGCTCTATGTTTATACCGTAACAAGTGTACGATTTCATTTCACAGAATGTTTTTTTTTCCTTTTTCCCAAACAATGACAGTCAAAGCCAGCGGCGCAGACACCAAGAAAACATCAGGCGGTTTAGTCACCCTCACCCCACACCCGACCCCCCCCCCCCCCCCCATTTTTTTCATCCCAAGTTTTCTAGACGGAGGTGGTGGGAGCGCTTTATCGGACTTATCCTACTTTAAGAAAATAATATTGATATTAATAATAATGATAATTTTAAAAAAATAATGATAACAATAACAATAATAATTATTATAATAATGTGCTGAATGAAAAACAAATATTATGCAGTAAAACATAAACACGAATTCCATTTGTCTGAAAAAAGGAACGGTTCGTAGAAAAAATATATACTAACCACTAAGAAATAATAACCAACCATGCTCGGTTTAAAAAATATTTTTTCATAAATCCGTTCCTGGGGGGCCGGGGGAATATAAAAAAAGAAGAATATTAAACGAGTTTTCCTTAAAGGAATTGACTCAAAATGGTTTAATCCGTTCCGAGTTCCAAATGTCGCCTTTAACAGAAACATAATTTCACTTAAAAATCGATGTCGGAAATCATTGAAATATATTTTAATTACATAATAACAACTGTGCTTTTGTTTGCTTTATCGTTGTGACAGCGATTTACTCGTCCCGATTAAGTACATATACTTTAGGTCTACGTAATTACATTATTGAAATGTTAAAACGAGATTTCCTTTAGGGTAAAACAACAATGGCTATTTATTGAAAGGGGAGTCGCCTTCATTATGACATCAGCTAATGTCATTTCTGCCGACTGGTGTGCTGATGATTCAACAGCGTTTGCAGACGATTCAACAAAAATCGTTCTTTTAAAAAATTTACCCAGACTTGTCTGTTTTGTTCTGCTTTCCTAAAAGTGCCGAAAATATCCAAACACTTTGTCATCAAATGAATTGATACACTGATTCACTATGGTCATGTTTGGGTGCCATTTCTCGATTACATCCTGCATTGTTTAAGTGGACAGCTTTTCCCTAATTTCATCACCTGTAACCGGACCGTCATCTTCCTTTTTCTGGTTCGGTGACTCGCTGGCCACGTAAGAGGAAGGACAAATATTGACTTTTCGGGCCCCAAAAAAAAACAAAAACAGTTTGTTTCAACCAACAGAACAGGACCAATTTAATTGTTTTTAAAAATATACAATTAAAAAAGACGAAATACTGGAGTTACACTGTATATAGAAACAGTTTGCTGATTAATCCTCTCACACAAATGTCCGTATATGGGTAGAAGCGGGGGGAAGGGGTGGGGGAAAGGGGGGGGGGGGTGCCTTCATTATTTTTTATATTGCTTTTTAAAAGGCTCCATGGTTACTGCGCCCCGAAGTAGCAGTGGCCACGGTGGACGCCTTGTCTGCCCGAGTCAGCCCGTCAACGCGAGTAAACCCGAGTTAGCCCGAGTCAGCATGTGCCTTCAGACTGATTTCTTCTACAGCATTCGTTATACAGCCTTTTATTCTCTCCTGTTCTTACTCTTTCCCCTTCTCTTTATCTTCCGGTCTTTGTGGGTGTGTGCCTTGCTTTGTCAATGTTTTGCACATTTTTGTCCATATCTATCTATCTATCTATCTATCTATCTATCTATCTATCTATCTATCTATCTATCTATCTATCTATCTATCTATCTATCTATCTATCTATCTATCTATCTATCTATCTATCTATCTATCTATCTATCTATCTATCTATCTATCTATCTATCTATCTATCTATCTATCTATCTATCTATCTATCTATCTATCTATCTATCTATCTATCTATCTATCTATCTATCTATCTATCTATCTGTCTGTCTGTCTGTCTGTCTGTCTGTCTGTCTGTCTGTCTGTCTGTCTGTCTGTCTGTCTGTCTGTCTGTCTGTCTGTCTGTCTGTCTGTCTGTCTGTCTGTCTGTCTGTCTGTCTGTCTGTCTGTCTGTCTGTCTGTCTGTCTGTCTGTCTGTCTGTCTGTCTGTCTGTCTGCCTGCCTGCCTGCCTGCCTGCCTGCCTGCCTGCCTGCCTGCCTGCCTGCCTGCCTGCCTGCCTGCCTGCCTGCCTGCCTGCCTGCCTGCCTGCCTGCCTGCCTGCCTGCCTGCCTGCCTGTCTGTCTGTCTGTCTGTCTGTCTGTCTGTCTGTCTGTCTGTCTGTCTGTCTGTCTGTGTCGGTCGGTCGGTCGGTCTGTCTGTCTGTCTGTCTGTCTGTCTGTCTGTCTGTCTGTCTGTCTGTCTGTCTGTCTGTCTGTCTGTCTGTCTGTCTGTCTGTCTGTCCATACGTTAGTATGTATGTATGTCTGCCGTCTGTCTGTCTGTGTCTAACTGTCTGCCTGTCCGTCTGTCTGTCTGTCTTTCTGTTTAACTGTCTGTCTGTATGTATGTATGTATGTATGTCTGTATGTATGTATGTATGTATGTATGTATGTATGTATGTATGTATGTATGTATGTATGTATGTATGTATGTATGTATGTATGTATGTATGTATGTATGTATGTATGTATGTCCGTCCGTCCGTCCGTCTGTCTGTCTGTCTGTCTGTCTGTCTGTCTGTCTGTCTGTCTGTCTGTCTGTCTGTCTGTCTGTCTGTCTGTCTGTCTGTCTGTCTGTCTGTCTGTCTGTCTGTCTGTCTGTCTGTCTGTCTGTCTGTCTGTCTGTCTGTCTGTCTGTCTGTCTGTATGCATGTATGTGTGTATGCCGTCTGTCTGCATATTTGTCTGTCCGCCTGTCTGTGTGTCTGCCTGTCTGTGTATCTGCCTATCTGTGTGTCTGCCTGTCTGTGTGTCGGTCTGTCTATGTGTCGGTCTGTCTGTGTGTCTGCTTGTCTGTGTGTCTGCCTGTCTGTGTGTCTGCCTGCCTGTCTGTGTGTCTGCCTGTCTGCGTGTCTGTCTGTGTGTCCGATTACCTTTCTGTCAGTCCCTCTGCCTTTTTTTATGTTTTAAAAGACCTATATATAAAATATGTGTCTGTCTGTCTGTCTGTCTGTCTGTCTGTCTGTCTGTCTGTCTGTCTGTCTGTCTGTCTGTCTGTCTGTCTGTCTGTCTGTCTGTCTGTCTGTCTGTATGTATGTATGTATGTATGTATGTATGTATGTATGTATGTATGTGTGTATGCCGTCTGTCTGCATATTTGTCTGTCCGCCTGTCTGTGTGTCTGCCTGTCTGTGTATCTGCCTATCTGTGTGTCTGCCTGTCTGTGTGTCGGTCTGTCTATGTGTCCGCCTGTCTGTGTGTCTGCTTGTCTGTGTGTCTGCCTGTCTGTGTGTCTGCCTGCCTGTCTGTGTGTCTGCCTGTCTGCGTGTCTGTCTGTGTGTCCGATTACCTTTCTGTCAGTCCCTCTGCCTTTTTTTAATGTTTTAAAAGACCTATATATTAAATATGTGTGTGTGTGTGTCTGTGTGAAACGTCACAAAACGTGGACACAACGCTCCGCTGACTGGTGGTGGCCAATGGTGCAGGAGAAAAGCGCTGGTTTAAATGTGGAGATGACGTCAGAAGATTGTTGGTGGAAACGGATGAGACGGTACAGCACTGGCCAGCGATCACAGTTGCCACAGTGGCGTCGCATGCGAGGGTCAATCTGGCAGCTAGAGTGAGCTGGGAGGTTTCTGGGTGGCGCAAGGTGAGACTGCACCACACCACCTTCAAATAACGTCAGCAAATTCTACAGCAGTGGGTCTCCAACCTTTCATTCAGGTCCCTAAACCCCTCCACCCAACCCCCATTCCCCCACACACCCAGGTATTTGGATAAATCTCCACACGAACACACCCCCAGCCCCCACTCTGCCCCATTCCTCAGTGTAACAAAATGAGATAGGAAAATAGTAGGAGTGTGTTCTTTATCTATCATGTGTATTTTATCACATTATTTCGATTTGTATTAGCAGATGTACGCACTCCTCATGAAAACAAAACACGTCCTTGGCTATTAAATTTTTTTTTTTTTTTTTTTAAATTTTAATTGATTTAGAATTCAAGAGAGAGAGAAAAAATGTTTTCTTACGGGAGTATAACAAAAAAGCATGTGTCCATCTTCAAAACTGCTTGACCCCCTCCCCCCTCCGGTTTTTTTTGGGGGGTCACCCTCACAACCCTCTAGTTCATCCCCTTCCACCACCCCCCCCCCTTTTTTTCCCGGTCATTCACATATGTTAAATACGAATTATGGTCAGGTCATTCACATATGCTAAATATGGATTGTGGGCAGGTCATTCACATATGTTAAATATGGATTGTGGGCAGGTCATTCACATATGTTAAATATGGATTGTGGGCAGGTCATTCACATATGTTAAATATGGATTGTGGGCAGGTCATTCACATATGTTAAATATGGATTGTGGGCAGGTCATTCACATATGTTAAATATGGATTATGGGCAGGTCATTCACGTATGTTAAATATGGATTGTGGGCAGGACATTCACGTATGTTAAATATGGATTATGGGCAGGTCATTCACATATGTTAAATACGGATTATGGGCAGGTCATTCACATATGTTAAATATGGGTTATTGGCAGGTCTAATTTACATTGACGGTGAAGAGCTGGAATAATGAACTTACGCTGGACCAAGAAATCAACATCAGGATAGGTAAACAGAAAGCGCACAATTAAAGCAAAAACTCTTGTCTCGCAGGCTTGTGTTCTCAGCACTCTGCTTTATGGCAGCAAATCTTGGTCAACCTATTTGCACCAGGAGAGACGGTTAAATAGCTTTCACATGCGATGCCTAAGAAGAATACCTGACATAAAGTAGCAGAATGAGATCACAAACACGGAGAAATTGGAAAGAGTAGATATTAGAACATTTTTTTCTCAATGCTCAGTCTACGAAAACTCATGTGGCTTGGTCCCAGCAGGAGAATGGAAGATGCCAGAGCCCCGGGGGATATTCTTTATAGTCAATTAAGGACTGATAGAAGATGTCGAAGCCGACCTTTGCTACGATATAAAGATGTGTTCAAGCGGGGTATGAATGATACAGGTATTGAGATGGACTTGTGGGAACTAAATGCCCTGGACTGTGTTGTGTGCAGTGGGCACTTCAGGAAGGGAATGCGAATAAAGGAAGAAGTGATTGCACAAAGTATGGGAGTTCAGCGTCTGAGAAAAAGAAAAGAAAAAGAAAACAAAAAAAAACTCTAAATACACATGGCCCTGAAATTTCATGATGTAAGTTGTGAAGACCTTTCTTAACCAAGCCGGGTCTTGCTAGTCACACTCGCCATCGCCATGGGCTGTGAGTCCCATGTTCCCTCATAGTACACTATAACATTAACGTCGAGGGGGAAAGGACAACCAAGGCTCACAAATGCGAACTAATTATTATAACCAGGCGCTCACGTTCTGTATATGAAGCAAGGGTTACACGCAGATCGTTCACATATATGAAGCAAGGGTAACACGCAGATCGTTCACATATATGAAGCAAGGGTTACTCGAAGATCGCTCACATATATGAAGCAAGGATTACACGCAAATCGCTCACATATATGAAGCAAGGATTACACGCAAATCGCTCACATATATGAAGCAAGGATTACACGCAAATCGCTCACATATATGAAGCAAGGATTACACGCAAATCGCTCACATATATGAAGCAAGGATTACACGCAAATCGCTCACATATATGAAGCAAGGATTTGCACGCAGATCGCTCACATATATGAAGCAAGGATTACACACAGATTGCTCACATATATGAAGCAAGGATTACACGCAGATCGCTCACATATATGAAGCAAGGATTACACGCAGATCGTTCACATAAATGAAGCAAGGATTACACGCAGATCGCTCACATATATGAAGCAAGGATTACACGCAGATCGCTCACATAAATGAAGCAAGGATTACACGCAGATTGCTCACATATATGAAGCAATGGTTACACGCAGATCGCTCACATATATGAAGCAAGGATTACACGCAGATTGCTCACATACATGAAGCAATGGTTACACGCAGATCGCTCACATATATGAAGCAAGGATTACACGCAGATTGTTCACATACATGAAGCAATGGTTACACGCAGATCGCTCACATATATGAAGCAAGGATTACACGCAGATCGCTCACATATATGAAGCAAGGATTACACGCAGATTGCTCACATATATGAAGCAATGGTTACACGCAGATTGCTCACATATATGAAGCAATGGTTACACGCAGATTGCTCACATATATGAAGCAATGGTTACACGCAGATCGCTCACATATATGAAGCAAGGGTTACACGCAGATTGCTCACATACACGAAGCAAGGATTACACGCAGATTGCTCACATATATGAAGCAATGGTTACACGCAGATTGCTCACATATATGAAGCAAGGGTTACACGCAGATCCCTCACATACACGAAGCAAGGATTACACGCAGATTGCTCACATATATGAAGCAATGGTTACACGCAGATTGCTCACATATATGAAGCAAGGATTACACGCAGATCGTTCACATATATGAAGCAATGGTTACACGCAGATTGCTCACATATATGAAGCAATGGTTACACGCAGATTGCTCACATATATGAAGCAAGGATTACACGCAGATCGCTCACATATATGAAGCAAGGATTACACACAGATCGCTCACATATACGAAGCAAGGATTACACGCAGATCGTTCACATATATGAAGCAAGGATTACACGCAGATCGTTCACATAAATGAAGCAAGGATTACACGCAGATCGCTCACATATATGAAGCAAGGGTTACACACAGATCGTTCACATATATGAAGCAAGGATTACACGCAGATTGCTCACATATATGAAGCAATGGTTACACGCAGATTGCTCACATATATGAAGCAAGGATTACACGCAGATCGCTCACATATATGAAGCAAGGGTTACACGCAGATCGTTCACATATATGAAGCAAGGATTACACGCAGATTGCTCATATATGTGAAGCAAGGGTTACACACAGATCGCTCACAAACACGAAGCAAGGATTACACGCAGATTGCTCATATATGTGAAGTAAGGATTCACATCTTTCACATATGTGAAATAAGGAATACACGCAGATTGCTCATATATGTGAGCTAAGGGTTATTGCAAAGTCCGTCTTGGGTTTAAATGCAGGATTAATCAGGTCGTCCACATATCTGAAGCAAGTATTACAGCACCGTTGTTAGCAACAGAGGACAGCTCAGTTCAAAGAGAATTGGTGTGTTTTCATTGTTGTTTCCTCGACTGGTTCCTATGTTGTTTAGCTGTTTGGTCAGCTGTTGATTCAAAGGGTTGACTGGCTGCGAGTTGGGCTAAACTTTAAAACCGATATCATATCATTCGGACACAGCCATCCAAGAGTTGCAGTCTGATAGTACTCATGTCCTCTCTGCCTCCTGAGTATGGAGTATCGGTCAAATCCCCCGGTCACTTTCCTCTGACCCATTCATTTTTCGTGATAAGTCTGTGTTTCTGCACTTGTCACTCGCTTCCAAATGGTTCCAAGTGGTTGGAGCTCTGAGCCAATCGGGGTTGCTGACATACCACTTACATATTCCTATCAGGGCGCACAGGCGTGAAAGAAAATGGGGAAAGTTGAAAGGCTCTCAGGTTAAGCTGCTGTGGTGGACGGACGTGCAATGAACCAGGCTGATGAACTGTATGCTGTACGAGAAGTCGTTTGCGAGAACCAAGTGGTGACACTCAATCTGCAACTATGACAAGACCGCAAGAACAGCATGTTAAAGGAGAAGTGGCCAGACAAGAGCGCTATGCAGGTAGACAAAAAAGAATAAGAAACTAACACAGGACTTGTGTCGTCGTTAACTAACTAACTAATTAACTTCTAGATGGGTTCATAACATCTAGCACGTGATTTATGAATTCACCACCCAGAGTAATTAAGTAAGTAAGGGACCATTGTTTTACGCAAGTTGCGTCAACGACAGAAGATTCTGGATTCATATGGTAACGATCAAGCGACACTCGGTAGGTAAGGTGATGTGGTTAACATCACCCGGGCCACCTATACTTCCCAGGAATTCATTTTCATCAACGATTTGTTTACAAATTTGTTTAACTTCCATTCCATGTTTTTAGTGATTCTTTAACTTTCACTAACATTTACATAACATTAGAATAGAAAATACGCCAATTATTTATAGAACTATACAATTTACAGGTAACATTTTATTCATGCTGTCAAAAGTTGCTGATATCAAGCCAGATTGTGTCATAGTTTGTTTAATTTGTCTCTCTATTAGAATGACTGCCAAAATAAGTAACAAACACTCGCATTAGTCATGATTTATAAAATGTCGAGGTCCTAAATAGTATAAAATATTTTTAAAACTCGTGATAAACTCACTTACAAATGTTTGAAATATGGCCGTTGTCGTGCTAGTACCTGCACGACTTTAAGGGTAGACCCGTCAAAGGGGTAGCAGATCATGTTCATAATTATATAGTTTTCTCTAGAAAGGAAATTATGGAGGAAGCAAACTGGTCAACCCATCTCATTAAATTTGTCTGCCGCGATCCGTGCCCTTGAGGATGGATGCTGCAGAATCAACAGCCTCCATTCATCTCTGTCATAGACTTTGTCTTTCCAGTTGGTCGCTGTAACCGTTTGTTGATCTATCTACTCCTATATTATTTGAGAGCCACCGTTGTGTAGCGGCTAGATGCCCGTCAGCGGATCGGACGGTCGTGGGTTCGTGTCCTGTCAGAGCCGGATTTCAAAATGACCCTGGCTGTCAGGTCGACCCAGCCTAGAGTGGGTAGCAGATACAGTCCTGGGAAGTAAAGGTGGCCGGCTTGATGATGACCACATTACCCACCCAGTGCCAGTTAGTCTATAAAATATAGTCTATCCCTATATGCCCTATATGCCCAATACGCATGAAGACGTTGAATGGTTTATTAACTTACATTTTTAAACACTTATCTAGATAACAGTTCTTTGTTAGAGCTGCACTGACGCCGTCGTAATGTGAATCTTGCAAAAACATGCAGATAAAATTTCTTTATTAGAGCTCCACTGACACCGTCGTAATGTGATTCTTGCTTAACCTCTCGATAAAAGTTCTGGATTAGTGTTTCACTGACACCGACGTAATGTGAATCTTGCTTAACCTTTCGATAAAAGTTATGGATTAGTGTTTCACTGACACCGACGTAATGTGAATCTTGCTTAACCTCTCGATAAAAGTTATGGATTAGTGTTTCACTGACACCGACGTAATGTGAATCTTGCTTAACCTCTCGATAAAAGTTATGGATTAGTGTTTCACTGACACCGACGTAATGTGATTCTTGCTTAACCTCTCGATAAAAGTTCTGGATTAGTGTTTCACTGACACCGACGTAATGTGAATCTTGCTTAACCTCTCGATAAAAGTTCTGGATTAGTGTTTCACTGACACCGACGTAATGTGATTCTTGCTTAACCTCTCGATAAAAGTTCTGGATTAGTGTTTCACTGACACCGTCGTAATGTGAATCTTGCTTAACCTCTCGGTAAAAGTTCTAGATTAGTGTTTCACTGACACCGTCGTAATGTGAATCTTGCTTA
>CAJHNH020006781.1:0-10535 GCA_905116865.2 Candidula unifasciata | reverse complement strand
CGAATACGAATAGTGCATAACGTATAAAATATATCTATAAAAAAAGACACACACACACACACATTCATAATGTCAAATGTGCGCTAAACTTTTACTTCACACAAAGTGGCACAGAATAGTCATCTTTTTCTTTAGCATTTTGAGCACTTGTGGTTTACTGTTACAGATATCACTCGTCTCCATTCATCTCTCTGGCTGACCTTATCTTCAATTTGTGACACCGGTTCTTTGCAGGTCTGGCTGGACATTATCTCTCGAAATTATTTTTTGTCTGCCTCGTGGTCTACACCCACTCCTCTTTCAGGTGTATACAGTTTTTACTTCTCTGTCATCTGACATTCTTTCAATATGCCCCAACCATTTTAGTCTGTTAGCTCTCGTGATGCCAGTGATCAATGGTGATTTAAACAGATTATTTTTTACGTTGTTGTTTCTTACTCTCCATTCCCCACTGTAAGCATCTTTAATGGGTCCAAAGATTTGTCGTAAGACTGTTTTTGAAAACCTGAAATAAGGCATTATCTCTTTTATTTCTTTTTCAAGTTTCAGAGCCATATAAAACGACTGGTCTTTTCAACGTTTCATATATTTTGATCTTGGTGTTGCGAGACAGACACTTTGACTTTAGTAGATGTTGAGGGCATAGTACACTTTGTTTCTAGATTAAATTTCGTCACTCAGCATGTTGGAACAGTTAAAGTTTGCACCCAAGTAGTTATATTTTCCCGTTCGTTTGATTTTCATATTATCAACTTGTATGTGGCCGGAGTTTATATTCTTTCAATGTCTAGTTAATATTCGTACAGAATAGTAAACATTTTAAAACATTTTATGTTCTGCAAACTTCAGTCAGTTTGTGGTAACTAATAACTAGGATTGAAAGAATCCTAAGTATTAAAACAAGTAACTAAACTTGGAAATTGTCACTGACAGCTTAGTTAATGCAGGAAAGCTGCATTAGCTTTCAACAAAACCAATCGCTCCATGTTGTCAGTATCAAGGCCGTGTATGCAGAAGCGGATGTAAGGTAACTAATATTCGTATTCGGCCCGACCGCAGCTATTCGGCAAAATACCAAATAGTCAATAGGTCCACTAGTCGGCACCGGAGCGAATAAGAAGCGAATATTCGGTACAGCCCTAATATATAAATACATATATATGTATGTGTGTGTATGTGTATATCGCGTCTAGCATTTTAAAAATCCGTTACTTACTTGTCTGAGAATTCACATAGAAGAGAAACAGAAGACACAGAACATCAGTTATAGCCTCAGGTCTCATTGAATCCTCTCTGGAAAAGGTTGATATCTCCTCGTATAATTACCACTGCAAGTTAATAATATAATATAATAATAATAATACAGATGGTGATGATATTAATGATATATATATATATATATATATATATATATATATATATATATATATATATATATATATATATATATATATATATATATATATATATATATATATACACACACACACACACAGCCACCTATGCAATCTTAAAAATATCCTTTGAGAGTTATTTATGTTTGAAATGTCGCCGTTTCGTCTTACTTAAATCGCTCTAATATGGAGTATAGACAGCTTGCACAGACAAGTGCAAACACAGAGTGTCCAGTTTGCAATGATGCTAGAAATACGAATAACCTATTACTTGAAACTCACTATATACTTTTACAGACCAATCGGCAGTAGGTGGGAAATGTGGTCAGTATTACGCCGGCCGTCTTTACTTCCCCAGGACATACATCCTGGCACCCATCCATTTTAGGCTGGGTCACCTACCATTTAGCAAAGACTGATGGCTGCCGACTGGCGGAGCGATTAAGTACACACAGATTTCTTCAAGGAGACCCAGCCCTAATCCTCAGTAAAATAATTCTTTTCAAGTAATGATCTGTTAATCTGCAGCACTGACGAGACTTCATGAACATTAACATTAAAAAGGGTGAAGCCAGCAGACAATAGCGCTACACAGGGGCTTAAACAAGAACTTGTGTCATCAGCCACTAAATGCTGAGGGAGATTCTGAAGAAGGGATTTGAACACTTTTGGTATGAATGATTTGATATGCGATGACAATAATCTCTAGACTAACTAACTAACCACTAACTAACTTTTTGTCTGTCAGGAGCAAAAAGAGAACACACCCTAACCTGTACAGTCCGTTGCGACTGTACTATCTTTGCAGCACTATATTTCCTGTCAAACGAACCAACTCTTTCTTCCCCCTTCCCCCCTTTGTGTGTGTGTATGTGTGTGTGTGTGTGTGTGTGTGTGTGTGTGTGTGTGTGTGTGTGCCAGTCTACAAAATTTGTCAAGTTGGTGCTGCAAAATGTAACAAAAGACACATATGGGTTAAGAAGACATATGTGCGTTTTAATAATGTGATCAAACCGTAATAAAGTTTCAGGAGCGACTGTCTTAGACTTTTAGAATCTACACCAATAAAACCAGCACAGTTAGATAGCTGTAAACAATCTCTTTCTAATGGTACCTCATTTAGGCTTGTATGTCATTTCTGAGCTGAGATATTTAGGTTTTTGTGGAGATGAGATGTAAGAAACAGCCGCTAAAACTTGTGACCCAGAAACAAGAAGTTTTTCTCTGCGCAACCGACTGCGCAGTTCTGTGTCGGCTTTGTTGACATTGGACTGTCATTGGACAAGATGGCAGGCAAGGAGACTCAGCCGCATGTGATTGCCTAAAAAAATGTCACTGTAAATCTAAACAGCCAAAAACGGGAAAGACATTTTAAATACAAATGTAAAATTGGACGGAGAATTCAATTATAACTAGCATTACCACATCTGGTAATGTTTAAGGCCTAAAGCCAACCTCGAATTTACCGCTATTTTCAATCAAACTGATAGACTAACTAACAGAAAAACAGAGGACCTCCGGCTGTCGTAGACATGCACTCTTAATCGAGTTCCTTCCCGCAGTTTTCAGTTATTTAGAGTGGGTGAAAACCACATCAATCGCAAAATTTCATGAGAGATTAGGACCCATCCCGAAACCCCAGCCGACATTTCCGAAACAAGTTTCAAACGGTTTCAATGGTAACGAAAATTGTCGAAAAAATCGCAAATTTCCGAAACTGTAGTCGCTAGCACATGTTTATCCCCGTGTGGGTTTCGGTGCTCCATTTTGGGACAAAACAAGTTAGGAGGCAATGCCTGCCCATAACCATGTCGTCAAAGTCGACTAATCGGGAGCTTCCTTCGAAGTCGGAGTACATCTGCCTGAGAGATAAGTAATCAACAACCTGCATGCACATGCGTCAGACCTGTTAAACGGATGTGAACGCAACACTCAGTTTCAGGAATAGGACTAGAGTCCAGAAGGGGATGAACAACCAGACATTTCCGCTGGAGTTTACAGCCGGTGATCTTGAACAAAAAAGGACGAAGAAGTATATGTGCAACCATTCTAAGATTCTTACTTGTAACTACAGGAACTGGTCACTTCAAGATCGTTGCCATTGTTTCTTTTTGACAACACTGGATCATGTCATGGTCATCAAGGGTGCAGAAAGGTTGTTCCCCGTTTACTTCTGTTTTCCCCTAATTTAATTTGTTGATGCGCAGTCCGTTTTTTCCCCTTCCCCTTGAGTTTATTACCTTGTAATGCAAGCGCATGGGCATTTACAGCACGCTCAGCGGGCAGAACAGTCAAAGAAGCCAACGGCGCTTTCTCCATGACAACCAGCAGCATGACGATGGAGGTGATGGCAGTGACACAAGCGCTTGCCTGGCTTGAAACACAAAAATACACCCGCGTGTGTATACTCAGTGATTCAATGAGTATGATCCGGAGGGTTCTGGCAGGTTCCGTGCGAAGACAATGGCTTGAATCATTGCAGAAGTCCACTGTTCGTGGAGTCACCTTTATTTTTGTTCCGGGACACGCAGGCGTCGATGGAAATGAAAGAGCTGACAGGTTGGCTGGATCCGCTATCACTACCGACGGTCAGCCTATGGATCATGCTGATATTATCAATGCCCTCAGAGAAATTGCAAGGATAGAGGACTTTGGTGGCAGTGAATCCACATCACTCGCCAGAATGGCAGACTTGGGAATTAAGATCGGCACAGCAAAAAACGAGACGCACACCAGCTACGCCAGAAGACTTGTTAATCAACATAGAACTGGTACTATTAGCCATCGGACGTTGGGGTTCATACTGAGGGGAGGATCTGAGCACCTATGGACATGTCCGGAGTGCAATGAGGATAACCCAACTAACTAACTAACTAATTATTACCTTGTAGTGTTTGGAGAGCTTGGGAGCCTCAGTGATCTAGCAAGCTTTGCCGGCGGGAGGGTATGTTCCTGCCAGGGTCACCCAAGCCGGACAGGTCATTGGTGAGGGGCCTGACTAAAGATGGTCCGCCGGTCCCCCAGGCTCGGATGTTTGACGCAGTGATGACAGCTCTGTCCTACAAATTGTAGTTTTTTTTTTTTTAAACAGTTTACAGTTTTTTTACAATACAACGTTACTGAAACTTCAAGAGGAAATAAATTCTCTAAACGTCCGGATGTCTTGGGAAAGAGTCCCTCTGACAGCATAACGACAAATCTGACATGAAAAACTGCACTAAAGATTGCACAGGGCAGGAAAGCTTGGAAAGTCCTCCTTGAAGCTTTATGTGCTACTAGGCATAGAGAAAACTGATTCTTCTTCTTTTTTTTTTTTTTTTTCGTTAGCTTAAAATATATTATTTACATCTGCAATATTTTCTCTAGTATGATCTTCACTGTCTTTTGTAATTACCCTAGCGACCCGTGACGTTTGACTGGAACCGAAGTTTCTTTTAGCCAAACATTTTGCCTTGATATGTTGTATTTGGGACAGTCTTGGAGGACATGAACTGTTGTCTCAGGTGAAAGTCCACATGTGCACATGGCTGATTCGTCGAGTTTAAATTTTGTGTACATGTAGCTGCGAAGTCGATTCTGTCCTGTTCTAAGGTGCCCTGTCTGTCCATAAAATGTTAATCGTCTTGTGCCGTTTTGGTGGCTTTCTGATTGATTTAATTATTCCCTTCTTTTGTTGATATGAAACTGGTATGTCAGGTTGTTCTTAATTTGCACCTTCCTTAGTTATTTTATCAGCGTTTTCATTTCCAGGAACTCTGCTGCTATATTGACGGCTTGAACGTCTGCTACACAGTTGTGACAGTGTTTTCCTGTAGGTATGTTGGTAGTATATCTTGTATTATTTGGATACTCAAAAACAATTCACACTCCTGTTCCTCCATTTCTGCTTGCGTTTTGTGATGACCCATCAGTATAGACAGGAACCCAGAGATTACGGGGTTATTCGTCATCGAGTAGGGTGGCTATTTTACGATGCACACTGTTTTGTTTTTCTTTGTCGAACACTCCTTTCACTTCTGTAAAACTGCTAATGAAAATCTTTATTTCACAATAGTGATACGGACCTGACAGATCAGAGGATAACACTGGACCAAGTAATGTGACTATACACAGTGAACGGGTCATTGGCCAAGGGCAGACAGAGTGAATAGGGTTCCATTGCAAAGGCACGGGGAAAATGATGACCTAGGAGAGCGTGACATTCAATATTACCACACGAAGCCTTAGAATGAAGGTTATGGCGATAGCTGCCGCCTTCTGATGGGTGGAGAAAAATCTCAGCCACACGTGTTGTCATTTTATCGGATTGGCGAAGTATGCTCTGGAAGTGGAGTCAGGTTTTCTTTGTATAGAATCGGCCACATCAATCCAGATGTCACTGGTGGTACAAATGAAAAATGTAGGCGTGTTTGGGAATAAGCAGACAGACATATTGACTGGACCGGCCCCATTTAGAAGGTAACGCCTAAGCCACAGACGCCACTATTAAAACCTCACATGTTAACATTTTATCTTGTATTGCACTGTTTACTGCTTTAGTTCTTGCTGATATTATCTTTCCATCTTGCACTTGGCCTAGCTCGTGGTAAAATTCTTTTATTTGATATCTTTGTGATTCTGTGACGAATGTTTCTCTAATGAGTTCACCCCTGACTGTGTCTCATTAGTTTTCCCATTCCATGGGTTTTTTTTTTCTCTTCTGTTTTGTCTGTGAGTTAACATAGCTGACAATGCTACTATATGCCTTCGTGTGAATGTTTTTTTGTTCTTTCGGTCTGTCCTAATATGTGCGATAGTCAATTAATCGACCGATCATACTCAACGCTCGGCGGACAATACTCTAAGTGCTCGGATTCTCTTTTCAATATCTTCCTCAGCCTGTGGCGACTGGTAACATCAGTTCTGTGTGGATTACTTTTTTTTCCTTTGCCTACCTGAAGTGTGTTCCTGTCTGACAACACCGCTCTTATGTGGTCTTGTCAAGGTTACCGATGCATCCTCTTGTTATAAATCATCTACTTATTCTGCCCCCTCCGTTTTTTTTAGAACGTTGAGAATAACTGATCACTCCATTGTTTTCCTGTACTAGCGTGACCTTGCAGTTAGCCAGTCGGCCCTAGCCGTTGTCTTCGAAACCACTATTTGTTCGTTGTGTGTTTGTTCGGGTAACTAGATATGTACAGGTAATATTTAACTGTTTGTTCGGGTAACTAGATATGTACAGGTAATATTTAACTGTTTGTTCGGGTAACTAGATATGTACAGGTAATATTTAACTGTTAGTTCGGGTAACTAGATATGTACAGGTAATATTTAACTGTTTGTTCGGGTAACTAGATATGTACAGGTAATATTTAACTGTTTGTTCGGGTAACTAGAAATGTACAGGTAATATTTAACTGTTTGTTCGGGTAACTAGATATGTACAGGTAATATTTAACTGTTTGTTCGGGTAACTAGATATGTACAGGTAATATTTAACTGTTTGTTCGGGTAACTAGATATGTACAGGTAATATTTAATTTAAACCTATAATTGCAGTTGATTGTCTTGATCAGATCATTAACTTTGTTTTCAAGCATCTAATATGATAGCTTCTGTCACTTGGGACCTGCAGGGTGCACCAAGGATAGATATATATTTAGTTAGTTAGTTAGTTAGTTAGTTAGTTAGTTAGTTAGTTAGTTAGTTAGTTAGTTAGTTAGTTAGTTAGTTAGTTAGTTAGTTAGTTAGTTAGTTAGTTAGTTAGTTAGTTAGTTAGTTAGTTAGTTAGTTGGATTATCATCATTGCACTCCGGGCATGTTCATTGGTGCTTAGATCCTCCCCTCAGTATGAGCCCCACCGTCCGATGGCTAATAGTACCAAATCTATGTTGATTAACAAGTCTTCTGGTGTGTCTAGTGTGCGTCTCGTTTTTTGTTATGCCGATCCTAATTCCCAAATCTGACATTCTGGCGAGTGATGTGGATTCACTGCCCCCAAAGTCCGCTATCCTTCCCATTTCTCTGAGGGCATTAAAATACCAGCATGATCTAACAAATAGCGGGCCCAGCCAACCTATCAACTCTTTCATTGCTAATCGCTTGTTGTTGGTCAGCATTTTTTTTTTTTTTTTTTAGTGTTGATTTAAAGATCATCTAAGTCACATATCGAACATGACCATAAATGTTTCAGTCTCCTCCTATGTCTCTAAATGTTTTAAGGCTAACAACTCCAATTCTTTTCTGGTTGATGTAACGACCGTTGGCTCCCGCATGGTTTTTCTGTCTCGCTGCTCGAATTGGTCCTCCCAAGGTGTGCAGTCTATTCAGTATAAAGTCATTTGCCACAAACTGAAAACTTTACATCGTTAAGTCTTTCTTATGGCATTTTGATGTATACCTGATCTTCATCGTCATCATGTAGCAGGTCCTTTACAGTTGCCTGCCGAAACGTTATTTGTGTTTTCTGTGCACTTTTTTCTGCTTCCCCATTTCGTTAAGCTTTTTAGTCACATTTTACTGGAATTCTTTGCAAAACGCTGAGTGCTTTATCAGACTGAGCCTCTTTTTTCTGTGCATGCACAGTCTTTATCTTCTGTAGCATTCTTACTGAGTCGCTAAGAAAGCATGCATTGGTGAGTTCCCGAGATTTCATACATTCTAAGGTGAATATTTAATTTACAATTAATAAATCACTATTCTGCCACTTCTTCGTTTCGTTCACTCAGGCTGAAAGTTTTGGTTGTCCGTCCACTTCTGAATAATTTTCCTTAACATGAATGTTGCGTGCGCACCCATTTTAAAGATTTGACATATTTCTATGCAGAGTATGAATAAATGAAGTTCGACCCCAACAGCACCACACAACCAGCGAAAAACACCCGATGGCACAAAGTGCCACAATTCAGATGAGAATCCCTAGAAACCCCGTTCACTGATTAGGTTATACTAGGGACCCAGAGAACAGCCAGAGTGGGTGCTTTAAAAAACCGGAAAACTGTGTCCCATATTGAGACGGCAAGAGATACCAGCCCAACAGCAAAGTTCTTTGCCACTGAGGCAAATGCATTCTGACTTAAAAGAAAGCTCCCAAAAATTGACTTTTAAGATATGCATTTGGGTAGCCAATGGATCTTTTTTCACACAACAGAGCCTGGAGCTCATCCTTAATATAGGCGTATTACATGTTTAAATAGCTGCTTCCCTGGCTTATGCGTCGCAAGTCCGAGTCCGACTGGTAATTCCAACTTACCGCGATCGAAACCCACTGCTGGCTGCGTAGATTTTTTTTATTGCATGGTAGGTCGACCCAGCCTAAAACTGGTACCAGAATGTATGTCTCAGGGAAGTTAAAACGGCCGGCGTAATGCTGACCACATTTCCCACTAAGTGCCTTTTGGTCTGTAAAAATATTGGCGCTCTACCCATGTGCCCGTTGTGCCTAAACGAGGGAAAAAGAATCTTTACTTTCTTTACTTTTACAAATTTAAATAATTTTGGTAGTTTAAAAATATATACATAAATATATCTATACATATATATAACTATATATATTAGAGCTGTACCGAACATTCGCTTCGTATTCGCGACGAGACCGAATTGTGAACCTAATAACTATTTAGTATTGAGCCAAATACTTGTTTGTGGTCGGGCCGAATACGTATAGTTGTTACATTACACCCGCATATGCATACACTGCCTCAATGATGACAACATGGAAGGATTGGTTTTGTTGAAAGCTAAGGCAGCTTTCATGCAATAACTAAGCTGTCGGTGATAATTTACACGTTTAGTTGCTTGTTATGATGCTTCGAATACTTTCATTCCTAGTTATTAGTTTCTAAAAAATTACAATTCATCTTTCCCAGGAAAGGCAGGTGTAAGCCAAGGATGTGTCATGTCATCTCTCCTTTTCAACCTTCTGATTGATTGGATACTAAAAAACACAGTAGACAAGACATTGAAAGGCATACGATGGACTCCATTCACCATAGTTGAGGACCTTGATTTTGCAGAAGATATAGCACTCCTAACACATAAACATGAACATATACAAGAGAAAAGTAACAGACTACACAGCACAGCAGAAATGGTAGAACTGAGAATAAATGAAAAGAAAACTAAGATCATGACAAACAGTCCAAATCAACAACCAGTGACAATAAGTAACCAAAGAACCGAAAATGTAGACATACAGTCACGCCTGAACAAAGCTAGAGCTGCTTTTGGAAGGATGAGGCAAATCTGGAAATCCAACAGTTACAGCAGAAGAACAAAACTCCGACTCTACAAGAGCATCATTTTGCCAGTTCTTCTTTATGGGGCAGAATGCTTGAGAATGACCCAAAAATATGTACACAAGCTCTCCACCTTCCACCACTCGTGTCTACATAGAATTATCAAAATGTTCTGGCCAGATACAATCTCAAACACCAAACTACTTCAGGTCACAAACCAAGAAAATCTAGACAGTATGATAACCAAGAGAAGATGAAATGGCTTGGCCACGTTATAAGAATGAATCCTGATATACCTGCTAAAACAGCTTTCACATGGATACCAGAGGAAAAGAGAAAAAGGGGTGCCCCAAAACAACATGGAGACAAACGATGGAAAGTGACCTGAGTGCGGCATCTTCGACATGGAAAACTGCACTAAAGATTGCACAGGACAGGAAAGCATGGAAATTCCTCTCTGAAGCTTCATGTGCCACTAGGCATAACCAGAACTGATGATGAAAACAAAGACTTTTATCAAAACTAATACTTCCTTCCGTAGAGTCTTGCTGACTTTAGTATGGAGCAAAGTAAAGATTTCACAAGGATATAAAAACAAAGGAAAAGAGATCCAGGACTTTTGGATGCCAAAATTTTAGCAGATTACTACTTGGCTCTTAAGCGTAACTGTCCGGGCATACTACATTCCAGGAAATCATTTTGTGTTGACTATTGATAAACAAATATTAGTGATAACGTATAAATACTTTTGATATGTTTGTTTTAAATGATGGGTAATAAATACACAATAATTACAAAACATAATAATGCTAACAGTGGTCAAAATGCTACTAACGTCATCTGAATCTAGGATTTAGCATAATAATTGCCCTGTTAAAGGAGCCGTTCATGTCATCTCTAATTCTAGAGCTAACAGAACAAA
>CAJHNH020006780.1:487574-500220 GCA_905116865.2 Candidula unifasciata | reverse complement strand
GTACGACCTTAGACGCAAGAATAAAACATTCCTAATTGCCAAACACCTGTTCTCTCTAGTCTTACACTGACGTGTGAAACTTTAAACTTCTCGGCTCCACCATGTCTAGCGTCCACTCAATTTACCTGGTCAAAAGGGCCCCCCTCAGTCTCTACAGTCTGGTCAACAGATAACATTCTGACACTGGCGTGAGAATGCAATCTAACATCCCTAGTCTGAACCAGCGGGCTATATTACGTAGTGTTGGGTAATTTTAAACAAAGCGCAGTGGCTTGTCTCGAAGAAGGACTGGTAACAATTTAAATCCGTGCGGTTTAAAGCAATATTAGGATAAAGCGCAGAGTAAATATAATTCTGTCTCTTTAGAACCAGAAGAACTTATTACAAGTACTAACTTCTGGAATCACTGAGATCGTTTCGTGACACCATCTATGCATTTTTTCCTGGGTCTTCCTCTGGCCTTTCTTCCCGATGTTTTACTGTAAAAGGCCTTATAGGCAATCTGATCCGGTTGCATTCTTACTAAATGGCCAAACCACTTCATTATCTGTCTTTCAATATGTTTCATGCATGCTCTTGTTCCAACTTTGTCTCTAATGCTGACGTTTGTGACTCTGTCTCTTCGTGTATTGTTGGTGACATCGCATTTCACACGTAGTTATTTTTTGCGTATGTGATTTGTTCATTGTTCACGTTTGGCACTGATAACATAACGTAAGGATGAAAATGCTGTTGATCATCCGTTGTTTTGCTGGTAACGAGATCTTTGGATGTCGAAGAAGTGGTGCCAGTTCGTAGTTGACTGCATTGGCTTTTTGAACTCTAGCCTGTATCTCTTTATCGAGTCTTCCATCGTCTGTAAATATGCATCCTGAGTACTTGAATTCTTGAACTTGTTCTAATTGTATGTCATTGATCTTTATGTTTACATTACTGTGTTTCTTTCCTATGGTCATTACTTCAGTTTTTGAGGTGTTTATTTTCATGTCAAATTTTGTACAGTTAGTGAGCAATGAATCAACATCTTGTTGTAGTTTTTGTTCTTCTTCTTGTAACAAACATTGGTCAGTAGATGATTGTTAACCAAGCTAAATCACCCACAATATGCCGATTGACCTACAAAATATAAGTCTAGCCCTATATGCCCAGTTCGACTGAAGGCGCGGAAAGGGTCCTTTATTTACTTACTTACTTGAGCTAGTGCTGTTTGCCAGAACTGAGAATTACTGCCTTTTTTTTATAATTTTTTTTTTGCGGTGTAGGCGGGGTGGAGGAAAGGGGAGAAGGAGTCTTTGAGCTACAAGATTTACGGCCGCATGGCTAGTGCTGTCGCCAAGACTGTACAGGTGAGGATTTCATTTTGCCCCAGCGCTGTTTGTATTTAGGAAAAAGTGTTAGTTTATAAGGTTCAAAGGGAAAATAATGTATTTGAATGTATGCTTTGTGTATGCGTGTGTATGTGTATGCATGTTTGTATGTAAAGGTATCTGTTTGTATGTTATTGTGTCTGTGAGGGCGCATGTATCTAGAGAGCTGTGATTGTGTATATGTCGAAGCGATATATATATATATATATATATTCGTTTATTCGTTCTTTCTTTAATTTGCTTGTTTGCTCGTCCTTTCGTTCTTTCATGATAAGGTTCGTTCGTTCTTTCATTCATTCGTTCGTTCTTTCATTTGTCTTTTCGTTCTCTCATTAGTTCGTTCTTACGTTTGTTTGTTCTTTGGTTCGTTCGTTCGATCAGTATTCAGTTCGTTCGTTCTTTCATTCGTTATTTCGTTAGCTATTTCGTTCTATTGTTCGTCCGTTCGTTCTTTCATTCGTTTAGTTACTCTCTCGTTCATTCGTTCCTTATCTCGTTTATTCCTTCGTTTGTTTGTTCATCCCTTGCTTCATGTGTTCTAGGGCCCAAGATATGTCCAACGTCTGGTGAAAACATACGTCTAAGTACACCTCTGCGTCCTTTTCCCCACTGTGTAACCGCGGTGACTTAGTCACAACTGACAGTAAACATAATGAAGTCCCACAACCTCCCTTTTCCACCCAAAACCAGCACTCCATCTCTATATACAACGTTCTCCACAAAGAAGGTTGGCCTAAGTTTATCCATGCTATCTTTGTAAATGTTACCCAGTGAGGTTCCCTTCTCTTCCACTGTGCGACTCTCGTGCCACAGACCAGATACCACAACCATAATTTGGAAAAACAAAACTGAGCGGCAGGAATCGAAGCCCAGCATTGATGAATCATTGACCTGTAAAACGCATTCACTAACCTCTCAGCTACAGGGCCACTCATCCAGCACTTACAATGCTCAACAGCCTGCAACAAAGACATCCTTTATTTTAATCTCATCAGTGACATCTTGTTTCCATGGGCTACTGAGCCTGCGAAGGCCAAACTTCACGCTGAAATGCAGAGGAAATGTAATCCTCTCTCTTTCTCCCCTCAACATCCCGATACATATGTTCAGCAGACGACAAATGGTTGGCGCATTATACTTATAACATTCATCCTTAACCATGACAAAATGTGTAAAAACAGCCTCAAAACATATAAATCTACTTTATATCAATTAGAAACACCAGACAGTTTTAACCCACCCGTTAAGAAAAGTCTGGGAAGATAATTATTGCTTGAAGACGCTGTCACACTATCGGTGCGGGAGACGAAAGAACGGAAGCACAAATTGCGTTTTCATTTTGGGGATTTCATGCATTACCAAAGTGAAAATATACATCAAGTCTTTAGACAGAAGGGTTTCTGTGGGTGATAACGCTGGTGCATGTGTTATCGCCAGTTTCTCTGTTTTTGGGGGAAGGCTTTGCAAGTCAAGGAGGTGTCGAGGGCGTTCAGCGGATATCTCAGATTATGTGGGAAGTAAATAATCACGTGGGATTTAGTTTGGCAGAAGCACGTCTGTTACTGAAGTAAAACGTGTCCGGTGGAGCAGTACCTATCATTTGGTTGTTTGCTGTTTGGGAAAAGACCTTTGACACCAGTCTTGGCCCAGGGGAGTGAGCCATGAGAACTGAGCCAATCTCTGGAATTAGCTGCCTGTGGCGCCCGAAACTTTGGGACGGGGGAAGGGGGTACGAAGGCACTTTGCGCTCCCACCCCAGTACGTAGGGGGTGGGTATTCAGCCCCATAACTTTGTTACATTATTATTACTAAGCACTTGAACAAGGTCCCTTGATCTCCGTATGTATTCCAGGGCCCCATTGTGGGGGAAAGGCGAACATGAATAGACCTTTTGCCAGCCCAAACATGCCGTAAGAGTCGATTAATAGGAGGGGTTTCTTCGAAGTCAGAGTACGGAGTACATCTGCTTGAGAGGCAAGGAAGCAAGAATCTGCTTACAAATAAGCCAGATGTGTGAAACGGATGTGCACGCAACACTCAGTTTCTGGAACAAGACTAACGTCAGGAGGTGGACGAACGCCGAGAATTTCCCTCTGGAGTTTACAGCCGACGCACGCGAAGAAGAAGCAGAAGGTCGGTCCCTTGAGTATAGGCTGGGGTAGGAGAGTTAGGGAAAAGATCAGACCTCCCCCACCCGCCCCCTCCCCCACCCCCAAAACATTTTCCAGGAGTGTACCAAACGCTTAAGCCTTGCTCACACGCGTAATAATAATAATAATAATGAACGGCAATAAATATATTTGAAATAATATGAAATCGGCCTCTTCTTCTTCAGTCCTTGAGGTTCATAGCTGCAGATATCAACCGCTTCCAATCATCTCTCTGGTTTGCTTTCTCTTTCCAGTTGGTGACACCAAGTGTTTGCAGGTCCGTGTGGACATTATCTCTCCATCGTCTTCTTGGTGGGCCTCGTGGTCTACGACCATTCATCTCCCTGGTGTATACAGTTATTACTTCTCGGTCATTGGACATTCTTTCAGTATGCCCCAACTAGTTCAATCTATTAGCTCTCTATTAGCTCGTAAACAGATACGGAATTTTGTTGCTTCTCACTCTCCATTCCCTGCTGTTGGCATCTTTTATGGGTCCAAAGAATTCATCATTTAAATAATACGAAATGTCTCAACAAAATACTAAAAAGAGACTTTCTTTACACGGTTACAGGAGAGCTGTTTTCACCCATTGAAAACAATTACCACTAGGAGCTCCCCCACCCCCACCCCCATGCTTTCCCTCCCTTTTCTTTACAATTGTGTTTGGTGTGGGAGGCTGGGGGGTAAGGGGCTTGGGGGGGGGGGGGGGTTTCAAGGAGTTGTAAGTCCCGAGTTCCTGTGCCACGAATGATAATGTGTACACTGTACAGAGTATTCTTTACACATGTGGTGCATTTGAACAAAGAAGACACAAACAATAGATTGAACAATTTATTGCCAAGCATATTTCGCTGTATCTCGTCAGGTGCATACTACAATCTATTGTTTGTGTCTTCTTTGTTCAAATTTACAACAGAGAAACATTGCTTTAATTATATTGAATTGTTTGTTGCTGAAAATTTTTAAAAACAAATCTCAGCCTTTTAATTTATTTCAAACAAGGAGTCACACACTGATTCAAAGAACATGTGTGAATATAAAGTAGCAGTACAACACAATGGCAAGTGTCGAAGTCAAAAGGAAATTACACGTAAACTTGGAATATTTATACATAAATAGTAAATTAATACTGCGGTATAGAACAGAGTCACAGACAGACTGCAAAACAATTACTATCAAATTACAAGTGTGCAGTTTAAACTTGTGACTAGGTTGTGGGTTGCCAAACCAGCTAGGAACCGGGCCAACAACGCAGTAAGAGCTAAATGCAAACACACTTTGTTGCTAACTTTTGTAGACAAGTTAAAAGGTAATTCAGTTTTAATTCACCCCAAACAAAGAAAATTAGGGAGTTCCCGGTATAATCCAAACCTCATCACGTGACAGGGTGTTTTCTTTATCTAATGAGTGTTTTAGTAACCCTAAACTAACTCTAACCCTAAACCGAATATATCTACCAGATTTGTTTGCGGTGAATTAAAACTGAAGTACCAATTCAAGATAGCCTCCGTGGGCTAGCCGCTGGACGCTCGGCTACAGATCAGAAGGTCGTGGGTTCGATTCCTAACGAGGGCCCATTTTTTTTTCAAAAATGACCTTGGCTCCCAGGTCAACCCAGACTTGAGTGGGTACCAGGTACAGTCCTGGGAAGTAAAGTCGCCCGGCGTGATGCTGACCACATCCCCCACATGGGGCCGTTGGTCTATAAAATATAGGTATTGCCCTACATACCCAATACTCCTGAAAGACGTGTAAAAGGGTCCTTTTTTTGTTCAAGATAAAAGAAAGAAGAAAGACACCCTACAGACATACATCTGTCGGTCATACCTTCATTATCAACTTAGCAGCAGACAAAGGAAACATCAACAGCAGTTGCCTTCACACGTTTCACACTGTTGTACGGTTTCGCGCTCCGCGTGCATTTTTTTTCGCACTAGATGGAAGTTTTGTTAATTCAAGCGTGTCCCTTCTCTCATCATTAACCCTCTTTTTCTTGTTGGAATCAATGGACCGTAATTTGTTGGAAGCGACTGGGTAAATCCATCTGTTCTCTTGGACAAAATACCGAAACTTGCGAAACCTTATGGACCTGGTTGGGGGAGTGTTTGCAAAAACAAGTAGGATTTCAGATTGTTTGATATTTGTAACGTTGATGTGGTTTCTTACAACAGAAGCGGCATGCCCCGGGTCTTCCGTATCGCATTCAGCCAGATATTTCCGTTCGGTTCTTTTCTTCTACGACTGGCCTTAACGTACGCACTATGTTTTTTGTCTTCAGCGTTCCTTCGAAAAACAGCCGTGAGCATAGGGTATCGAGAGTACCTGACTTCGCTCGCGCCTGTCTACAGAGAACTTGTGTAAATAAATACGAGCCAACCGGCGAGGGCGGAAATCGTGCACAAGATCAAACAGTGATTAAAACGCTTTACCACCCATTGTATTTCCACACGTGAGGAAAGTGTAGTTTCAGATCAGGCTTCTCTAATTGTCTGTGATAGCCGAAGAAAGAAATCATGGGGAAAAAAAAAGAAGTATGACAAATCCGAGGAAGCAGAATGTTATAAAATCCTTTTAAAATGTTAAACATTTTTATGTTTAGGCTAAGTAAGTTCCGATATTCTATTACGTTTCCGTATATTGTTTCTGTGCTGTATGTATATGGCAGAATTATCAGAAAGAGAACATTAATTGCTAATGGCATTGTGCAAACCTTACTTCAGAAACAGTTTAAAATTTAAACATTCATAGGAAATATGAGATGCTTCTGTCAGAACATTTGCAATAAAATGTATGATTTATCTTTGAAATCGTTCTTATCTTACGCTCTTTTCATAGAAAATTTGATCTTGAAAATGATCAACGTGTACTTGATCATATGCTATGTTACCACGTGTGCCGTAACATATATTATTGTTTTCATGTTTTTTCCCCTTTTTTTTCTGCATCACAGGCTGTGAACTTGGGATGAAATTTTTGGTTTTTCGTCTTTGTGTGGATTTTGTTTTTGTTTCAGGACTTCAGTGTTGCATGTGCATTGGTTTCAAATTTCTGGCTCATCTGTACGCATATTGTTGGTCCCTTGCATCTCTGCCAGATGCGTTGAGACTTATAAAGAAGCATAAATCTTATCCCTACAGTCCAGCCCCCCACAGCTATATGCTTTTAGAATGAACACAAAGAGATGTAAGTCCTTGATACCAGAGGCGTCGGAACGAAAAAAACATTGGGTTAGGGGATGTCTGAGGGCAATAGCCCTCAAATAGCGGATTCCTTGTTGAAGTGTTTTTATTATTATTATTATTATTATAATTATAATTATTATTATTATTATTATTAAAATAATAATAATAATTTTTTTATTATTACTAGTCCCCCTAAGCACCCTCGAGCCTCTATACATATTTTGGGCGGGGGAGAGAACTGTGGTCTTAAGCCTTGTTTGATTGTATGGTAATAATAATAAGAATTGTATTACATAATGTAAGAAAAGCTTGAATAAATGACTCTTTGTACCGTGTCGTGCTAGCTGATCCCTGCATCTTTTACTTCCCTTAACCAAACCTAGTCCTAACTCAACATTTTTTATTAAAGAAAAGGCAAAAGACCCTTCTCCACGCCCTCAGTCGTACTAGGCATATAGGGCTAGACCCACATTTCATAGACCAATCAGCACTCGGTGGTTAATGTTGTCAACATCACAACAGTCGGCTTTACATTACCGGACTTTACTTGGTACTTACTTTAGGCAGAGTTGGTAATTTATGAAAACACATCTCGATGCGGATTTGAACCCACAACATTCGTACCCACCGGCAAGCGTCTAGATGCTACGCTACTGCAGATCCTAAATGTTAAATAAAACGACATGGAAAAAGCCACCAGTAGTAGCTGCCTTACACCCGTAAAATTTTTTTAAACTCTTTATTTGGACCCACCCCCCCCCTTTTTCTTTTCCACCCCCAGCCCTTTTTCTTTTCCACCCCCAGAGCCGGCACTTCAATTTTAATTCACTCCAAACAAACCTGGTAGCTTTTTTTGTGTGCATGGGTTAGGGGTAGCAAAACACTCACATAAAAAAAAAACTAAAATAAGACAACAAACTAAAAAACCTGTTGTCAGGTGATGTTCTTAGACTGTCTCGGGAATTCCCGAATTGCTTTTGTTGGGTGTGAATTAAAAATAAAACACCCTGCAGAATTTTAAGACACTATTAAAAAAAAAAAAAAAAAACAGAGTCCTGGGAGGACTACGTGGACTGAACTATCGGAGAGATACATCAAGGCTTGTTGACACACCGACAAGGTAAGATGATTTGGTGAGATAAAGCACATCGTGATCCCACCTCTGGGTATTCGGTTAAGATCGCTGGTAGAGTTACTGTGCAAGCGAGAGTTGCTGTTGGAAGGTGTATAAAACTAATTCTAGAAAACATCTAAAAGTTGACTGCATCATCGACTGAGTGCAAGTTGATACATAAAAAAATATATATCGTCATATTCTAGGACCCCTCCACGCCCCCATACTACCCCCCCCCCCTCATACCCCCGGCCCCACTACCCTTCGCCGCCCCCCCCCCCCCCCAACAACAACAAAAAAAAAATTACTGATCATCTTTTAAGCTAAATCTCCATTCCCACACGATTTGAAGTTATGTCAGGAACAGTCCACTGGAAGTGTTGTTTCATTGCGTGTTACTTCAAGTACCTTTTTTGGGGTGATCTCTGCTCCGCTGATGTTCTGTCTGGTTTGTACATGAAGAACATGGGAAATGTCATTAGCATAGTTCAGGCACTAAGAGCTTTAGTCCAATCCTGCTCAATTCCATTTCTAGTGGAAGGATGTTTCTGACCTCACACGGCAATTTCCGGCCAGCGGAGAACGGACTCGTCCACCCTGCAGCTTTCTATTTGACACCGCTCGGCACTAGAAAGATTTCTATTTGACACAGCTCAGATCTAGAAGGTGTTTTACTGTCGCAAGTTGTGTACAATTTTGTCACGTTTTCTTGTCATGTCTAAGAAGTTGGAGAACTACAGTAAGGCTATTGCTAGACACTGGCCTGCGTCGCCGAAGGTCTTTGACTCAAATTCCCTTAGATAAGGATTTATTATTATTAATTTTTTATTTTAATTTATTGATATTAGTTAAGTAGGATCCTTTTCTGTGTGAGTTACGGGAACCATTTTGAGGGGACCAAAATATACCCAAGGCCCCTAGCAAGCATGTCGTAAAATTAGACTAAAGTAGGAGTGTTCCCTTCGGAGTTGGAGTGCATCTGCTTCAGAGGCAAGGAACCAACAGTCTACTTAGATCCGTAAAACTCATGTTCACTCAAAACTCAAGTTTTGGAACAAGACCAGACGTGGTCGAACAAACAGAACTTTGCGCTAGAGTTTACGGCCGGTGCATGTGAAGAAGAAGAAAAAGAAGAAAAAGAAGAAGAAGAAGAATTAAAGAAAGCAGAAAGAAGAAGTAAAGAAGAAAAGCACCAGGAGCAGTTGCAGCCCAGCGTCTGGTTTTCTGTATTTGTCTTGCGTTTCTATCTTGGTTGATAGATTTGTTCATCTTTTTGCAGGTTTTAGCTACGCCTCTCGCCTTCCCTCCAGATGTTCTGCTGTAAAAAGCCTCATATGCATTCTCACTAGATGGCCGAACCATTTCATTCTTTGTTTGTCAAAATAATCTAGACATGATCTTATTCCAACTTTCTCTACAATGCTGGTATTGGCAACCATGTCCCTTCTAGTGTAGCTTCTGACCTTATGGGGACAACATATTTCACATGTAGTTATTTTCTGTTCTAGTGCCTTATTCACTGTCCCTATTTGGCACTGCTAGCATAAAGTAGGGATGCAGATGCTATGAATCATTTGCTGTTTTCCTGGAAGAGATACATTTAGGTGTCTAATTACCTGTTTGATCCAGAATAAAATGTACTTTAATGATTAGCAAATGACATATGTTACGCATTAACATTTTGCGTCCTAACTAGGTACACGACCTAGAAAAATGATTTTATAGCGTCTTGCGACACATTCAGTGCAACAGTTGTGCCTCTTATTCAGAATATCCGAAAAAAACACAAGAAACGTGCGTGTTTGGGAAAGATGGATCGATTAAATTTCAACTTTTTGCTGTATAACTCTTAAAATATCACACAGCGAAGATCACTGTTATTCTTTTATATACCACAAATAAGCAAAAATGTAATCTAATTACTTGTTATGAGGGCAAAAATGTGACATCACTTTAAGAAAGTTAAGGACCCGTTTCTGCGCCTTTCAGACGTATTGGGTAAATAGGGCTAGACCTATATTTTGTAGACCAGGGGGCACAAGACAGGTGATGTGGTCAGCATCACGCCGGCCGCCTATTCTTCCCAGGACTGCCCCTGGTACCTACTCAAGGCTGGGTCGACCTGGTAGTCAAGGTCATTTATGGGAAAAGTCCGCCAGAGAGCAACGTTAAGAATGTAGTAACTATGAATATATAATTTCATCCTTTGATATTTCCATACAGCTACTAAGCTTGACCACCTCTTGCAGTTCGAACGGTGTCTTCCTCTTCATACTTCTCAATCTCTTCTTCTTTTCACCGTATCGTTTGAAGGTGGGGTGGGGGAGACTCCTGTCTTTATTCTTTTCACGTGGATTCCAACGCAAGAACAATTAAATTACATCTTTCTCAATGCAGGGCGTTTGACTTACAATAATAGCACAGTATTTGCGCCATTCAGTATTCAATAGAAAACAAAGAAAATACAGATATTGCATCAGCCTCGAGGATAATCAAAGAGCAGAACTCCAGCTTCTTAAAGACAAGCTCATTAGACGGAGTTAGTCACTGCCTCCTACTGAATACAGCTGCAAACATGATGGTCCATCTCTGCGTGTGACAATCTGAACACTGCTCTAAGCAAGCATAAATTACCGAGTTGTACTGGTCGATAGGTTTCTCCCCGTAGGCATGTCTGTAGCATACACTAATGAATGCAAATAATTGATCCAGAAATGTCATATCCGTTGTGTCCAATTACCATGGAGCATGGTATTTGGTGTCCAACTCGCTGGGTTAATTAAGGGAGATAGTTTGGAAATATGGGTCGTTACATGTCATTGCCACGTTAAACAAGACGTGAAAGCAGAGCTTAAGTGTCATTATCTCCGGAGAGTTATCGAACAGTTCATGAAACATAATGATCGCCTATTATGGAATTGTCATACACTTCAGTGAAAGTGTTCGGCTAAATATGACGTAGTAGGGTAGCAGCAGGTTAAACTTGTTCTTCTTTGTTGTTGTTGTTGTTGTTGTTGTTGTTGTTGTTCGTCTTCTTCTTGTTGTTCTTGTTCTTCTTGTTCTTCTTGTTCTTGTTCTTCTTGTTCTTGTTCTTCTTGTACTTGTTCTTGTTCTTCTTCTTGTTCTTCTTGTTCTTCTTGTTCTTCTTCTTCTTCTTCTTCTTCTTCTTCTTCTTCTTCTTCTTCTTCTTCTTCTTCTTCTTCTTCTTCTTCTTCTTCTTCTTCTTCTTCTTCTTCTTCTTCTTCTTCTTCTTCTTCTTCTTCTTCTTCTTCTTCTTCTTCTTCTTCTTCTTCTTCTTCTTCTTCTTCTTCTTCTTCTTCTTTCTTCTTCTTCTTCTTCTTCTTCTTCTTCTTCTTCTTCTTCTTCTTCTTCTTCTTCTTCTTCTTCTTCTTCTTCTTCTTCTTCTTCTTCTTATTCTTTTTCTTCTTCTTCCTCTTCCTCCTGACCGTCTCCCCCTCTTCTTCTTTTTCTCTTCCTTCTTCTCTTCCTCCTCCTTTTCTTCTTCCTCCTCTTCATCTTCCCAATCCCTATTCCCCTCGTTCTTTCTATCTCCTCTTCTCTTCATTCCTCCTTCTCCTTTCTTCTTCCTTGGTCTTGTTCCAGAACTCGAGTTTGGCATACAAATTCGTTTGCCAGATCTGGCTCATTTGTACGCAGCATGGTGTGTAAATGGGAATTGTCATCACATGTTTGTCAGGACATAGGATACTGCGTATAATTAGAATAATCAGCAGGTCTTAGCAGCCTTGACATTCCATTTCTAGCACCATTACGTGTTTACTAGCAAACGAATAGCCTCGTTTTATAAATAGCATCTGATGCAAGATTGACGTGCCCTATCAAAGAGAACGTAGTAGTACTCACTTTCCAGACGTTCTAAAGGGCAGCTGCCAATTTTGTTAGTAACTTTTGGTGTAGAAATATCTGATGCAATAGAAACGCAATTAGAAAATTCCTCACAGAGAACCTAGACAGTAAACAAGTTGAGCCATCCTAGAACCTTCTAGAAGCAGTTAGCGAGTAGAAAATACATTGTACACATACCAGACTATCAGTATAAATAGTGAGTAAAAACTACTTGAGCGATCTTCAAGCTTCAGTCGCTGAGACTTAGAAGAGGAGAGACTAGTAATATAGACCCTCAAAGACAACCTGGAGGTCTCGGGTTCAAGCCTCGGTGAAGGCTGATATTTTTGCACGTGAACCTCTAATTTCTCATGGTCTCTTGGTAGTAAGATCGGACGCCCGTGTGTATTGTTACGCATGTAAAACAGTAATTGACATTTTGGAAATCGAAAAGAGTAGCCTAACAGTGCGGCCCGGGCAAAATTTGAGTTGAAAAATCTACCCAAATTATTTCAGGATCGTCGTCGGTGCTACGGAGTTCGTGCACTGCGCTGAGATTCTTCTGATTCGGGCTTCAGTCAGAAGTAGAACGGAGCACTTATGGGTTAATACCCTTGTGCCATGATGTTGATCCGTCGTTCAAACCTACACGTGAATACCGAAATTAAAATTTATATTATTGTTTTTTTTTTCAGTAATGTCAGAAATTTTGTCTACTTTTATTTATTTGTACATTAATTTGTGTATAATTGAACATCTCTGTTGTGTGTTTCATTGGATGAACAAAATCCACCTGCATAACTGGGGAGGAGGGGGGTTGGGGGCTGATACATTTCGGACATATGAAATCAAATATGATAGAGTATATATTAGGGCTGTACCGAATATTCGCTTCGTATTCGCTTAGGGGCCGTATAGTGGACCCAATAACTATTCGGTATTCGGCCGAATAGTTGCGGTCGGGCCCAATACGAATAGTGGTTA
>CAJHNH020006780.1:477574-482574 GCA_905116865.2 Candidula unifasciata | reverse complement strand
TCGTGATTAGTAAAGGAAAACCCAAAAATGCACAGAGAAGTGAGCTTGAAACTGAGATTAAAGAGATTGGAAGGACATGGGTTGCGATGCACGCAGAAGTAAATCATAGAAAGACTCGGCGAGAGTTGGCCTAGGGCCTATGCTCTATTGGGGAATGAAAGACAGAAGAAGTCAGTAGTTATGCTAACAGGGAAGGTTATACACATCCTTATTTCCGTTAGCTGTAACTATAAACCAATGACTTAAACCATTTCCATATGAGCCACCAAACATTGCTTTGATAATCCTAATTATTGTTATTGGTATACCATAACATTGCAAATTTCGCCCTATCAGACAGGGCACCACAGAAAGCAGTGTTATACAGATACAGAGGTAACAGGGCCACAGGTCGACCATTCAGGACATGGACCGCAGAAACATCAGAAACATTGAAAAATACTCTATACGACGCAAACAGAAGAGCCCGTTCCAAAGATCTCTTCCTGCCCTGACGCTTCGAAGCAGTCCTGGAGTAGAGAAATCAAGAGAAAAGAAGTTGTTCTTTGTTTTGTGCAAGTTAATAATTAAGTCAATTTAGCTAAAACTTAAAGATACCATAATGTGTTCTGTGGTAACCATGTGGGGGAGGTGGGGGGCAGACAGTACTCCTAAATGGCATGCAGTCAAAGGCAACAAATTAGTGGAGTGGTGTACAGTCCCTTTTTGTTTCTTCGTCTTTGCTAACCGCTGTAAGCTCCCAGGGAAAGTTCTGGTTGTTCGTCCATTTGAACTTTGACTTTGTGCTAGGACCTGAGTTTTGCGTGTACATCCGTGTTACTGGCTTATTTGTGTGCAGTTGGTTGTTCCTTGCCGCTTGGGCAGATGCACTCCGACTTCGAAGAAAGTCCACAGTTAGTCCTACGATATGCTTACTGGGAAGGCAGTGGTTTTATTCTTGTTTTCCCCACAATGTGGCCCCGGAAAACTCACGGGGAGTGTACAGTCCTAACATTTTCGTTTTTTTTAAAGCCCCTCTCCGGCTGTTGTCTGTCGCGCCCCATTTGAGTAAATTGCAAAAACCCCACGCCCTCTTGAAGATATGGCAAGGCCCCTTTGAGTATATGGCAACATACATGTGTCATAAAAGGCGGCTAATTCGGGGGGTGTTTCCTTCAAAGCCGGAATGCATCTGCCTGGGAGGCGATGAACCAACAGCCTGCATACAAATAATCAATTTCTACAAAATGGGTATGCATTCAAAAATCAAGATCTGGAACAAGATCAAAGCACAGAAGTTGTGGCGGGTAAATTCGCTTTACACTAGCGAATGCACTAGATGCAATTTACAGGGGTAACTACAAACATTAAATCTTAATAAAGGTTTATATTACCCCCAGTCTTGCTGGTTAAATTAGAGGATTTGGGGTTTGCCCACATCTAATTCCCTACTGTTACTAAATTTGTATACTTAAATGTATTAAATTACACTAGCTTTTGTTCACTGACACAATTACAGTTAAAATGAAACTTCAGAAAACTGTAAGAACATTAAAACTACATTCATTTTGAAAATTCAAATGATAACTAAATGGCTGTGGATAAAATCCGGTTATATAAGGTTAGTGGTCAACTTTGTCCACTTAGCTGTAGCTTAGGTTTCTGTTGTCAGCTTCTGACTAAGCTTCGGAAACACACCAGGCAGGCCGAATCTTCCAGTCCAGTCCAGACAATCGGCATCTGCAGCTAAGCTAGGATTTTACTTCTGGAGCTCCCACCTGGAGCTACCACCTGGAACTACAATCTGGAACTAAAACAATAGAACAGTCCTTACACAAACAGTCAGGAAGGTTCTAACTGGAGACAACAATACCTCTAGTCTTTAAACTGTTACACTACACACATATATATGGAGTAGGATAGTAACAGGTGTTCACATTCTACTGGTATAGAATGGGAATGTATACAGAACATGGTCCATAATCCTGATGGGGAAATATTTAGGAAACCAGTTTCATGAATACTCCCAAGAACAAGAGTTTACATCACACAAAAAGAAAGGACATTCCTCAGTGTAAATTGTTCTGATTTCAGCACACTAGTACTCCTTTAAAGGGTTAACATGCTTACACACACAGACATACACAGTCATATTTCACAATATTCTCATTTTAACCACATGGGTTCACATCACAAAGAATGAGAAACAGGGAGTGAGTTTACCAAGGGCCAGACACTCATAACAGGTGCTTTGCACTGTTTGAAAATAAATGGGGTTGACATATCTCCATCAATATACTGGGTGCTGGGATAGATGTCAAAATACAATCATAGATGACAATGGGCTTTCCATCTGTCACATTATTAACCTAAAATATACAACACTCACTCCAGTTTAAATCTAAATCCACACATGTGCTAAATCTTATTCAGTAGAGTTTAGAAGTTGTAAAGGTTGAAATATAATTATTACAATTGTAAGGCCACCTGCTGTAGAACTGAAATGTATTCCTAGTAATAGGGAAATATATCTACAACAATAATAATTACAAGCACGGGCCATACACCTCTTCTTCTCTGACAGTGTGAATATTAAATTCAGCCCCACTGTGTTATTCACTTTCCAAGCTCTTAAACTAATCTCAGAATTATCTGGACTAAATCTAAATTAAAGCAAGACAGTAATTTATCAAGCTAATATCACCATGAGGTAAAAATCAACTTAGAAGGGATTAGGTATAATGAATATACACTTCATTCCTATTTTTAATTGTCTAAGCTGGAAACAGGAACTGGCTGAGATTTTTTTTATGAGCACATAATTCTCACCTAATTAATATAATTATTAAAAATATCAGTGCACGTTTCTAGTATCAAATAAACATTATTTAAATCATCAAATAGATCATATGTTTGCATACATGTACATACTAGATCATAAACGTGGTTAGTAAGGATAAAGAAATTTATCATGGTTTTTAAGCCACGTGGGCATCAAATTTCAGCAGATAAAATTAATTCAGAGGAATAATATCAATAGCTCAAATTACACTAATTATTATAAACTCACCCCTGGCAGGGAATTCAAACAGAAAATTAGACCACAGGCTGACTAACAACTTTAGTCTGAACCGGTCAATTTCTGAATTGAAAAGGGAACAGGAAGTCCTTAAAAAGGAGGAAGCAACTCTTCAGTACCCCTCGCAATACTCTCATCTCATTCGCTTATTAACTTTTAACTATTTAATCAATGAATTAATAATATTGCTAAAATAAAGCAATAAGTAAAAGGTCAGTAAATTTAATAATATTACTAATGCAAAGCAATACTTAAAAGGGCAGAAACAGCTGTCCAGACCAGCTCGTCACAGAAGTGGACGAACAACCAGAGCTTTCAACCGCAGCTTACAGCCGGTGAACGCGAAGAATAAAAACAAAGGTTACTTTTTTTCCCCCAAATTCGTCACAACCATTCTTTTCTTCCACTGATTTGGGATTTCTTTCTTTCCCTTTATTAATTTATTCAGCCCACCCCCCCCCCCCCTTCCACCCCCTTTCCTCCTTCCCCATACAGTATTCTTTAAATCAGATCTTTTATTCTGTTTATGGTTAAATGAACATTACACACTTCATTCGACCACCCACACTCCTCCAACTCCAAGATCATCTAACATTTGGAGACTTATCCCATGACAGACGTAATACAATATCTACTTCTTTGAACAAAGACGATGCAAGCAATAAATTGTAAATAGTGAACCAAGTTAAGAGAATCCTTTTTAACTAAAGTGCAAATTCAACAGCAGTCACACGCAACTACCTGTTTTACCAGGGCAGCCTTAGTCTCAGAATCATGTATGTTAAAGATTCACTTATTTGCTTCCGTTGTGTAATTGTTACTGAAGTATGCACATGCAGAGATACAGCGAAATATGCTAGGCAATAAATTGTGCAATGTAGTGTTTGTGTCTTCTTTGTTCAAATTTACAAGGGGGAAACATTTCTTCGATCTGCTTATTTAATCACTGCATTCGCTGGTTCGACTTTGTCCTTTGCAAGATAATTGCACTGCCTGAAAGGTCTTAACTTTGACCGTGGCACAATTCTAAGGAAGTGGTTTGTCCGGCACCTCTGCCAAGCTGCAACTCTCAGGAGTAGTAAATCAAGATTTTTTCCCGGGGAAAGGAAATTGGAACAGGCAATTCAAGGTGCCAAGGATCGTCCCTGGGCCGACTTTTACGACCGGGGCTTTGCGGAAGATGCAGTGGGAAAAGGGAAGTTTGGGCATAAATTATGAATGCGCTGTTATTGGATGCATCCAGTGTGCGTGAAGATGTCAGATAAAATTACAGTGATTTTAAGCCTGCGAATGAATGCCTAAATGAGCGGATGAATTATTGCATGACTGAATGTAGGAATGGGTGAGTAAATTAGTTATTGATACAGAGATGAATAAATCATTACATAAATACTAATGTAATGTAATGTATGAGTAAATGATAGGATTCTTGTATAATTTTTGAATTTCTGCTCTAGGCCGATTGTCATTGCAGTTTAAACTGGTGAAAGGTAGCCAAGCTAGGGCGCGCTCGGCTGCTTGATGTGATGTTAAGTCCTAGGCTGCAGCGATTCCTTTAATTATATCTTTTTCTAGGCTTCTCTCTGAATTTTGATGTGTCCATTTTCATGCTCTCACTATCGGAATCGCTGGATGAACTTCTTCAGTCTGTGCTCCTCAATGAATTTAAGGATGGGTATCGTTCTAGTAAGTACAATCGTCTTCAACTGGGGAAGGTGTCCCCCTAATGAAGGCGCGAGAAGGTTTCACTGGGTGCGTGAAGCATTTTTGAAATTTAGGGGATTTGTAATTGTAAAAACCCGTTATATTATTTTGTTGAGTTTAATTATAAAAATAATACTTTTTAATCCCTGCGTGAGTTCCGGGGCCCCATTGTGGGAAAAACAAGAATAGACCCACTGCCTGCCTAAGGCATGTCGTAAGAGTCGACTAATTGGGGAGC
>CAJHNH020006780.1:418332-477557 GCA_905116865.2 Candidula unifasciata | reverse complement strand
CAAAACCATAGCAGGTTTGCCATTTTGGCTTTTTGTGATCCCAGTTTCCCAAAAATTTGGCATATTTAAATTGAACGTAAATGAAATGAACTGGCATATTTTGGGCATATGTGGTTTTTCTGGCTATTTTTATAAAGTGTTTACATATTCTTTATGGTTCCTCCGTTAGAAACACGCAGGTTTACTAAAAGCAATGTAGACCTACAGTTAACATCTTTATTTCAGTTTGACTTTGTTGTGATGTCCTAATACGGACTAAAGGACATTTTTTATTGCTTTTGTTGTCTTCCTAAACGGATCGTGACTTGATAAACCGAAGCCCTCTGTAATTGATGTTGATCTACTAGAATAAATGCGGGATATAAAACCAAAACCCACCACTGATGCCAAGTGATTCAGACTGTTCAGAAACTACGTGAAGACAGAAAATAGATAGGATATAGACCTAGTTCTATCTGTGATAGATTTTATTACTGTTACCAATGGCCACGTCATCCCAACAAAAATGGAAAGCTTCTTTTGACATCACAATTATAATAGTAACTGGAAGAAAACACAACCACGGCTCAAAAGATCTTCAAACAGATCAGAGGCAGCATATTGTAAACTGTGTCAGTGCACTGTTGCACCAAGAATTAGTAGCATATCAAATCATGAAAAATCCGAAAAACACAGGATCAAAACTCCGTCAAAACGCCAGCCACAGCTTATTACAACAATGACTCCTAGGCAAAGTAATGATAATGTTAAAAGCAGAGTTACAGCTTGCTGTAGGCATGACCTGCCATTGTGCAATACGCACAATTGATCATCTAAGTGAAATCATGAGAGCGCATGATGGGGGAGTACATTGGAGCACAAAAAGTTGCATTATAATAAAGTAGTTAGTTAGTTAGTTGGGTTATCATCATTGCACTTCGGACATGTCCATAGGTGCTCAGATCCTCCCCTCAGTATGAACCCCAATGTCCGATGGCTAATAGTACCAGTTCTATGTTGGTTTACTAAAATGGACTTCCGGTGTAAACAGCCACAATGGCAGTACGCTTTCTTGTCCGTTGAGACGAATGGCGCAAATTTGCTATTTTCGCTCACTTATAATGTGAAAGTTTTATCGGAATGGGATTTGAACCGTACAATGGAGTACATGCACGTGAGTTCAGACTTCCCCCAGAGTGTATTCGACGTCCGATGGCATATAACTAAATGTTCATGCCTAATAAAAAATATTATTTCGCCTGCACTTAAGGATGACCTTATTGATAATTTTCGGAACGAGAAATATGCCATCATTATAGATGAGTTGCAAAGACTTCATCCCATCTGGGAAAATCGCTCACAGATTTTCCTTTACAAACAGGATTACGCTTTATCTTATACTGGTTCCAGTGAGGATGACAGTGAAGAGTTGAATCTAGTGCTTTTGATGTGAAGTGGGTACAATGTTGTACGTTTTGGGGCAGTTTCTGGCATATTTTGGGTAATAGTATAGCATAAAATGAAATTTTTTTTAAAAATCTGGCAACATTGAAACATAGTTACCAACGACATGTTCCATTTTTTACCATTTCTCACCTTTGCGTTGAAATCTCCAAGAATAATTAAAACTTCTTGCGATCTGTCTTGAGACACTACCGTCTCTACTTCACCAGACAATTTCTGTATTTATTTTTCACTGTGATTTCTGTTGGCGCATAACGTGCTTTTATTTTACATAGTATAACAGCGTAGTTCAGGGTGCCGATTTTGTTGTTGTAGGGGGGGGGGGGGGAGGGTTACCGCCCCATAACAAGCATGCCGTAAGAGACGACTACTTGTTAACTTTGAAGTCGGTGTGCATCTGCCTGACAGGCGAGGAACAACCAGTCTACACAGAAATAAGCCAGATTTGTAAGTCCAGTCGCTTTCGCTCTGTTTCAAATCACCAGTCTGTTGTCGTTTACACGTGACATAATTTACAGTTATTAGTTTCTTCTATTATATCCTGAATTCTCTCGATAGTGTACAGAGTCCTGACCAACACCCCTGGCACATCTCATCATCATTTTTTTAGGGTTTCTCTCTGGCGTCTTGATTTCTTCAGTCATTTTGTTTTCCAATTCCAGTTTTGCGATTGTTTATACGCTTTTTTACATAATACATTGCCATCTTCGTTTTCTTTTAATTGTTAATATCAGTGAGTTTCTAGTTAATAATCTGATTTCATTATCTGGAATTCAACTCAATTAATGCTGATACGTTTTCTCCTGCTTTTGTTTCTCCATATCATTTAGTTTGTGTCCTATGTCTTTTAATACTTCTCTGTTTAGTAAATACTATGCTCAACCAAAGAAGATTGAATAACATCTTCAAATCATATCTTCAAATCACTCCTAATGATTCGTGAATATAGGCGAGGAATGATTCATTAAGATAGCTAACTTGAACAAATTTGTCACACACGACTTTCCCTACATTAAGTGCAGACTGTAAACATTTATTCATGCATGCCTTTCTTGCACTTACAATTAATAACTATATCCATTTCACTTAAACTACATATGTAAAGTTAATTTAAATCTACACTACAGCTTTCAATTGTGTTTTTGTGTGAGTGGTTGTGTGTGTGTTTGTGTGTGTGTTTGTGTGTGTGTGTGTGTGTGTGTGTGTGTGTGTGTGTGTGTGTGTGTGGGCCTAAGGGGAATCCATGGAATTTTCGGTCAAACGAGTTCGCGAATGAAGAAAAGATGAGGAAACAAATGGTCATCACTGGTAAACGTTACTAAAGAAGGAAGACATGTCTGCAGAATGCCTTATAGCGCTTTGGCAAGGAAAGCTCTCCGATGGTCGAGAAATAGGGGTGGGGGTGGGTAGGGGAGGGGTGGCTGGGGGTAGGGAAGGGGTGGGGGGTAGGGGGAGGGAGAAGGAGACGTGGAAGAAATAGGGAAAGTTGGAGAAAGAAAGTAGAAAAGGCAGTGAAGGAATATGAACTGTCGGCATGGCAAATCATAGGCGGAAAAACAGTAGACCGACAGAAAAAGAGATGACTTGTGAATCAATCCTGATGTTTTAACAGTGACATAGGTATATAGACCTAATTCTCCTAATCCGAAATGCATTGATTAGGAGCTGATCTCTTGCTAAATTAAAGAACACATTATCGCATATTTGTATTCTCTCTCTCTCTCTCTCATACACACACACATACACACAGTCACACACAGATCACTCAAAAAGCGATTATTGTTAGTTACTTGTTATATAAGAAGAAGACACATAATTATAACATTAACGTCTTACTCGACAGCCCGTTTCCAAAAGATTGCTTCAGCATTGTTTTCAGGTCTTAAAAACTCACTCTGTCTTCCAATGCTCTTGGAAAAGAAAAAATGAAAACTGATTGTCAGTGAGTTTAACAACTCTTCCTAACGAGAAGTGTGACTAAATAAACTGATTATTGTTATACAGTGCTGATATGTCTTCAGTCTTAACAACCCATTACAGAGTTCTTCTTTGTAAGTTCGCGCCGTATGGTGTTGGTAGTCATGTCTATCCACAACCTTCTGTCTCCTATACTTTCAGTCAGCTCCGATACAGATGATGCTCCATGCCATGATGTCAAACTGTCCCGCATCTTTTCTCTCGGTATCTGTCTGCCTCTCCTTCCCTCCAACTTTCCTACTGTCACGATGTACTCCAGTTTTCATCGTCTCAACACATGACCAAAGAATGTAGACTGTCTCTCTCTGATGTGGGTAATAAGTTCTCTTCGTGAGTCAGTTTTTTTCAAGACATCTTAATTACTCTTTTTATCTGTCCAGGGTATTCTCATTATTCGTCTATAAAACCACACCACTGCAGCTTCCAGATTAGTTTTCACTAATGTACCAACTGTTCATGATTCACTTCCGTGTATCAAGATTAGATTTATATAGCTTTTAAGAATTCTCTTTCTCGTCATTGTTGACTTAGTCTCTCTATTTAATCTTGAAGAATGTGCAGTTAGTAATATTTGTAATACAAACTCTAAGTGATATTTTAAACTGACTGTTTAATTATTTTCACTTGTTGTTTCATGAGTTGCTCTGTCTTTAGGCAGCCACTGACTAGAACAGATTCAAAGGCGAGAAGATCGACTTTACTACCCTAGGTTTCATCCAACATGGCCAGCTCTCTTTCTGCAGAATGAGTCGACGCCTGTAGAGAGCAGGAAGCAGAAACTTCGACCATTCAAAGACCAGGACCGTTTTAATGCATGAGCTCCCTGGGCAGTTACCTAGGGGCCTCACGAGCCTAGGGGTCTCATGGTGACATGTGAGTGTCAAGTAATTTCATACTGTACCGTCTAATCTGTGTTTATGCTTGAACACTAGTTTATTTAAAGAGCCAATAAAATATATACGTGTTTAATATGATCAGCCATTTACGTATCATTTCTGTGAGTGGTAGTCGTAGGGGCCCCAGCAACTGAGACGGCCCCTGCCCGGGACCACCCTTTGGAATATCCACAAGGGATAGCATACGTTGAAACTGCACTAACGAAACGAACGAAAGACAGTCTGACACTGAATTTCCTCGCGAGTCAAATGACGGAGTCTTAACACTGAATCCACAACATCTCGCTAGTTAGATAAACGGCGTAAGCACTTGGCCATGTTGATTTCCGTTTGTAAATACATGAGACTTCATACATTTTGGTCTTTCTTTCTTTCTTTCCTTCTTTCTTTCTTTCTATCTTTCTTTCTTTCTTTCTTTCTTTCTTTCTTTCTTTCTTTCTTTCTTTCTTTCTTTCTTTCTTTCTTTCTTTCTTTCTTTCTTTCTTTCTTTCTTTCTTTCTTTCTTTTTTTCTTTCTTTCTTTCATTCTTTCTTTCTTTCTTTCTTTCTTTTTTTCTTTCTTTCTTTCATTCTTTCTTTCTTTCTTTCTTTCTTTCTTTCTTTCTTTCTTTCTTTCTTTCTTTCTTTCTTTCTTTCTAAAATATCCATACTTGTATTAATAGAACTGCAACAACAATAAAACATAGTGTTCCTAGAGATTGTAAAAAAAAAAATACTCTCCTCAAATACCAAGAAAACAGAAACAACGGTTATAGCAAAGAAGAATTGATGTGACATAACAATAGAAGGGAAAGTGCTTAGCTAAGTCAATAAATTCAAGTATTTGGCAACATTCATAACTTCAGATGGACGATGTGTGACAGAAATTAAGAGCAGAATTGACAACTGGAAAGATCACTGATAGAAGATGCAGAGGCAGATCAAGAAAAATGATGGTGGATAGCACTATGGAGGAATACCATCAGTAGAATTGATCCAGAACACAAAAGGCCGAGATCTGTGACGACGCATGCCAGCTGGCAAGGAACTTGACGATGATGATGATGATACTTGTATTCCCAAAGACATAGAACGGAAGTTAAATGTGTTCGCAAACAAATACCTGATACAAATTATAAACACAACATGTGATGAATTCAAGAGGGGAGAAATTAAAGAAATGTCTGGGCAACCACGATTATTAACAGATATTAGACGAAATAGATGGCGCCATACTGAATACATGCTGAGAAGAGATAAACAGGGAATCACAAAACATGCACTGAAGTAGAAAATAAAGGGATTAGGGAAAGGAGGGCGTCGAAGAGAAACCCTAAGAGGAAAGCTGATGAGAAAAGCCAAAAAGGCTGGACTGGATTCCATCCAGGATATATTGTACTGAATTGCACATGATAGAACGGAATGCAGGAATAGACTGTGAGCCCAATGTGACATGTAGTGGCACAACAGGACAATAAAAGAATACTTGTTCTCTTGTTCTTTTGTATGTGATGATGTATTCTGGGTAACATTGGTTTCCATTGTACACGACGAATTCCCGGAACAGAAGGTGAATACTTTCGACCGAGTCATATCTTTGTAGAGGTCCACATGTACATATCCCTGCGTGCTGCAAGCACGGTGGTCGTGTCAGTTTCTTAGCATCTGGTGAGAAAGGTTTTAAAAAAATAAAATAAAATAAACAGCTATGTTAAACTATTCTTCCTACAGTTACCTCACACTGAAGTGTCATTGACGGGTAGGAGCATAGGTGTAGCAAGAAGCATGCAGGACGCACTGGCTGTCATCACTGAGGGGAAAATTGGGGGGAGGGGGGGGGGGGGAAATGACAAAATAGCAGAAAATGTATTTGTAATATATAAGTAAAAAAGTAAAGGACCCTTTTCCACGCCTTTAGGCGTATAGGGCACATAGGGCTAGACCTATATTTTTATAGACCAATCGGCACAAGATGGGTGATGTGGTCAGCATAACGCCGGCCGCCTCTACTTCCCGGGACTGCACCCGGTACCCACTCAAGGCTGGGTCGACCTGGGAGCCAAGGTCATTTTTGAAAATAGTCCGGCTCCGCCAGGGAGCGAACCCACGACCTTCCGATCCGCGGCGAGCGTATTTGTAATATATATAGTGTTTTATTGAAAAAAAAAAAAAAAAAAAACTGCTGTTAGCGTGTGTGTTTAGGGGGTGACAGGGAATTTTTCTGCACCGGGTACCTCCTGACCCTGCTCTGTCACTGGCGATAACAGGAAATGTTTCGTATTTGGTACCATCTCACCCTGCTATGTTACTGGGTGGGGATAGCATAATGATGTAAGGATTTATGACAATGATTCATTAGTTACTTCCTGTTCTAGCAATTATTTTCTTCATTAGCCAGATACAAGGGCCTGTACATGATGAGTCTTGGGGAAGAGAGCTTTGCTCGGTACTAAAGTCAACCCTGGCATAAGCTCGTATTTGTGCATTAAAACCATCTCATCTTTGTTCCTGATTTCATGCACTAAGGTCTCTGTATGGCTTACACCCCAGAGAAGTAATGAGTAATATAAAGGTTAGTTGCGTATTCTTTACAGGACGTTGCAGAACCAACCCCAGCAGCCCCTGGCTGTTGTATGGTTTCTCTAGGCAAATTTACGTCCAGTAGTTTGCCATTGCTTTCTAGACTGTCGGCTCCCTGATATCACTGTCAAAACCGACGCAAGGCGCATGACCCGCTGCTGGGATCTAACCCGGCACCCCGGGATTACTAAACGTTTGCATCGACTTAGCCACAGAGCCGACAATGGGTAATATACACACACATATATTTATATCTATCTTCTTCTTCTTCTTTTTCAGCATTCCGAGCCCTTGAAGTTCGTTGCTGCAGATATCACCCGCCTCCATTCATCTATCTGGTTGGCCTTCTCCTTCTAGTTGGCAATACCAAGTGTTTGCGGGTCTGTCTGGATATTATCTCTCCTTTTGGTCTCCCTCGTGGTCTACGACCTTTTATGTCTCTGGTGTGTACAGTTTTTACTTCCCTCTACTGTGTGAATTTCAGCTGAGCTACTTTATTGTACAGAAAAGTATAAACAATTGTCCATCTTGATTACCTTAAAAAGTGTGCCTGTCGTTTCTGGGAAGTCACAAACAAACGCCAGAATTTATTGCTTCCAGTGCAGTTTTACTACACAATTTCCTTCCATAGTTTTTTGTTGTTGTTGTTACATACGATGTATGTCTCTCATACCGTTGTCATAACCAATGTAAATTTATATGCTGGTAAATTGCACGCACAAAACACAGTTAACTGAAAGCAGAAAACCGGACAAAATGCCTAACTCACCTTCCTTACTGCATTTGGACGCGCGACCAAGCAATACTCGGGCCATTATTACTGTCAGCTCTGTCCCTAGTGGCGTGCGGTTATGTTTGTCATCTGAAAAGCCAGCACAGACTAGGATTCATGTGAACCCGATTGATACCAGATGTAGTTCGATACAAAATTTATTTTGATACGGGACCTGGGACTGGATATCTTCTTCTTTTTGCGTTCCCCAGCTGTAAACTCTGGTGGAAAGTTCTGGTTGTTCGCCTAATTCTGGACTGCAGTCCTGTTCCAGAACTTGAGTGTTGTGTGTGCATCCGTTTGACAGATCTGACACATTTCTGTGCAGACTGTTGGTTCCTTGCCTCTCAGGCAGATGCACTTCGACTTCGAAGGTAGCTCCTAATTAGTCGATTCTTACGGTATGCTTTTGGGTAGGCAGTGGGTCTATTATTGTTTTCCTTTAATAGGACCCCATAACACACACACGGTGGGGGGGGGGGGTGAACTGTGATTAGTGATTATAAAGGATTATCATAACAGCACTTCCGGACAGATCCATAGGTGCTCCGATCTCCTCCTCAAAAGCTCCACAAGTGGGAAACGACTGATGACGCCTGTTCTGTGTTGGGTAATGAAACGTCTTGTCCCCTGAGAGAAATGTTTATTTCTTGCAGCTCCAGGCTGCACCCCCATGTCCATCAGTCTAGACAGGGATACGGAGTCATGTCCCTTAGCGTGCTCCTCGGTATGGTAAGTGCAGCGCATGGCATTGATAACATCACTTCTGTCCAGTACTGGGCCAACCATAACAAGCGCAGTGTCAGCAAGAAAGTCTGCACGTTCATTGCTTTGAACACCCGCAGTACCTGGAATTTATTGTATATGCTAGGACTGATGTATAGCAAACATTGATTAAAACAAAATCATAAATTATTAAGGCAAATTTTGTACCTCCCTTGTGCTATCAGTGTAAGGCTTAGACATTGACTGAGGAACACAAAAGACAATCTGACCACATGGACAATGAGTTGTTTGAGAAAGTGTTTGAGATGTCATTTCAATGGAGAGTTGGCGCTGAGTGACTTTGAAAAAAAAAAAAGGTATCGGTAGGCCTACAAGTGTAGTAAACATTGAAAAACGTATAACGTTTAGAGAAACATACGTACCCGAATACATATCTGCCTTTTCGAAACTATCCGTGAAATATATACCCTTCCCATAAAGGTTTCCAGGGTCAGCGAAGCGGGTTTGAAACCCTGTCTTAGCAATACTGAGTGCATCCTTTGTGCCATGGAACAGGTAGTACTCATTTACAGCTGGGTTTCTTTCCCCCTTCTTAAAGTTTGCTAGATCTTGGGAGATTTTTCCAATAGATGGACACGGTCTTCCTCTCTTCTCAAATTCTAGTTTTTTATTACTGTATGAATGAAACACAGAGGCGTTTTCTACTCTTTTCACCTCAGTGATCTCGACCGCTGAATGCTTTAGATGGGCTGCATCTTGTCCTGCTCCAACCACTGTAGGATCCCACGTTGATTTCACAATTCCAATCAAAGTCGCTTTAGTCGCTGTAGCATCTTCTAAGATAACATCACGTGAGTTCTTGTGGGCCCAGTATGATAGGGGAGAAGTAAGAAAGGCTGCCATGTATTCAGTGTGGGGTAATTTTTCGTTTAAGGAAATAGAAACGCTTACAAAAACCTGTCGTTTTTGTTCTATTAATGCTTTAGAAACGCTTGATGACCCTGGAATGTAAGAACACAAAACATTATGAACAATGTAAACCGAAATCGAAATATTGTTTGCAGAATAACACATGGACGGCGTTTAGTGCAGAAATCTAGTATATGACACAACAACATTTAATTTAGTAACAGAAGCGGATTTCCGGTTGCTGGAGTATCAGCTACACACACCTGTTTTAGCAAACAGACTCAAAGGAATGAGGAAAAAGACGAAGAAGGACATTCTAAACATTGACATACTGTGGCGGGTAACTTCGCTTTAACTAGCGACTGCACTATGTGCACTTTACAGAGGGACCTACAAACAGTGAAACATCATAAAGTCTTATATTAACCCCAGCCTTGCTGGTTAAATGAGAGGATTCGGGGTTTGCCCACATCTAATTCCCTACTGTTACTAAATTTGTATACTTAAATGTATTAAATTACACTAGCTTTTGTTCACTGACACAATTACAGTTAAAATGAAACTTCAGAAAACTGTAAGAACATAAAAACTACATTTATTTTGAAAATTCAAGATATTAATTAAAAGGCTGTGGATAAAATCCGGTTATATAAGGTTAGTGGTCAACTTTGTCCACTTAGCTGTAGCTTAGGTTTCTGTTGTCAGCTTCTGACTAAGCTTCGGAAACACACCAGGCAGGCCGAATCTTCCAGTCCAGTCCAGACAATCGGCATCTGCAGCTAAGCTAGGATTTTACTTCTGGAGCTCCCACCTGGAGCTACCACCTGGAACTACAACAATAGAACAGTCCTTATACAAACAGTCAGGAAAGTTCTAACTGGAGACAACAATACCTCCAGTCTTTAAATACTGTTACACTACACACACATATATATGGAGTAGGATAGTAACAGGTGTTCACATTCTACTGGCATAGAATGGGAATGTATACAGAACATGGTCGATAATCCTGATGGGGAAATATTTAGGAAACCAGTTTCATGAATACTCTCAAGAACAAGAGTTTACATCACACAAAAAGAAAGAGCCTTCCTCAGTGTAAATTGTTCTGATGTCTGCACACTAGTACTCCTTTAAAGGGTTAACATGCTTACACACACAGACATACACAGTCATATTTCACAATATTCTCATTTTAACCACTTGGGTTCACATCACAATGAATGAGAAACAGGGAGTGAGTTTACCAAGGTCAGAAACTCATAACAGGTGCTTTGCACTGTTTGAAAATAAATGGGATTGACATATCTCCATCAATATACTGGGTGCTGGGATAGATGTCAAAATACAATCATAGATGACAATGGGCTTTCCATCTGTCACAGTATTAACATAAAATATACAACACTCACTCCAGTTTAAATCTAAATCCACACATGTGCTAAATCTTATTCAGTAGAGTTTAGAAGTTGTAAAGGTTAAAATATACTTGTTACAATTGTAAGGCCACCTGCTGTAGAACTGAAATGTATTCCTAGTAATAGGGAAATATATCTACAACAATAATAATTACAAGCATGGGCCATACATCTCTTCTTCTCTGACAGTGTGAATATTAAATTCAGCCTCACTGATTGTTCACTTTTCAAGCTCTTAAACTATTCTCAGAATTATCTGCACTAAATCTAAATTAAAGCAAGACAGTGAATTATCAAGCTAATATCACCATGAGGTGAAAATCAACTTAGTAAGGATTAGGTATATGAGTATACACTTCATTCCTATTTTTAATTGTCTCACTAAGCTGGAAACGAACTGGCTGAGATTTTACATGAGGACATAATTATCACTTAATTAATATAAGTATATAATAATTAAAAATACCAATGCACGTTTCTAGTTGCAAATAAACATTAATTAAATCATCAAATAGATCATATGTTTGCATACATGTACATACTAGATCATAAACGTGGTTAGTAAGGATAAAGAAATTTATCATGGTTTTTAAGCCACGTGGGCATCAAATTTCAGCAGATAAAATTAATTCAGAGGAATAATATCAATAGCTCAAATTACACTAATTATTATAAACTCACCCCTGGCAGGGAATTCAAACACAGACAACAAGACTGACTGACTACCACTTAAGTCTGAACTAAGTCAATTGGGGAGAGCAAAATCTTGACTCCCCCAACCCTGCCTGGAATGAAAGTGAAAGAGGAGAGTCCTACCAAAGGGGAAGTTACTCTTAGTTACCCCTTGCACTACCCAATCGCCTTTTAACTTTTTGATTATAATTTTGCTCCAATGAAGCATTAAGAAAGGGGTAAGAAAATTCCTTAATTAATCCAGTGTTATTATGCTAATTAAAAGCAATAGGAAAATGTTTAGAACTTTGGTAATAATATTATCTAAACAAAGCAATCTTTAAAAGGGCAGAAAACAGCTGTCCAGACCAGCTCGTCACACATACTTCGCGAGAACTGAGAGAGTTCTTTGCAATTGTCAGTGCATGCTGTCTGTTTGGGAAATGAACAGACACAGACAGACTGCTTCTGTATCATAAGGTGTTTGGTGAACTGATGCCCGACAAGGCAGAAGCCATTTGGTAACAAGTAAATAGTGATAAAATGAGAGTGGCAAAATATCTGGTGGACACTTGATGTTCTGAGGATCGCCAAGCAAATGTAAATAATAATAATAATAATAATAATAATAATAATCAGAAAACTTCATCCTAAGCATTATAATTCTGCGCTGGCTGTTAAAGATGTGGACAGAAATGTAATATACGTTCTTAACTCTAACACTAAAGTAAGTGAATTCTTTTCTCATTTTAACGTTTGTTTTGATGCTAAATAAAAATATTAAAAAAAAAAGTTTTTTTTTTTTTCAAAATTAAAAAGCTTTTAAATTTAAATATTTTTTTTCAAACTTTTTAGTATCGTATCGTATAAAATCAAACAAAAATTCCAAGCTTAGTCCTTTTTAAGCCGCCTGATGGCCTGCTTTTTCAAGGACGGTTCCTTTGGTCAGAAGAGTGAGTGAGAGGTAAAGTTGCCTCTGTTGAGGGTGCTGGTACTCTCTGGATCTGGTCAGTCACATCCTGACGAGGGGTGGCTCTCAGATCGCTTTCCCGGTTCTGGATATGAACTGCTTCACAAGTCGCTGGATCTTGTCGTCACAGCTCACGCTGAGGCAGTTTTCAATTGTCATAGGTTGGTTTGTGGCTCTGAAGTGCAGCACGAGCTCTTGTCTTTCTACTTCGTGGTGTTTACAGGCTAGTAAGAAGTGCTCCATGGAGTTAGGGGCCCTGCATTCCTCGCACACAGGAGTGCGGAATCGGTCTGGCCAGCACCCTAGTCGCATCTTCCACAGTTTTCGGATGGCCGGAATTTTGGTCGGTTTAGTCACTTGATGAGGGCTGGAATGGAACAAAGCCAGAAAGAAAACTGCTGATAGAGACGTCTGGCGATCTCTCTGGCAAACCTCTACACCCCAAGGTAGAAGAGGAGCGACTAAGTAAGTAAGTAAGTTAGTCACTTGATTCTTGGAACTGGGTTTGTTGAGTAGTTTGTAGGCAGCTCTGCCTTTGTCGCTGGTCGACCACTGATGGGACCATTCTCTGCATATTTTGCTTTTAATTATTGCTTTTAGTTCAGTTTTGCCCAGTCCCACGAATACTGTGTTGTGGCTAACCGTGCCTCTCTTCGCCGCTCTGTCTGCTGCTTCATTGCCTTCAATGCCTATGTGTGCTGGGATCCAACCGATGGTGGTTTGGCATCCCAGGCTTCTTAGTCTGGTTGAAATTGTCATGATTTCTTCTTTGATGTCTTGCCGGCTCACTTTCGAAAAGTCCCTTCTTATTTTAATATCTCATAATTACATGCCATAAATCAAAATACCAATTCTTAAAGTTGTCCCGGAAGGCCGTTCACATTGGTAGCTGCAAGTACAAAAAGCCCCCGTCATCCGCTTAAAACTTTCGCTTAAAACTGTTATACTGTATTAGGTCATTCCACTGACTGTGAGGTAACCTCCTTTCTTAGGCAAACTGCAGTCCAGTCTCGGGATGGGAAAGTTTAGTATGAGACTTCTTTTTTACTGTTATTATAGTGGTTTCACGGAATCAGATGCAAGATAAATTAAATATACATGATGCGAGATCACAGCAGCTTGGTCTGAAAATCCATAAAGAAAAGACAAAGATAATGAAAATAAATCAGACAAATAGTAATGTGGTTTCTCTTAATGGCACCCCACTCCAAGACGAGGAATCGTAAACCTATTTGGGCAGTAATGTAGATAAAGATGGAGGAACTGATAGAGATATTAAAATAAGAATACAAAAGGCAAGAGGGGCTTTCATAGCACTAGGGAATTTGTGGAGGTCAAAAGAAATTAAAAGAAATACTAAACATTTTTAATTCTAATGTCAAATCAGTACTATTGTATGGGGCGGAAACATGGAGAACAACTAAGACAATTACTAATAAATTACAGACATTCATTAACTGGAGCCTGCTCAGAATAGAGGGAATTAAATGGTATGATAGAATAACTAATGTAGAACTTTGGGAGAGAACTAAACAGGCTCCAGTAGACCAAGAGGTGAGGAAAAGACGCTGGCGTTGGATAGGACACACTGAGAAAACAGAAGAACAGCATAACTAGAATGTTTTTGCATTGGAATCCACAGGGGCATAGGAATAAAGGAAGGCAAAAAAAAAAAAAAACATGGAGAAGAGAGCTGGAGAATGAAGTTAGAAAGATGAGGAGACGTGAAGAGTTCCATGCAATGGCGAAGGATAGAACGACTTGGCGTGAGTTGGTTGAGGGCCTATGATCCATTGGGGGATAGAAAGGCAGAAGAAGAAGAAGAAGAAGAAAAAGAAGAAGATAGTGGTTTCTTTCGGAAGTATAGTTTAAAGGTTTTCCATATGTTTAACATAATAAAAATAGCAATTTTTTTTTTGGCAAATATTTTTTTCTCCTATTCTGCATTGGCACCCAGAAAGCATGCCGAAGCAATATTTCAGCTTGTTAGATGATTAGGAAACTTAAAGGCACTGAAGGCAATGTGCTAATAGTAAACTTGTGGATTAAAGCTCTAAAGAAAATAGACATGGATTACTTTTCTTGAAAATTTATTTGGATTAATTTGTTTATTGTGCTTTGAGTGAGCAACGTTCAACACCACCAGGACCCCACAAAGAGCGATTAAAACCCGGTGACACGAAGTGTCACTATTCGGCTGAGAATCACCCGGGCATAAGTCTTAGAGACCCTGGTCAACCGTTAGGTTATTTTAGGGCCACCGATGATTGCCGGTGCAGAGCTTTTAAAACGATAAACAGTAATAAAACATATTGAAACAGCGTAAGTGTGCTTCATTTACTTATTTACATTTAAAAAAATAAAAATCTAAAATTATCCCCCCCCCCCTCCCCCCCACCAGCCCCCCCCAAAAAAAGTCCGTTAATTTTTGCAGTAGTTTATATTGTCACCCACAACGCGTGTGCATGCACAATTTTATATAGACAGCTTATCGCAAAATCGTGTAAAAACCGAATGCAAAGTTTGCATCATACAAACAAACAAAGGAACTAAATAAAAACTTTTAAAAAGGAAACAGTTACGTTATAATTTGATTTTTGTATGGTGTTTGATATAATTTGGCAGATGGTAAGCGACACTCATTAAGTAGAGGGAAGAAATGCAGATTATAAGAAAGACTAGACAATAGGATGACTGAAAACTTTATTGACTTCACTGGAATAATAATCAGTCGTTTCCGAACGATGACAATGTCTTGCGTTAGAAATAAGCATATTTCGACCCATGCACAGTTGTGAATATAATACATTAGGATGTTTCCTGATTATGGTTTTTTTTTTTGGTTAAGTTAAGAGAGGCGAGGTCACAACAGTTTGCATACAAATAAACCAGACATGTAAAACGGACGTGCACGCAGGACGGAAATTCTGACACCAAGACTAAAATCCAGAAGTGGACGAACAAACGGGAGTTTCAGCCGGAATTTATAGCTGGGGAACTGAAAGAAAAAGAAGAAGAAGGAGGAGGAGAAGAAAAAAAGACATATACTTAGGTAAATTGACATAATACATGGGAGTTAGCACACCAGAGGTTATGGGGAGGTAAGTATGTGAATAGAAAGATAGAAAGATAGAAAGAAAGACTGGCTATTCAAATACTGGATAAACGATCAAAACATTAATTCTAGAACTTGTTAATCTATATTAAAAACCTTAATTTTCCGAATTTGTTAACTGTAAACTCGGAAACTACTGAACCGATTGCTTTCAAATTTTCACACAAGGTTGCCTTGACTCAAACCGTGATATTTTGTCATAAAATCACCCAACCCACGAAGGACGCAGCTCCAGCAACGGTCAAATCATTATTTGTTTCGTTGCCGGCCTGGATTTGTTTTTAGTTGATTGGCCATTTTTGACTGCTGAGCTCTTATTGAACTTTGCATTATTATATAATTTCATTTTTAATATCTGCTTGAGTGTCTAGTAGCGTAGTTGTAACCATTTTGACTATCATGCGGAGGACCCGCGATCGATTCCCCGCTAGGTGATATAATTTATTTTAGCCCTCAACTGGGCGGCTGGCACGTTGTGTTGTGGTTTATAGCTCTGCTGCGATATCAACGCCTTTTTTCGGTTTTGGGGTTTACAGATAGCCTGCGACAGCCGCGACGTGATGCTCAATGATCATGTCACGGGTAATCTTCATTCGCCCTCGAGATGGCCGTTGGCACGCTGTGTTGTGGTTTACAGCTAGGCTGCGATATCTGACCTAAACTCTTCAGTCTTCGGTAGTATAGTTGTAAGTATTCCATCCTTTACGCGGGTGACGGGTGTTCGATTCCCCGCTGGGTGATAATTGTTCTTTTTCCCTTTAAAAGGGTGTTGCCATGTTGTGTTGTGGTTTACAGCTAGGCTGAGATATCTGCGCCTTTCGCCCAAAGACATCCGATTTCAGTAAAGTCCCAATTAGCCTCCCCGCGACGTTTCTTGATCAAAAACTATTCGGCGATGACATAAACTGTTGACTAAGACGGCTTACAGTCCATTCAGTTTGGGTAAACACGATGCCAAGGTCAGTCAAAAATCGTTCCTTCGAAGAGGGAGAGATGACAGGTTCGGGATATTTTTCTCCGCTATTCGTGAGTATAGTGTACTTTTTACTGTGGGTTCCATCACTGGTTACGTGATGAAGTTTTTTTTTTCTATGTCGGGGGCAAAATTAAACTAAATAGTCCGTGGCGACAGCATGCGGCGCTAACTCCTCTTTTCTACACCGACCTACACAGACTGTAATGACAGTTTTTGTTGTTGTTGTTGTGATGGTGGTGGTGGTAGTGGTAGTGGTTGCATCAGTACTGGTACTGGATGGGTGATTTGGTAGCTGTTACACTATCCACATTTACTTCTCAGTACAAGTTAATGCTACCTATTTAAGAATAGGTGGACACGGATGCCGTGCTCAATTTAGTTACAATATTTCGTCACTTTCCCATCCTTCGGCGGAGAGGATGATATGATTGGGGAGGAGGAGGGGGGGGGGGGGGGGGTTATGTTAGACACAGTTAGCTGAGAGTTTGAAATATTTTTTTAAAAATCTCATTTCTTATCTATTTCTATTTTTATAATTTCGCCAGGTGATGATTTTTCAATCCTTCGGAGAGGGAGATATGATTGGTGGAAAAAGGGGGGGGGGCGGGGTTAGGCCAGACAAGGTTAGCTGGGAGAGCTTAAAATATTATTTTAAAGTTCTCATTTCTTAACTATTTCTATTTTCATAATTTCGCCATGGGGGATTTTTCAATCCTTCGGAGAGGGAGATATGAATGGGTCGAGAGGAGAGGAGGGGGTTGAGGAATATGACAGACACTGTTAGCTGACAGCTATTTTCTTTTCTCTCCATTTCAACATTCTGGGCCATAGCAACGCGCGGCCGGGTACAGCTAGTTAATTATAATACTGTATCGAGCGTTCAATTGAAACTAGTTCCAATAGCTTTGTTACAAAGGCATGAAAGATAGTCGACAGGTGCGGCAGAAATAAGCAAAGCAATACTTTTTGTACGAATTATGCATCGTAGGTTGGTGTGAAAAAATCACCGTAGGAAATTAGGCAAGCATCCCCCAGCTTAGGTTGGCGACTAATGCTGTGCGCAAATAACCGAGACTGCTTCCTGAAACATTCGGTTAACACTCGTGGCACCTTCAGATATGGCCTGTTCTTAGAAACAACTTTTGGAACTGTCCTTATTGACACATTGAATTCTTTCGCTGGAAAACGTACTATACCTCAACAACGGTTCACCTGCAATGCTGACTCAATTATGGCGATACATTTTAACTTACACTAGGAAATGTATTATTTTAAAGTGCATAAATAGAAAGTTCTAAAAGACAAAGACTTAATTCTCCAAGTATCATCGTCATCATCAACACGTGCCCTGTCGACTGGCGAAGGCGTTCATGCACCTCCACAGATCTCAGTCCCTTGTCTTCTGGATCACTTCCACCGATGATATCCCTCCGTGCCACCATCGCAATCCATCCGTCAACGTTTCTCTTGGTCTGCCTCTCCCACATCTACCGTTGATCTTCCCCGCCGTCGCAATCTTCTTCAGTGTCTCTCCCCCTCCCCTAATCATATGATCAAAGAACAGTGCTTGTCTTTTCCTTATAGCTTTATATATTGATTTGCAAAATCTCCAGTATATTTTTAATCTGAGAACAGCTACTAGAAAATATATTCAAGCGCAGCTGTGGTTAAGTAAATGTTTCATAACCGTTACACAGATTACACGAATCTCTAATACAGTTTATATATATCCAAGCGTAGCTACTAACATGTTTTCATGCAACATTATAAAATCTTTAAACACACCAGGAAGCGATTACAGCAAATTATGTTACAGACAGCGCTGGCCTACGCCACTACAATATAGTTCACGATACGAAATATACACATCACAATATTTTTGATGTCAGTTCATTCTTTATCTGATCTTCGAACTTCGACATGCCTAAAGGATCATATATAATGTACGTGCCGATAATTGTAGACTGTCATGTTTCGCAATCTCACACGATCGCCATAAGGATCAGGTCAGTGATCTTGCCAGTCATTACCCATATGCCGTTATATCGAGGAACGTATCCATTTGCCTTTCCTTTGCTATTTTCTCAGTCGTTACCAAGTCTTCATGTCCATTCTTTTTAAAAAAATGTCGGAAAAACCCCGACTGTCTGTGTATAATTGCGTCTAATTCAATCCAGCGGTTGTCAACCTGCTGGTCGCGTCCCTTTTTTCACAAGGATCGCCTAAGACCATCAAAAAACACATATTTATGGAAGTTATGAAGGGAAATAATTGATTGTGGGTCGCCACAACACGGGGGAACTGTATTTTAGGGTCGCGTCATTAGGACGGTTGAGAACTACTGGTCTAATCAGCTTACGACTTGGTGAACAAATACTCGATGAAGTCGGATGTGTCGGCCGAAAGACGAAAACATCGCAGCTATGCTGTAAACAGACACAATTCATGTAACGTCACTCGACGAACAACAAGTCGCCGTAGTATTGGCGGCTAGATGCGCGCCTGCGGATCGGAAAGTCGTGGGTTCGCGTCCTGACAGAGCCGGACTTTTCCCCCTAACATGACCTAGACTAACAGTAAAGGTGGCAGGCGTGATACTGACCACATTACCTACCAAGTGCCCATTGGTCTATAAAAATATAGGTCTAGCCCTATATTCCCAGTACGCCCAAAGGCGGGGAAAAGGGACTTTTGCTTTTTTACTTTTTATAAATTGTTTTCCCTCTGTGAATTCAAATAATAAGGTCACAAACAATTTACTGCACAATTTATTGCCTAGCATATTTCGCTTTACCAGTGACCCATGTCTTGTGTATAAAGGAACAATGTTATGTGCTTAATTGTACATTGTCGTAAACTCCGTAGTAACGCACCAGACGAGATAGAGCGAAATATGGCAGCCAATACATTCAGTATTATTTATATCCAAAAGAAAATAAGCAGTCACGAAACGAAACGTACTCCTACAGAGTAGCAGGCGACTATGTTAAATAATACGTTTAGATAACATATGTTGTGTATGTGTCACGAGGTAGTTACCACCCACTGTTGGCAGTATGCAGGTTTGATTGGCCGCGGGTAGCCGTGTGACTTCACTGGTTAGGCATCGATTTTGCCACATTGTTGAGTTGTGTGAAGAACCGACAGCACAGCACTGCTGACATTTACATAATCATCCGTCCTCATCTTCAGCAGCTGGTGGGGAGTTTCAGTTCCGATTCATGGTACCAGGATCACGCAGTACCTGGTGCGGAACATTTCCTATCCTTCCTCACCCTTCCCTCCCCCAAATGACACTTTGCCATTTTGAAATCTCCTTAATGAGGACACCCGCCCCCTCCCCCCCCTAACACTCACCGTCCAACGCCACTGCTAGTAGAAGTTTTGTTATCTAGTGTTAGCCAAGGTAGTATGTTAACTACTTGGCGTTCCAATGGGGAAAAAAAGTAAGTAAATAACCCCTTTTCACACTGGCACATCAAGTATATGGTCTAACAATTAACCGAGTAACATAACTTAACCCTTGACCCGTTAGGGTCGTGGAGGCGTATTGATGGAGGCACTAGTACCCGCCATCTTTCTCTGTCTTCCGCTTGGTGAATAAATAACTTAGTCCTGTCCATTTCTTGATGTTGTCATTTCAGGTTCTTCTTTGCCCTCCTCTTTCTTTACTCCCCCTCCCCCAATTTTCCTTAAAGCACAGTATTTGCAATCGAATCATGTCTCACCACGTGCCCATATCAGGTAAGCTTCCGATGTTACACCACTGCCAAGAGAGGCTCCTGAGGTCCTGCAAATTTGTGTATTTTGTCTCTGACATATTTGTTAGTTTTGTGTTCTAATTATCTAATGAGTAAAATTCGTCTATAGCATTTGCATTCCAAAGTCTGAATCCTCCTTTCCGTTTCAACAGTGCGAGTCCAACTCCCTAAATATAATAATCGAATACGACTACAGAGCAAATGAAGGACTAAGCGACGGACAGAGTGAGCATATCAAGAACAACATTGGTGACACAAAAGCCCATTAGAAAGAGCGTAAATAAGATCCTAGCATCTTCTCAAGCACTTTACCGAAGTCAATGGAGGAGGTGGAGAAAACAAAGTAGAAGAAGAAGAAGAAGAAGAAGAAGAAGAAGAAGAAGAAGAAGAAGAAGAAGAAGAAGAAGAAGAAGAAGAAGAAGAAGAAGAAGAAGAAGAAGAAGAAGAATACATATATTACACTGCACGTTAGAAACAGCACACATATTTTTACATTTCCCCTAACACTTCACTGAAGTCACAGAAGGAGGAAAGGGGGCTGAAGAAGAAAATCTGGAGAAAGAGAAGAAGAATTAGAAGAATAGGAATAAGAATAAGAAGAAAAAGAATAAGAAGAAAAAAAAAAAAAGTCGGGACGTATCTTCAATGATTACGTGACAATTTGGCTATGTATAATACATGGACTATTTTAGGGTCAACACACTTGTACCGCCGTGTTCCAGTTTCAGAAATTCTAGGAATTATATTGTGTTGATAAACTGAATAAAGAGAATGTAATCGGTGCCCTACATAGCAGCTTTCGATGACATGGGCGTGGACACTGTTTGTTGGATGATTCAAGAACTAGGACTAGTGTCTTGTTATCGCCACCCGCAGGCGTCAAGTCGAAATATAACCTCTTATAATATTTTTGGGTGGAGGATGCAGGCCTATTAAGGTGCGGCAGCCTCGATTAAGTGTGCAATAATAGTAATAATAGTTTTTTTTCGAAGAATGACAAATAAAACAATATTATACACGTCCTGGAAATAATACTAAATATGTACACAAATACATGAAATGAGAAGATCAGTACATGGTTAGAGGGACCGCTTTGCAGCTTTGCAAACCTCGCAAACTTTGGGGAAGGGGGAACCGGGGCCGGGAGGGGGATCCCCTCAGCACCTCAGCACCCTCCCCCCCCCCCCCACCGCAATTTGGGTGAAAAGAGGCCTGAGTCTAAAGATTTCGCAGCAACGTTATCGTCGTCGTCATCAACATCATTATTATCATCACAGCCACTAACTACCACCACCATCTTCATTTTATGTGATTATTAGGAAAAAGCTCTTTAACTTCCTGCCAAGGGGTTACAATCTTTGCATTAATATAAGAAATAGTTAGTGCACAGATTATCCCCATTGCACATCGAACCATTCAGTCCAAAGTGCTCAGATCCCCTTCTTAGTAAATCCCGCAGCGTGTAATGGCTAACGACACCAGTTCTGTGTTGGTTTCTGACACTTCTTTGACTTCCTACATAGTACTTTTTTTTCCACCACACACCTTTTAACATGTTGTTCTTGCAGTCTGGTCATGATTGCGGATTCACAGTCATCATTTGGTTCTAGCTTACGCGGTGATGTAGTTTCCTGTCTTTTGTAAAGGTAAAGGTAAAGTCGGGAGATGTGAACCAGCGTCATTGCACACGGTTATAAACCATAGGTGCTCTCCCACCAGTACGGACAGCTAATAAATAGTTGTCTGCCTGTGTCGCCGTCCGCACGTAACTCCGTAGCTACAGCGACGTTCCTCCATTTACCCCTAGAGTGTCAGCTCTGGTACACATTTAATAGAGGCTGGGTGAACCTCGGGAACCACCCGGTTTCGAACACCGATCGTGGGCTGCAGAGAGTCGCAGCTGGATTTGAAAGCGAGTCTCCTATCGACTGCGCTAACGCGGCCCCTGTTGAACATTTTGTCCTACTGCTTATGCCGTAAAGCATCGCAGAGATAAGTAATGATATAGTTTTCGGGCTTTTGCTACTTGTGTAGCCTGTGTTAATCTTATACTGCGTTTCGGTATTCTCTTTTACTCCCTTCATCCATAGCTTTCGTGGTCTGCCTCTTGACCGGTAGCCGGCTGTTCTCATGTAGTACGCTCTAACCGCTAGCTAATTTTGTTTTATTATGACCAGATGACCGAACCATTTGATTCTTTGACATTCTATGTAATCATTTACCGGTACTGTGCCAACCATTGCTTTTAGTTCTTCGTTGGTGAATTGGTCTCGTCTTGTTTCTCCCGCCGCATTTCTTTTTAATCTCACCTCAAATGCTGCAATTTTGCGTTTATGTTTTTCTGGGAGAATCCATGTCTGACATTTATAACACAAAGTTGGTACAAATAGCACAAAGTTGGTACAAATAGCACAACGTTGGTACAAATAGCACAAAGTTGGTACAAATAGCACAAAGTTGGTACAAATAGCACAAAGTTGGTACAAATAGCACAAAGTTGGTGAAAATAGCACAAAGTTGGTACAAATAGCGAATTATCGGCCGCTTTTTTGCATGCTTTTGATGCCTCAAAAGTGGAGCAGCTTGATAATTTATGTTTGGGCCTTCTGTATTTTTTCTGTTTCTCTGTCTAATCCTCCATCCCCAGTGGATACACTGCATAGGTACTTAAACTCTTTAGCTTATTTTAATATCACTCCTTCAACAGTGACAGCCCAGTGGTGTTGCGGCTAGATGCTCGCCTGTGGATGGGGAGGTCGTCGGTTCGGGTCCTGATGGACCCAGACTTTAAAAAGAAAATTATCCTTGGCTCTCAGATCGACCCAGCCTTGAGTGGTTACCAGGTAAAGCCCTGGGAAGTAAAGGAGGCATGTGTGATGCTGACTACATCACCCCTGCCCCTAGTGCCGATTGGTCTATACAATATAGGTCTAAACGTATATGCCCAGTACACCTGAGGGAGTGGAAAAGGTCCTTTACTTACACCAACAGTGACGATATGTTGACACACCCACACGAAACCCTCAGATTAGATAAAATAGACAATATAGATGAGATATTATAGAAGACAAGATATACAGATTAGACAGACAGATAGATATACAGACAGACACAATTGATAGATAGAATAAGAGGATGCAGATACACTGGATGCTGAGACCACTTGTCACATATGCCGTAACAATGACACGACAGCAGTAAACATCATTAAAATCTCTTCTTTATTTAAGGTTTCGAAACATGTTTAGATCAGTACACTTGCTTTTCGTATCTTCCTGAAATAGCAACTGCTGCTGCCCACATATTGGTGAGGCAGCACAGAAGTCAAGTGTTGTTGGTGTATTTGGTTTAATTCCAATAGAAAACACTGAGCGTGTGGTGAGTAAGCAAATACAAGGAGAAGTCAATAAGTAAGTCACAAATGATTGTTAAAAAAAAAACAAACGGTAACTACTTGAAAACCGTTTACTTTTACCCATACACTGTTCTTTTTTTTTTCTTAACATAACTTCCACCAACATTTATGCATGTGTCCTATCGTTTTATCAGTCCACTGAAACCTGCTGCATAGAACTGCGTGCTCTGTTTTCTAAACCACATTTTCACTTCACATTCAACTTTTGTGTCATTCGTGAAATGTCTCCCGCCAAGGTGGGTTTTCAGTGGACCAAAAAGGTGGAAATCGCTAGGGGCTAAGTCAGGGCTGTAAGGTGAACGTTCCAAAGCTTAACTCGTAAGCCGTGTGTGGTCAAGCATTGTCATGAAGGAGAAGTACTCCTCTAGTCAGCAGGCGTGAGCGATTTATTTGAACTGCATTATGAATCATCGATTAAACTTTACAGTATGAATTAACATTTACATTTTCACCTCTTTAAAAAAAAATTTGTTGAACATTCCTTGATAATCCCAGAACACTGTCAGTATAACCTTTCCTTGATTCGTCTCCAGTAATGATCCTGTTCAGCTTGTCTTCTCCTTTATCTGCATATTGACAGAGATACTGCAAGTACAGGCCTAATCAGTTCATTTTTGTATTCGTCCGTCAATTGTCTGAGTACCCACATTGAGCACACTTTCTTAAATTTCAATCGATCATGCATTATGCTGTATGCTGAACCATGTGAGCATCCTATTGCAGTTGATACAGAGTCAACCGTTATTTACCTGTCCCCTCTAACCATCTCTTCCACCCTTCCACCCGCTGCACATATGTGTCTCTTTTGCAATCTCAACATGACGACCAGATCGGACTTCATCAACAATTTTAGAGCTTTCGTTAGAAATTTTTTTTTACCCAGCTATATACCGCTTTATGTGATAAACATTTGTCAGTACAATCAGGAAGCATTTCCTTATGAATGTCCTTTCTATGCAACCCTTTTGCCCCCACCCCCCCCCCACCCACCCAAAAAAAAACCCCCAAACAAAAGCACGTTGTTCTTTGAGAGTACACCCCGTAAGTACAGTCGCCATTTTTGTTTCTGTGTTGCATATGCTCATGCAGCACCTAGCGCCACCAAACTTATGGATATATAATGTTCAATGTTGCTGTCACTTAATGACACCTTTAGAAATCACCAACTACATTCTCCTGCCATCCCATAACCATTTGTTACTTACTTATTGACTTTCCCTCGTAACAATGCACATTAAATGTTTCTTCTTGTATAATATTATGGTATTCATAGACCAGTAGCTTTGAGAAAAGTTAAAGATTAGTTTAAATCTCCATGTGAACCGCACAGCTTAGTCTTGATTAAGGTTAGGAGAGGTCAGATGGCTTCTCTGTTAGCAACCTACAGTTGGCAGTTTTTAAGTACGTGCGCAACATTTTCAGGTGCTAAGTTTCAGGAACACACTGTATTAACTATATAAAAAATTTGAACACATGTTGGCGAAGTAGTCTGTCGTTGGATCGTCTCTCTCTAGGCGAGAACTGAGTCTTGAGGAGAAAATTTGGTGTGGGATTCTAGTCGCTTTTTCTTGGATACTAATTTTAAAAAATGTCTCAGTCTCCTGGTGAGTTAAGTCACAATTTAATTCGGCTCGTAGGTCTAAAATGGGTACCATACAATGTTCTAGAAAGTATAACTAGTATGTTAATAATATAACTCCATATTATATTTTTCCACTGGAACCCATGGGGCAAAAGGAACAGTGACCTCAAACATGTGAAAGAAGAGTATGAGAGACAGAGATGGGTAACGGGAAAAGGAGGGGGGGGGGGGGTGAGTGAGGCAGTTGCCAGAGATAGCAAAGGATATCAGGGCCTAGTGTGACTTTGTTAAAAGTCCAAGCTCTCTTGGCAGAGAAGCAAAAACGGAACAAGATTTTATGTCGTCATGGACTTCCCTATTCTAGCCACTAGGCAAAGATAGCATACTGTCAACTTTTTCACATAGGGCTCCAGGCTCCCAATTTGGGGGAGGTGGTGGTGCGGGGATGACCCTCTTCTTTAACAAGCAGTTGCAAAAGAAAAAGTAAATAAACATTGCATTAACATGCACTATCTGTGCAATTCTCTACACATGGTTTTGCATTTTACATCACAACACATTAGTTTGTTGGTACTTCAATTTAATTCACCCCAAACACATCTGGTAGCTATTATTAGGATATCCATATTAGCACGGGTTAGGGCTAGCGTTTAGGGTTAAGGTTAGGTTAAGGCTTAGACTGATCAAAACACACATTGTTTAAAGTAAACATAAATAAACCGCAAAAGAAAAGATTTTGTTGTCACATGATATGTTTGGATTTTCCTGGGAACTCCCGGATTTCCTTTAGTTGGGGTGAATTACAATTGAAGTACCATTTTGTTTATTCAATATGCAAGTTAATAACACGAAGATACAAAACTGAAAAAAGTAAATGATAATAACAGATCAAAAACTCTTAACTTAAATACTTGGTGACCTGTGAACTCTGATCACATTTAAACTCTGATAACCTATAAACTCTGGTGATCTACAGACTCCAACTTTTGTGTCATATTCAGAGTATTCTTGGTTTCGTGTCAAGGATCTTTTACTCATATTCATGAAGAGGCTCCTGTCATTACAAGAAACAAAAAGACATCATTCAGCAAACCGAAGTTGCATCATAAACATGATATTCTGAATGAATTATGTTGACATTTTATATGAGGCCCTCTCAAGGACCGAGGGTTTTTACAGCTGGAGTCTCAAAAGGTTTTGATTAATAGGACATCCCTGACAACAGCACATCTGAAATAACCAGTGCCTCAAAGAAATATGGGTTAGTCCAGTCTGTCGTCATCATCACCACCATCGTCGTTGTTGTCAAAAAAAATCGTTGTCATCATCGTCATCATCATCAGTATCATCATCAATCTCAATATGGTCGGTAGACCAACAAGGCAGATCCCAAATTCCCCGTTCAACGTCTAAAAAGTTTATAATTAGGGCACCTGTAAGTAGGGCTTTACCGAATACGGATTTTCACTATTCGACCGAATACGAATAGCGGGACCAACTTTTCGGCCGAATACGAATAGTGTATCATCATCATCAGGTGCCTTGCCGACTGGCGTGGGCCTTGCCACAATCTGCGATCTCCTGCAGCATGTATTAGTTCGTGTGCTGACACACCTCCATGCCATGCAACAAGACTGTCAAGAATCTTCTCTCGTTATCTTTCTCTATCCCTCCTTCCACAGAACTGTGGTCACCACCTGTTCCATTTTCCCTTTTCTCATAACATGGCCGAAAAATAATGACTGTCTCCTTCTGATGTCTGCGATTAGTTGTCTTCGGGCTCTCCCCCTCCCCCTTTCCTCTTTCAAAATCTTTTGGTTGCTTTTTTCGGCTGTCCATGGTATTTTAAGCATTGTTTCGTAAAACCCTATCTCTGAGGCCTCGGGAAATTGTTTGACTTGCCTACCGATTGTCCAGGATTCACAGCCATATGTTCAAACTGGATACTGTACCACGCAACCAGGTCGCAGTTGCCCCTGCTACAATAGACTTAGGCAACAGCAACTACTGTGTTAATGAGAGTGTATGCAAAACGTTTGTTAGGTAACCACTATTCGTATTCGACCCGACCGCAAATATTCGGCCGAATACCAAATAGTTAGGTCCACTATTCGGCCCCGAAGCGAATACGACGCGAATATTCGGTACAGCCCAACCTGTAACGGCTACACCAGTCAGGTGTAACCTGCAGTCCTATGGGAGAGGGGCTGGTGGGTAAAGACATAACATTCTGAGAAATGTTGCTATTCAAATAGCTGTTGAAAGATTCGGTAAATTTTCCATAGTCTTTAGTGGATGGCAGATCTATAGCAAAGAAACTTTTAAGGGTCTAGATTTCATGCGAGTTTGTTCATTGGTTCCATTAGCTAAACACTATCGCCTTTTAGAGATTTCAGGTTCGAAACTGACCTGTCTTTTAGTTATCGCCTCTTAGAGATAGCATATTCGAATCCTGGCCTGTCTTTTAGTTAAAGTCTTTTAGAGACAGCAGGTTCGAATCCTGGCGTGTCTTTTAGTTATAGTCTTTTAGAGATATCAGGTTCGAATCCTGGCGTGTCTTTTAGTTATAGTCTTTTATAGAAATCAGGTTCGAATCTGGTGTGTCTTTTAGTTATAGTCTTTTATAGAAATCAGGTTCGAATCTGGTGTGTCCTTTAGTTATAATCTTTTAGAGATAGCAGGTTCGAATCTGGTGTGTCTTTTAGTTATAGTCTTTTAGATATATCAGGTTCGAATCCTGGCGTGTCTTTTAGTTATTAGAAAATAGCAACTGGCAATTTCCAGTATGAATGGGTAGACAGAATTAGGTCGTAGTTTCTTCCCCTCACTTGGATCTACCAGCATAAAAGGAAACGACCGAGCAGACCAGCTGGCAGGTAAGTCACGTGTGCCATTGGGAAGAAGCATGGATAGAGGTGGTATAATCAGCTCTGTATAGAGCAGGCTGGTGCATAATGATAACTCGACTAAGCAGCCTGGGAGTAAAACTTGCCAAAGCATACCTATGCCGCCTTCAAGATCAAGACAGGAGAGCAGACACTGTAACCGAATTATCATAGGATGAGTCAATAGATGTAGCTAGGGATAGCTGGTGCATCGGAGGACTGAGCACGAATGGTGATGCTCAAGGGCCACTGACGTCAATCACTGTAGCATTAAATTGCAATTTATATATTGTCTAGCCTTCTCACTGATCTTCAGTTCTTCTTCTTGTCCTTCTTTTTAGGGGTGAGCTTTATTCAATGCTTACAAATCTATCCGTGATACAATTTCAGTGACTCCAAGGATATCGCCAGCACCTACACACAAGCTGTACAGACACTGTTCATGGGAACAATCAGTAGAGGCACACAGAACTGGCTGCCCCATCACAGGACTCAGCACGCATGGAAATACCTTATGCGCACTGACTTCCAGCTGAGTGGCCTTTTGGCAAGGAACCACCAGCCTGCATAAAAAAAAACACACATGTCAAACGAATGTGCATGCAAAATTCTAGTTCTGAAACAAGACTAAAGTCCAGAAGTGAATGAAGGGCCACAACTTTCAGCCAGAGTTAACATCAAAAGAGCGCTAAGAAGAAGAAGACAACATGACATGTACATGTGACAGTACTGATTACAGTCACGTTTATTACAAGAAGAAAATAGAAGGAAAGAAACACACGGAGGAATAAGGAGGTATAGAGTCGCTTGAGATAAAGAAAGTCGCTACATAGTCTAACAACCCTGAGGGCATTGACTCAAGAGTCGACAAAGACGTGGGTGCATGCCAAGCTTGTTCATGAACTGTTGTAGGCCAATATACTCGTAAATTAACAGAGGCAGGGCAACGAACAAAGGCAACGACACAAGATTTCCTGGGGTTTTTCCATTCAATTATGCAAAGTGGCTTGGAAAACCATCTTTGGCCAGAAAGAGAAAGGTTCATGAACCTAAGAAGACACAGGTTCATGAACTTAGGCACAAAGGAGAGAGGTAGAACCAAGTAGCGTCAGGGGATATACACTACCAGCGAGTAGCCAGGGAGACACTTGCGCTGAGATCTCTGCCAACGAAGGATACTGTGGGCATTCGGATGATGTCGATACGATGGAGCTAAGTCCATACTTCTGTTTTGTGACTTGCCAGATAATGCACGAAATATTGCTTCATGTTATGTGACATGGCAGTTTCTGTCATGGTGTGACGGGTTGGCTATAGTTAGATGGTATCTAGACTGCAATCAGCAGTATGGCTAGATGGTAGTCGGTATTTGGCATTAGAGTAGATGGCTAGATTGTAGTTGTTATTTGGCTTATTATTTGTAGAGCAATGGAGGATATTCTAGGCGTCATTTGCTAGTTTATCGTTGAGTGGATTCTGCTGTCAGTTGCTGAGTTTTATAGTGTGAGGACGTTCTGTTTATAACATAATATAACATCTGTCGGTTGTGTAACATGAGATAGACGACTTTGTAATGCTGTTTCTTAATAAACATGATTGTTAGTTGTTATTCTTTTATTCCATCGTTAGTTTGTTGAGTATAGGAGTGGTACCATTATTGTTAGTCTCTGTAGTCTTTATACCACCACCACTTTGCGATATATCTACTCTCTCCTTCATAAGACCTCCACTGACTATTACCTGATCGTTTGGGGTTTAGACTCATTACTACACTCTCCACACAGGAGAACCTATTGTCCTCTTATACATCCTTTAACTATTTTTTCTTCTCGTCTGTCTCTCTCTACTTTTATATCTTCTCTTCTTCTTCTATTCCCTCTTTAAAATGTACACCCCGCTGTGACATACACACAAAATAAAGACGTTGCACAACCAAACATACCCAGCCTCCGAGTCTCTCGTACTTGATAATGAACTCAGGAAAGACCTGTCTCCCGTCGTAGACAACAAACTCCCTAAAGAGCATGCCGTGTCCACTACCCAGGACTGAATCGTATCTGTGCTTCCAGCCATGTCGGCATTTGCTCCGGTCGCATTTCATGCACGGTGGTTGCTTCCACTTCTCAGCGTCTGAATTTACAACAGAAGTCAAAATGACACGCATCAGGAGAATGTCATATAGCAGGAGATCACAAACAGGGTGCTTTAATTTTATACGATCTCTTCTCGTCAGCTTTGAGATTTGGTAGGAAAATCCCCAGAACATCTTATTGTATGGAGGGGGTGGGTTAGAGTTAGACTTAGTTGTAGTGGCTATTCCTGTAACACTGGCCCTAACCCTAACCCCCACCCATAATATAGTACTGTCCGGGGAAACCCTTAGTGGTCACTAGGAATTCCCTACGAAATCTCGAAGTCGACAAGATGTGGTCGTATAAAATAAAAGCATAAAAAAAAAAAAAAAACAGACTTCACAAGATATCTTCACGAGATGAATTAAAAAGAAAGGATATAGGGGAGCCAGAACCTGGACTTTCAGACACTTATAGGCCGCCCATCAAAACAATGTGTAAGAGAGCAAGGTCCATACCCCCCCCCCCCCCGCCCCTTTCCCCCCTCAAAATACAAAAACGTTCTTTTTCCAAGCCATTGTTTATACATTTCATACTGTTTTAAAAATATTATTTTGTGTGTGATTCAGAGGACTATTTTCATTATTATGTAGAGTTAAACAAAGCGCATGTCCCTTGAAACCCCACCCCAGAACAATTAAAAGCGGGATGAGCACCCCCAAAGTTTTCTCTTGAGTCTGCGCCTCTGAGGGGACATATAGTTTACAGTGGTAATGTTACCATAATGATGAGACTGCTTGTTTTATAATAAAGGAACTCGCAACTCAGGGGGAAAGACAAGATGAGTAGTTAACCAGATGGCACCTCAGTCTTGCGACTCTTTGCTAGCTGTTTGGGGGGGGGGGGGGGGTGGGGTGGGGGGGGGGGAGACGGAGCTAATATGGTCTTGCCCTGAACACTGTGATGTCTAATCCGAATCTTTACCCAGAAAAATCAAGATTTACATTTTATAAATCTTTAGTGACATATGAGACGACGAGAACGACGTATGTATAATCACTATACTACAAAAACAGCATCTACACCTTAAGACGGAGACGGAGCATCTGTGGGTATGCCTGGTGTGCTATGTAGATTCTTTAATTATTAAATTATTTCAAACATTTTATTTTGCTTATATGACAGCCTAAAATGCGAATATTACTAATACTTATTGCACACTTGAACAAGATGTATGCTCGCTGGCCACCACCCCCCCCCCCCAAAAAAAAAATCAACTACAAATGGGACCCATATGAATTCTCTGTGGCGGCGCCAGTGCCCCAGACACGATGATGATAACAGAAACCCGGCTTACCATACTTGCCACACATGAAGGCGTTGCCCATCAGAACCTTGCACAGGAGCAGGGTCAGTTCTGTTCCGTGGGGGTCACGGTCATCTCTGTCGTCTGCAACAAGCAATCATCTACAGGCTTATCAAAGGTGGTGATGATCTTTTTTGAAGGAGGTAATATCTACAATCTTATATAAATAGGCAGATATCTTTAACTTCAAGACTAGCATCTATTGTAACCTTTACAACTTTCTTCTTCTGAGTTCGCGCTTCACAACAGGCAGTTGACATGTTGTTGTTTACAGCAAAGATGTGATATCTTGGCTTTTCTGCTCAACAAAACAGATTCTAGGAGAGCCCTATTTAGTCGCCTTTTAGGACAGGTTTGATAAGAAGCAGGAGGCGTATTCTCTACAATTTCACTCCAAATGAAGCCCCATAACCTTCAGGGGACTACAACCGTATCAGCTGAAGTAATTGTCTACAACTTTACCGACAAAGGTATTTATCGAAAACTTTATTGAAAAAATATTTAATTATGGCATTATGTCGATATATTATAATGCATATGTAGGGTCGTAAGATTTGACAAAGCAATATTGCTTAAACAAACTTGTTAGGCAGTTCATGATAAATTAAAGATAAAGATGATAATGGCAAAGATGATACAAAGAAGAAGAGGACAGAGCAATAGCAGCAGCATAAAAAAAAAAAAAAAAAAAAGAAGAAGAAGAAGAAGAAGAAGAAGAAGAAGAAGAAGAAGAAGAAGAAGAAGAAGAAGAAGAAGAAAAAGAAGAAGAGAGAGAGAGAAAAAAAAGAAAAAGCAGAAAAATCAGAGAATAAGAAGAAAAATATAATGACAATGAGGAGGAAGAGATGATAGAAGACGAAGCAACAGAATAAGTAGCAGCAGAAGGAAGAGCGGAAGTAGTAGTCGTAGTGTTTGTAGTAGTGGTAACATACATACCCGTGTATTGGTCAGCTTTTGTAAACTCCTCAGCAAAATAAATGCCCCTTCCATACAAATTTCTGGGATTAGTGATGCCTGTGTCAAACCCCTCATTGATAATCATGTTGGCAGAGTCTTCCGATGTCCCATGGAATAAATATATTTCGTTAAGATCCACATGTCTTCTTGACTTTTTAAAGCTCCACACTTTTTGAGGAAAGTCCTCAATTTCCTCAACATTATCCCCGTCACAAGTTTTCTCTTTGAGCTCGTCTCGGAAGTCACAGTATTCGCGGAATATCTTTCGATTCTTCACTCTCTGTATGTCATTGACGGATATATCGCAATGGTCCAGATCTTCAGCGTCTCGTCCGCGACCGACACGACATGGATCAAATGTGGAGTGAATCATTTTCTCTATCTGTTTAAACGTTGAATTAGACACGTCTTCTAGATACGCTTGTGACCAGGATGCATGACTGTAGCCGTATGCCATGGTCCCTTTCCTTTAGAGCTGAAACAGGAGAAGAGTATTATATATATATATTACTTGTCACGGACAGTTAGCTGTCACGGTAACTCATCTAATAAAAACTGGTCCCTTTTCGCGCCCTTTCTGAGCATGAAGGGCTAGAACTATATTTAATAGACCAACCAGTCCTCGGTTGGTGATGTGGTCAACATCAAGCCCACCGCCTTTACTTTCTAAGATTTTACCTGGTACCCATTTAAGGTTGGGTCGACTTGGTAGCTATGGTCCTATTAAGGGAGGGGGGGGGGGAGGCGGCTTCTTTCGGATTTGAACCCACGAACTTCTATTCCTCAGGCGAGCGTCTATACCATGGTGGCACCTAACTCATCTAAGAGCCCAATGGACCTTCGTATAAGGTTCATGAGTGAATGTAATGTGTATGCATGATCAAAGAAAAAAAACAACCACCCCTAGGGAGTGCTGCAACCTGGAGGGGAAAGGGTAACTTAAGCAGCGCAGAGAGAGAGAGAGAGAGAGAGAGAGAGAGAGAGAGAGAGAGAGAGAGAGAGAGAGAGAGAGAGAGAGAGAGTGTGTGTGTGTGTGTGTGTGTGTGTGTGTTTTCAGGTGGGGTAGCTGATGCCCCACCCTCCGCCAATGTTTCAAAGTTTCCCAAGGTGCCTGTTACCAGGTTGCGGTGCCCCAGACTTCAGCCTGTCGTAAACGCAACTTGCACACTTGTTCCTGGCTGCACTTGGTGAGTCAACTAAAGCACGGGTTAACCGAGCACACGAGCAAGCGGTCTGGTGCCAGTTCGAGTCAGAACAGGAGATTCAGTAGAAATGTATGACAGAAAATGTGACCCGACAGAGTACATAGGTCGGCACAAAAAATTTGTCCATAAGAAGGGTTGACTTGAGCGGAAAGCGCAAATAGGAATTTCATTGGCTCCATTAGCTAAACACTGCTGTGTTTTAGAGTTATGAATGAATCCTGACGTGTCTTTTAGTTATCGTTTTTTTTAGAGATAGCATGTTCGAATCCTGGCATGTCTTCTAGTTATCCTTTTTTAGAGATAGCATGTTCCTCTTTGGCAGGAGATCATTATCATCATCATCATGTGTAGTCTGAGGCTTTGAACAACGGATCAACATCATGGCACACACTTCTTCTAACTCAAGTCTGAGTCCGAAGAAGCTTAGCGCAGTGCACAGGCTCTGTAGCACCGGCCTGGATCCTGAAATACTTTGGGTAGATTTTTAACCCCAAATTTTGTCCGGGCAGCGCCGTTAGGCTACTATTTTCGATTTCCAACTGCCAAGGGATTTTTTACGTGAGCAACAATGCACACGGGCGTCCGATCTCACTACCTTGAGAGCAGGGGGATTTACTAGAAGTCCAAGTCCACGTGACAAAATCCAGCACTTACTGGGGATTGAACCCGGATCCTCAAGCACTCGAGGCGGACACAATGCCTCGAGACCACGCAGTCCCTTATCATATGTAATTTCGATAAGTGTAGGCGGTCAGTTTTTCACAATTTCCAACGATCACCAAAATCCCGGACCAGGTCGATGTCCTTGTCTCACCCTGTCAGTCAGTCAGTAGCATGTACTTTGCATAACCTTGCTCCTACAACAACCCGCCTGAACACTTCTGGATCACAAGCAAGCTGTCCCGCGTCTGATACACCCATCTGCAGATTATCCCCCATATGGCACATAACAGAAATTTGGGTATTGTGCTTTGTTTTACTATACCGTGCTATTTTTCCATCAGTCTTTCCAAGTTGTTACCAAGTTCTCGAGTCAATTCATTCTTTTAAAATACAGACTGTCAACGTCTTGTTTCCTTAAATATCTGTCGTTTGTCTCAATGAGGACTTGCCTCGTATCTTTTCCCATCATTCCATGATCTGCGTCGCATTGTTCATAAAAATCACATCACTGCGAATAGATGTTTTTCAGCTTCTCGTCTCATTGCCCATGCCTAAATGGCATATACCAACACAGCAGGGAATGGGACTTGAAAAGACACGCATGCAACCCTACACATAACACCGTATCTCCCTCCACATGACACCGGATCTCCCTCCACATAACACCGTATCTCCCTACACATAACACCGTATCTCCCTCCACATGTCATTCTCAACCAGCCTGTGGGCGAACATCTTTCGTTACGTGATTGAATATCGAGGTCTGGCCTACAAGAGGTATTGTTACCATGTAAATGGTAAGGTGGCCTAAAGAAAACTGATGATGGAGGGTACAGTTTCCGCAAGAAGATGCAGAGGTCGACCTCGGGCGAAGATTGATACCAGACACTGAAGAAGCCTTTGATTATGAAAACAGAACTAGAGAATTTTCAATAGACAGAGATACTTTCAGGCGGGCGTTAAGAGAGCGACATCGGCGAAGATTGATACCAGATATTGAAGAAACCTTTTGTTATGAAAACTCACAGGAATGGCGAATTGGCTATATTCAGACTTTCAGGCATGCCGTCATGAGAGCGACGTTCTGTAAAGATCCTGCTGATGGATGATTTGAGGTGCGGGGGGGGGGGGGATAGAAAGAGAGACAAAGGACGTAATAGGGAAATATATGTAGACTGCGTAAACAGGTGGACAACAAATAAAGAAATGAGCTTGAACAGAAGGGTCCGTTCCGTGGACTTCTGTCCTCCCTGACGCTGCGAGTGTTCCAGGTGTGGAGAAATATATAGATTATTCAAGTAACAGAAAATGTATTGATTAGCACTCAGAGAAAGAAGTACAAAGATAGAAGAACACACTAGACAACATAAAAATCGAAAGCTAGCGTTACCGTGCTAGGAATTGAACCTGTCACCTCCAGACGGCGTGTGCGCCTCGCCATGCATACATGTGCACTAAGAACATGGTCAACTAGGCACCCCACCCTTCCCCCCCCCCAATAAAAAAGGTGTCTTATTGGCCATGTCTATCGTACAGCTTGAAATCCACGACTATGGAATACGGACAGAATTCATTTCAAACCGTTGAAATGGCGCCATAGGTTACAGAAATTTATATTAACGAAGCATATGTCGAATAACAATCACAGCAACAATTTATGAACACAGTAGACCTTAATGCTTTGTGTAGAATACACAAATATTAAAAAAAGGTATTGGACTGGTAGGTTCCGGTGTGTATACGTCATTCCTATAAATGAGAAAGGAAGAAATAGGTTACATTGAGGGCAGAAAGAAATCAGAGTACATCGTGATGGTGGGAAATTTAGAGGGCGAAAAGAAGGAGAGAAAGGCTAAAAGAGAAGATGCTGGACAGTTTGTCATCATGGCATGAGAGATCCCCTGTATCAGAAATGACGTAAACTAAGACGACACAGAAGATTGTAGATAGACACGACAACTAACGCAACGCGGCAACGTATGAAAGCTGCACACAGCAGACAACTATGTAAAGTGAATGAAAATAAAGATAGCATTGATGATTTCCTCTCCTGTTTGAAGTAAAACAAAACCACCATTTAACAAATTAACAATAATATACCACGCGTCAAAAATCAAACACATTATATACCTAGGAGGCTTAATCCCCGGGATAGATGATGGGGAAACTGGGAAAAGGCTCACAGACAGAATCGAAACTTTCGACTGAATAAAACAGGAAGAGAAATCTGAAATCTTAGTCCTCAAAGATAAACTCGCCCCTGTAATCAGCTAGTCAGGTGCAATCTCCAAATAAAGGCTGGTGGTACTGGATCTTTAAACTTATGTATCTACCCTATAAAGAAAGCAATGGCAAAACTATTGGACGTAAATTTGCATAGAAAAACCACACAGGGGTTGGTTCTGCAACGTCCTGTAAAGGATACGCAACTAACCTGGGATCCACTCTATAAACACTTGCTACATACTTTTAAAATAACCTTCAAGCTTTACTTTGCAGACACCGTTAAAATGCATTTCAAAACTACAATCAGCATCAATATATAACTCCGATAAACACCACATACCTGAGAAATAAAAGAAAACTCAGGTTGCAGAGATGCCGAACGAGGATGGGGAAAATCTACTGACACTCAAATATCGGCGACAAGAGATGTTTTATCAGTTTACTTGTATCACGTGACTTCAATCGGCTGATGTGGGGGGGGGGGGGGTTTACAGTCTAGACAAGCATCGTGTTGATATTGGTGGGGGTGATGTGTTGTTATTGTGTGTTGTTCTCGTTTCGTTTTTGTGAACCTTGCTTCTGCCTACATCCAGTTTTTATTAAATAACTGATCTCTCAATTATTGTTGTCTAAAGCCGAGCGGATGAAACGACTAACAAACGGTTATGTGTGTGTCTATTATGTATTCATGTGTGTGAACGAGAATGTGTAAGCTTACTGATTTGTTTGGGTTTGAGCGAGGATCAGCTAACTGTAACCGACCACATCCCTTAACTCCAGTGAACAAGCTGCTCCAACATGGTAGCACAGACCCTAGTACTTGTTAACGAGGAGCCAAGTTTCAAACCTGTCTGCTGGGCATCGCCTAACAAAAGTACCGAGCAAGCATGGGCGCCAGAACTCAAGTTGGCTAGGTACTTGGAGCACCCACTCACAACAATTTAAAAAAAAAAAAGCAATGGGGAAAGAGGGGGGGGGGGGGGGGGGGGGGGGGGGAGTTCAACACCCTTCTCCCATTTTGATTAGGCAGCAAATTTCTATCGCCCCTTAACCAGCCATGCAGGTATTTTCTATCTTCAAGTTTTAAAAATACATATCATAATATTTCAAATAAATTATTACAGTGGAATCTCGGAATTCGAACACAATCCGTTCCGAAGCAGCGATCGAATTTCAAATCGTTCGAGTTCCAAATCATTTGTTCTAATCAAAAAAAAAAAAAATTAATTAATTAGTTGCAGGGTTGATTTGGGACATGAAACATCGAAGCAAACTGACATACACGGATATCACCGGCACGCTAAGCGATAAGGCTTCTGTCGCTCTAACAGCTTTTCTAGTTCTTTGTGTTTCAAAACTACACTTTTCTTTTTACAAATGATAACAAACTCACTAAGAGTTTTATAGGGAGGAGAAGGAATAAGCACACATTCCTAAAAATGGCATACGAAAACAAACCGAACCGTAGGCGGCGCTGTGTGATAGCACGTGCCAGCTGTTCGTTTTTCAAGGCTGCGTTCGAGTTCCTAGTCAAAAGTTACTTGACATTTCGTTCGCATACTAAATTGTTCTAATTTTGAAACGTTCGAATTTTGAGTTACCACTGTGTATTTATTTGTAATTCAGAGATTATCATTGCTATAATAATAATTATTATTAAGCGTTTAAACAAGTCGTAGGCCCCATCCCTTAGAACATTTGTAAAAAGACCCCCCTCCCCTTTTTCATCCCCATATTTTTTTTTTACTTGTATCGGCGCCCCCGTGACGAGCCACTTTTAAACAATTCTGCACATTAATGAACTCTTCCACTCTCCCAGTGTTAGTACAGCCACCCAAAGAGGGTGTCCAGCTATCAGATCTGCCCTAACACACACACACTCACACACGCACACACACACACACCCACTTACATTCACGCATACACACACACGCACACACGCAAACACACACACACACACACGTGTCAGTCGTTGACAATGTACACTCGTCGTTGGTTAGTTTGGTATTAATAGGACTAGGAGAAGAAGCAAAATATATACCAAATTTCGTCCTTATCAGGACGAATTTTTTTGTTATTTGAAGCCCCACTCTGGCTTTTGCCAGAGGCCGCAATATAGGCAGGTCATTATTATGGCCAAATGTCTGAACGCGGTTTCTGGGACCTCTCCACGGTGATCCTCATCCGCATGGTGGCACTTTGTGTCATCGGGTGTTTATCGCTTGTGTGATGTCCTGGTGGGGTAAAAAGCCAATCCAAGCAAAATCACTTCCACGGACCTACATTGGATTGCAACTTAGTTCGTAAGCATCAGGTGCCACATACGACTGTTTGATACCATTAAACAGAGTTTACTCACACACATACACACACCCACACGCACATACACACACACCCACACACTAAACAAATAAACACATATTTCGATGATCACTGTATCATTTTCGGGTGAGATCCACGATAATCTGCCGGTTCATTGGTATATTTTTTTAGACTCGTCTGCTGTCCGAGGGGTGGGGGTCTGGCTCATCATGCATTTACGTTTTTCTTTCAAAAAAAGAGAATGCCTGTGACAAAAGTTGCAGCACTCTCTAGGGGAATTTGGGTTAGACCCAGTTTGTAAATGCTTTTTAAGTGTTAAAAGCGGCGGCGTGCTTAAATATACAACACGCGATATGAAGGCATTGCCGAACACTTCCCTAGTAGTGGGCGAATGTCGGGTGACTGGAGGCCGACCAGTTAGAAGCGAGCTAGGGTAATTTTTACCCTCGTCTCCCCATTAGCACACTGCTACACACTAGCTCGCTTCTGATTGGACGGCCTAATGACCACCTTACTCCTGTTAGGTCCGTCTCGAGCGATCCGACTTTCACACAAGGTCACGGGGACATTCCGCATTCACGCTCATAGAGCGTGTTGTATATTTCACCATGCCAGACCTTTTAACACTTCTAGAACATTTAGATACTGGGTCCAACACACACCACCCTAGAGAGTGACAAAATTTATGTCACAGGCCGTCTCTTTCTCGGAAATAAAGACGTAAATGCCAGACAACAACAAACTGCGACACCCATATCATCGACCACGGTAGACTAGTCCAACCAACTTATCAGTGGAGTTGACTTACAACCGGTGATGTGCTAATGGGGAGACCAGCGTAAAATTCAACGCCAGCTAGTGTTTACCGTTGGGAGGTTGTCGTGGAGCACACCCATTTTCTGACAAACGGACAAGGCGCAACAGAATTAGGTTACAAGGAATGCCTTGATATTGAAAACGCCCCTGTCCAGTATCCATACCGTTTCATGTTTGATTGTTCACTGTTCGTGTTAATGTGTAAGAACAGACCACATACACATTGTAAAATCGTACTGTTTTGTAAAAAGTAGTTTTGATTGATATACCAAAAGTTATCTCTATCTCTGCCACGTCATAGACCAGTGTCATGTCATGGACCAGATGTCACGTCATGAACCGGATGTCACAGCGTGGCCTCGATAAAGAGAAATGTTGGCTTGCTTCAGTTTTAAATCACGGCTATATATAGAGAAGATGAAATTGACGTTTTCTTGGAAACCGTTGCTTTCAGTTTTTATCAATATTCGCTGGTAACATATTTTCTCGACCCTCTTCACCACCCCATCTTAGAATGGGTTGCAGGCTACAGTCATTATCTGCATTTTAATTTTATTGGGGTAGATGAAAATATGTATATTTAGAATTCCCGTTCTGTTGAATATGTTCACTGATTATAAGTTTTGTTTTCAAGATAGGATAGAGTCATGTGGATAGGGTGTCATCAATAATGTTGCGTGGGGCCGGGGGAAAAAAAAAAGGGGGGGGGGGGGGGAGAGAAGGATACGTGCAATTTTTTTTTTGCATGGTTGGGGAGTGGGGAGTGGGGTGGGGGGTACAAGATACACTTAAAAATTATTTTTTTTCAAAGTGCAGATAGCGTCAGAGTTGAGCAGTTTTAGAAGCGACACGTCTATCATGCGATGGCAAACAGTGGTTATGAGATTCTATGGCCTAATTGTGGCAGACGTTTCTTAATACAGTGGTACCTCAACTTAGAAACCGCTCTACATACGAATTTTTCTAGATGAACCCCCCCCCCCCCATTTTCCCCCTTCATTTTAACCTCTGCATAAGAGTCCAGATTCGAGATACGAACCCTTATGCACTGCGCATGCTCGTATGTTTGTTGTTACTTATCCGGAATATGACTCATCTAGTGCTGTATGCGACGCATGCTGAACGTACATCGTGTGTGTGTGTATCTATTTTGACATTTGTGTAATGTAACAAAAAATACAATTAGCTTATATACTTGCAGAGGGTGTTGCGAACAAACAGTTCAAATTATTATTTAGAATTAGCAAACAATTTCCAACATGAGGTCTAAGAAAACTAAGAAAGAACAGAAAAAGAAAATCATAAAATAAATGAAGAGAGAGATGATGGAAAAAGTATGGGAAAGGAGTCATGCAAACTGTTTTGTACAAGCAGTATAACGTGCCTAAGTCCACCATGGTTGCAAGAAAGCAGATTAGAAAATTTTTTTTTTTATAAAGAACTGAATGTGGCCCAAGGAGAGTCTATTGTGTCAGCTCAAAGAAATAAATCTATGGAAGAAATGGGAACTTCACCACTCGTCTGGATTATCAACATTTAACTGAAAGCATACAGAGAATTTCCAAATATGATCTGCTTAAACGCTTAGCTATTCTCCAAGATCTATCAGAGAACCTGCCATCGACTTCCAGTAGCAAAGATATCCGTGAAATTTTTAAAGCTAGCAAAGGATGTTTTGAGACATTCAAGAATGGAACCAGTATCCAGTGTTATTGGACATGGAAAAGGTGCTAGCGCTTAACTGAGGCGTCAAAGGTTCCCAGATCTACTGCAGGGAAACTGAGATTGTCTGGAAGAAAATGCATAAGAGAACGTTCATCGATAAGTCGACAAGTCGACGAAAGAATAACTTTGATATTTTATATCAATGCTAGTTGTGATCGGAAAATAAAACCTCTATTGGTTTATCACTCTGAAAATCATAGTTTTTAAACAACAGAAAGTTTACAGAAACAAACTGTTTTTTCCCCTCCATTTGTTTTTCTGTTTCAATTTAAAAAACTCTTAGAACTGATTAATTGATTATCTGTAAGATGTAATTGATAACTAGAGTTTCGAGATATGAACTTTTCGAGATACGAACCACAGTCAGGAACGATTTAAGTTGTTTATTCGAGGTACAACTGTGCTAGCTAGTCGTGCTGGTCGCCATAGCTATGGGCTGCGAAGTCAATTGTCTCACTAATAAAGAACTTTTTTTTTAAGTATCCAGAAGCCATGAGTTGTTAACCCTTTTTCTCGGTACTATAGATATCGCAACTCTTCGGCCTTGATTCCATGATAGATACCGTGCATCTGGGAGGACAATGGCTTTTCTGCCTACCCCTCGGGCGTGAAATCGGACCACAAAGAGTTCGTCACCCGGTCGCCGCGCAGTTTATTTAGCCAACTGCGCTAGCGAGCCGGGCAAAAAAGCAAGGTCTAGAACTAATAGACATTAGAGCGGTACTCCGTTCATTGTGTTAGATAATGAATGAATGAATGAATGAATGAATGAATGAATGAATGAATGAATGAATGAGTGAATGAATGAATGAATTGACATCACTAAACTCGGGCGCTCCAGGTGATAATTCCCATGCCCTTCCGGTCTCGGGTTCGAGCCGGGGAAAGGGCAGAAATGCCACCTACTCCCCAAGATTAACGGTGTACATGGCACAGAGGCTGGAGGGCTTCGATTCTCATGACACTGGGCCAAATGAACTATGCTCAAGTGCTTCTGGTAGAAAAAAATCAATCTCGGGACATTGCCACATGTTCCGCGTCCCCATCTTCAGCAGCCAACGAAGAGTTGACATGCTAATGGTACCGGTGGCAACCTGATCAAAAGTCCACCTCATGCCGAGAAAAGACTCAAACACAGTAGATTCCGTCTCATTGAGGAACTTTAAAAAAAAAAAAGTATCCAGAAGCTATGAGTTGTAAACCCTTTGGCTCGGTACTATGGATATCATAATCCATCGGTCTTTATTCCATGACAGGTACCGTAAATCTGGGATAAATGTGGCTTTTCTGCCTACCCCCGGACCACAAGGAGTTCGTCAACCGGTCGCCGCGAAGTAAGCTCTAAACAACTATGCTAGCGAGCCGGACGACTTAAGGAACTAAACAGAAGTCAGAGCAATCAATTTCCCAATACCCCCACACCCTGAAGAAAATATCCAAAAGACGGCTTCTACCCGGGACCTCTGAAGCGTTGCTCGCCACTTTTCCCGGAGCATACCTCGTATCGTATAAAATCAAACAAAAATTCCAAGCTTAGTCCTTTTTTTGCCGCCTGATGGCCTGCTTTTTCAAGGACGGTTCCTTTGCTATCTTATTTTATTTATCTTCCTTTGTGGTGAGCAATTACACCTGAGTTTGTTCATTTGTTGCCTAAGTTCTGGTTTTGATGGGTCCTGGTTCCTGTTTTAGTTGGCTATCCGCTAGCTGTTGCACTTTCATCTGTGTTAGTACCAAGTCAGTCCTCAGCCACACCACCGCGAAACAAACAGTCCCGCACACTGAGCGTCCAACACAGGGCTCCCATCAGGACGATTGTCACAATCTACTTGTTGTGCGCAGCAGTTTTTTTTAAAAATATGTAGAGGAGGTAAGAAAGATTTGAAAAAAAAAAAAAAAAAAAAACGCCCGAAGGTGCCAAGATATTTTATAGTTAGGTTGGAAGATGGAGAGAGACAGATAGCTTGCTAGGTTGAGAAAGAGGTTTCTGGTGTGTTGAGCTGTGCGCGATGCCTGCTCTCCAGCGTTTTGTTCCTGGGTTGATCTGGAAAAAGACTGATTTACATACCTTTTTTGAGCATACCTGTCACCACTTCTCTATGTATGCTCTGTGAGTCAGTTACAATTACGACACGAGTGTACAGCTGATTCTGGAGTCAGCGAAAGGTTTCAGTAACTGCCTTTACCTCTGTTCTCAAACTAAATGCTGTGATGTCATATGCCAGGCTTTGTTGCACTAAGCTACGTCCATTCGCTTTTGCTAACTCTCATGAACGTTGTTTGCGTCTCAATGCAGAGCTATCTTAATGTGTATAATGAGGATGATGATGATGATAATTAAGAAAAAAAGATAGTATAAAAAGATGTAGATATAAGTGATGCTTAGGGTCTGTGAAGACATGTCACGTATATCGAAATAATGACACGACACAAGTAAACGTTACTAACGTCTCTTCTTTATTTAAGACTGTGATATATTTTCAGATCAATACTTACATTTCGTATCGTCTTGAAATAGCAACTGTTCCCGCCCAAGTGTTGTTGGTGTACTTGGTTCAACTCCAGTATGAAACACTGAGATGTGATGAGTGAGCAAATAACAATGCGCATAACGTTTCTTCTTTCTTTAATATTATTGGATCCTTCTATCAGAAAGCTTCGTTATTTCATTATATCCTACCCCCAAATGACGTCACAGGACAGTCTAACATTTTAGAGGGTGGTAAGACTGGGTTTCCCGGCTATCTAATGCTTTTAACAACCCCTAACACGTCTAGAACTGGCCCTAACCCCAACCCACCTACGTCCTACGAGAAAGTGCGGCCTAGGTCCCTCGATGGCATACAGCCTAGGTCTCACGACTGCATGCAGCCTATCTACCACCCCCTGAAATATTAGACTGTCCCGTGACCTGAGGATTTCCCCTGTTTGGGGTAAGATATTAATAAAGCACCGAAAACTTAAATCCGGAGACCAGTAGCTTTGACAAAAGTTATATAGTTTAGTTTAAATCTCCCTGTGAACCGCACAGCCTAGTCTTGACTGTGGTTGGGACAGGTCAGATGGCTTCTCTGTTAGCAACATACAGATGGCTGTGTTAAAGCAGAATTTTCAAGTGCTAAATTGCAGATACACTTTGTGTTAACTTGATCGAAAACTTGAACACATGCTGGCGAAGTCTGTCGTGCCATGTCCTTAAACAGAATGTAACACATTGCCTCCCCCTATAGAGGCGAGTAAACGAATCTTGAAAATTTGGTGTGGGATTCTGGTCGCTTTCCCTTAGATACTAATTTTAAGTAATGTCTCGGTTTCCTGGTAGGTTAAGTCACAATTCGATTTGACTCAAAGATCTGAAAAGAGTACCACACTATGTTCTGGGAAGTATAAGTGGCCGGTTAGCAATAAAACTTGATATATTTTTTTTTTATGGAACCCACAGGACAAAAGCAACAGTGACCTCAAGCATGTGAAAAAAGAGCATTAGATGACAGAGATGGGTAACAGGGGGATGGGCGAGAGGTGTTTTTTCGGAGACAGCAAAGGATATTGTCTGGTATGAGTTTACCGAGTATGCCAGCAAATGATAGGGTCTGGTGTAAATTTGCTGAGTATGCCAGCTTTCTTGGCAGAGAGGCAAAAACAGAACAAACAGAGTTTATGTCGTCATAGACTTCCCTGTTCTAGCCACTGAGCAAAGATAACAAACTATCAGCTTTTACCGGTGGGGCTCCGGGGGTTACAATTTGAAAAGGGGGAGAGTGGGGGTGAGTAGACCATTCCCCCATAACAAGCAGTCGTAAAATACGACTAGTAACAAGTTTACTGACATCGGATGTGTTGCGATAAAAGGCGCAGACTAACTGTAAAAGGTCTAATGGCTGAACGCGGTTTCTGGGACCTCTCCACGGGTGATCCTCATCCACATGGTGGCACTTTGTGTCATCGGGTGTTAAACGCTTGTGTGATGTCCTGGTGGGGTAGAAAGTCAGTTCAGTTCTGTAAGCCACAACACATCGCAACCGTTAGGGACAAAAACAGAACAAGGAATAAATCAACCCTGCACTCGCACGACCTCTCTGTGCAGGTCTTCTGGCCCATGGTAAACATTAACACTGTAAATTGGTTATTCATTAAACATCACAACAAATCAAGCTTTTGTGTAGCCAGCAGGAAAGCTAATAACAGGAAAATATAACACTAAAAAGTCAACAACGAAAACACATAAACTATGGGTTAATAACGTTAGATGAAATACATGCTGACCTTTAACTCTAATGAACCTAAACTCTAATGATCACTCTGTTGATCTACAGACTCCAGCGTTTGTCATTTTCAGAGTTTCTGTTGTTTTGTGTCAAGGACCCCTCCCTTACTCATATTCCAGTACAGGTACCTGTGATGATAAGAAACAATAACAGATCATTCAGCAAATATAAGGTACTTCATAAACCCAATATTTTAAATTAATTATGTTGACATGCTAAAGAAGGCCCTCTCTAGGACTGCGAGATTTTACAACTGGAGTTTCACAATACACTTCAAAAAAGGACATCCCTATAGGTTCCAAACCTGACAACAGCATGTGTGCAATAACCAGTGGATTAAACAAAAATGGGTTAGTGCAGACTGCTTTAATCATCATCGTCATCATTATCATCAGCATCATCATCATCATCCTCATTGTCATCATCAACATTGTCATCACCATCATCGTCCTCACTGTCATCATCATTATCATCATCGTCATCACCGTCATCTTTATTGTCTTCGTCATCATCATGATCATCGTCCTCTTGTCATCATCATCATCGTCCTCACTGTCACCATAATCTTCATCATCATCGTCATCATCATCATCATCATCGTCCTCATCATCACCATGGTCCTCCTCCTCATCATTTTCATCATCATATTCTTCATTGTCCTCACTGCCTGTCATCATCGTCCTCTTTGTCATCATAATCACCATCATCGTTCTCATCATCATAATCATCATCATCGTCATCATCGTCCTCATTTTTATCATCATCGTTCTCACTGTCGCCGTCATCGTCCTTATTGTCATCATCTTAATAATCATTATTATCGTCGTCATCATCATTTTAATCATTGGCGTTACCATCATCGTTTTCATCATCATAGACATCATCATCAATATAATCATCGTTATCGTCGTCATTATCGGTATTATCATCATCAACATTATTATTATTTTCATTTAACATGATCCTATTCATCGTCAAATAGAGGTGAAATTTTGGTCTCTAGACAATTGTGGGTGGCGGGGGGGGGGGGGCCCTGATTCCCTCTATGTTTTCTTTGTGGCGGCGCGCCTGGCTAGCACGATGTACCCAGTACGTCTGATAGCATTTAAAAAAGGTGCTTTTCTTTCATTGTTCGGATAACTACTGAACGTAAATTTGCCTAGAAAACCCACAACAGCCAAAACATGCTGAAGTTGGTTCTGCACCGTCCTGTAAAGATTACAGAACAAACGTTTTCTTTTTATAGACTAGTCTGGTGGTTAAGACGATAACTTGACTAAATAATCTGGAATTAATGCTTGGCAAAGCACCCCATTGCAGACTTCAAGGTCAGGACAGGAGGTATTGTAACCAGCGTATCATAGGAAGAGTCAATAAAGGTAGCTTGTAATGGTTGCTGCATCAGAGGACTGAGCACGAATGGGGATGTCCAAAGATCACTAATACAACATTACATTTGTAATGTTTATATTGTCTAAGCCTGTTTCCTGATCTCCAGTTCTTGTTGCGTGTGTGTGTGTGTGCGCGCGCGTGTGTGTATGTATGTGTTTTTGTTGCTATTTTTTGTTTGTTCGTTGTTGACTACTTATCAATTTATCTGTAATGCTTTTCAAAGGATCCCAAGCATTTCACCTATTAACTACACAAACGGTACAAATAACACAGAAACCTTATAACCAAACATACCCAGCCTCCAAGCCTCTCGTACTTGATAATGAACTCAGGGAAGCACTGTCGCCCGTCGTAGACAACAAACTCCCTAAAGAGCATGCCGTCTCCACTGCCCAGCACTGAATCGTATCGGTGCTGCTTGCCATGTCGGCATTTGCTCCGGCCGCATGTCATGCACGGTGGTCGCTTCCACTTGTCAGCGTCTGAATTTACAGCAGAATTCAAAAGTAAACTCAGAATATAGATGGTTATGGTTAGTGGCTTATCCTTTACAGGTCGTTGCAGAAACGACCCCAGCAGCCCCTGGCTGTTGTGTGGTTTCTCTAGGCAAAATTACTTCCAGTAGTTTGCCTTTGCTTACTTGACGCTCAGCCCCCTGATACCACTGTCGAAACCAACACAAGGCGTATGGTCCTCAGCTGGGATCGAACCCGGTATCCGGCATTACGATGCGTTCGGATTGACTTAGCCACAGAGCCAGAAGATAGATAGGCAAGATAAAAAAAAAAAACACCCTGTTCTGTTGTGCAGATAGGGCTAGACAAAAAATTCACAGACAAATCAGCACTCACTGAGTGATGTGATTAACATCATGCCTGGCACCTTCACTTCCCAGGACTGCACCTGGCACCTTCACTTCCCAGGACTGCCCCTGGCACCTTCACTTTCCAGGACTGCACCTGGCACCTTCACTTCCCAGGACTGCCCCTGGCACCTTCACTTCCCAGGACTGCACCTGCACCTTCACTTCCCAGGACTGCCCCTGGCACCTTCACTTCCCAGGACTGCCCCTGGCACCTTCACTTCCCAGGACTGCCCCTGGCGCCTTCACTTCACAGGACTGCACCTGGCACCTTCACTTCCCAGGACTGCACCTGGCACCTTCACTTCCCAGGACTGCCCCTGGCACCTTCACTTCCCAGGACTGCCCCTGGCACCTTCACTTCCCAGGACGGCACCTGGCACCTTCACTTCCCAGGATTGCCCCTGGCACCTTCACTTCCCAGGACTGCACCTGGTGCCTTCACTTCCCAGGACTGCACCTGGCACCTTCACTTCCCAGGACTGCCCCTGGCACCTTCACTTCCCAGGACTGCACTTGGCACCTTCACTTCCCAGGACTGCACCTGGCGCCTTCACTTCCCAGGACTGCCCCTGGCACCTTCACTTCCCAGGACTGCCCCTGGCACCTTCACTTCCCAGGACTGCACTTGGCACCTTCACTTCCCAGGACTGCACCTGGCGCCTTCACTTCCCAGGACTGCCCCTGGCACCTTCACTTTCCAGGACTGCACCTGGCAGCCATTTAAGGCTGGGTCGGCCTGGAAGCCAAGGTCATTATTTAAAAAAAAAAACACAGCCTGGACCCACGAACTTCGAATCCGCAGGCGATTGTCTAGCCACTACATGACGGCGGCTCCCGGCAGTTAACGGGAGATTAAAAGTGACATCTGTAAAGATGTCTTTCCAGATATGAATATCAAGAAGATACAGGGGCCCTGGAACCTGGGAAAGTCAGACACTTTGACCCCGCCGCAGCCCCACAAGCAAGACAATGTGTGCAGCTCTCCTAACCATGTATAGTTATTTTTCTGAGCACGTGTTTATACACTTCGTATTATCTTAGCCATATTTTTGCCATTTAGCAGAGTTATTATTATTATTATTATTATTATTATTATTATTATTATTATTTTTATTATTATTACACAATTAAACAAAGCTCAGGCCCCTTGGCACCCCTGAGATGGCATATTGAGAGCAGTGGCAGTGTTGCCATACTTATGAGAGCCAAGAGTGGTAGAAATTTGAAAATTGTTTACAATAAACAATGGTTCAGTAGCCATACGTTTACCAGGCATTGAACGGCTCTATTTATATTATTGCCTGTTAAAAACAATATTTTAAAAGCATAAAGTGGCTCAGTTTTAAAGGAGACAACCATTATGTGAGGATATAGAGATAGATCAATAAAGACATATGGGAAGATTAAACCCAAAAAAGTCAAAATTAAAGACAGGCAGATATATAGACAGACAGACAGAATAAACAGACAAACAGATGGATAAATAAGTAGAAAGAAAGACAGACAGACAAACAGATATATAGATGAACAGACAGACCGATAGATAGACAGACAGACAGACAGACAGACAGACCGACAGGCTGACAGATGGATGGATGGATGGATTGATGGATGGATGGATGGATGGATGGATAGATAGATAGATAGATAAGATAGATAGATAGATAGATAGACAGACAGACAGACAGACAGACAGACAGACAGACAGACAGACAGACAGACAGACAGACAGACAGACAGACAGACAGATAGACAGATATATAGATAGATAGATAGATAGATAGATAGATAGATAGATAGATAGATAGATAGATAGATAGATAGATAGATAGATAGATAGATAGATAGATAGATAGATAGATAGAGATAGATAGATAGATAGATAGATAGATAGATAGATAGATAGATAGATAGATAGATAGATAGATAGATAGATAGATAGATAGATAGATAGATAGATAGATAGATAGATAGATAGATAGATAGATAGATAGATAGATAGATAGATAGATAGATAGATAGATAGATAGATAGAATTCCTTGTCGTGGCGCCAGTGCCCCAGACACGATGATGATAACAGAAACCCGGCTTACCATACTTGCCACACATGAAGGCGTTGCCCATCAGAACCTTGCATAGGAGCAGGGTCAGTTCTGTCCCGTGGGGGTCACGGTCATCTCTGTCGTCTGCAACAAGCAATCATCTATAGTCTTATCAAATGTGGTAATGATCTCTTGCGATAAAAGTAGCTATTGAAAGAATTCTCTACACGCTTATCAAAGGTGTCATTGTCTTTATTGGGGAAAAGAAAGTTATTATCAAGGTGGGTTTCAAATGTGGTAATGATCTTTATTCAAAGAAATAATTATCTTCATTGTTATCAAATTTGGTAAAGATCTTATTGAAAAAAAAAAAAAAAAAATTATCTACAAGCTTATCAATGGTGGTAATTATCTGCATTGAAAGAAATGATTTATCTACATTCTACGTGGCCGTTTAAAAAAGAAAAAGTACTTTCGCGCCAGCATAACGCGATCGAAACCCACTGCAGGCTGCATGGATTTTTAACGTGGTATGGGACGTCGCAGGTCGACCCAGCCTAAAATGGGTACCAGGATGGGCTGTCCTGGGAAAGTAAAGACAGCCGGCGTAATGCTGACCACATTACCCACAGAGTGCTGATGGTCTGTAAAAATATGTGACGCTCTGCCCATATGCCCGATGCGCGGAAAGGCGTGAAAAGGGATGTTTACTTTTACTTACATTTTACAGTTTTATCGAAATAATGTAAATATCGTCAGCTTCAAGGCAAGCATCTATTGTAACCTCTACAACAGTCTTCTTATTTTGTGTCCGCTCTCGCAAAGGGCAGTTGCCGCATTGTGTTGTGATATGTAGCAAGGTTGTAATATGCCTTTCTGCTCAACACAACCGATATTTGGAAAGACCTACTAAAAAAAAAGAAGAAGATGATGATCATGATGTGATAGAGATGAATAAACATTAAGAGCTGGAGCAAAAGGAGAAGAAGAAGAAGAAAAAGTAAAAGAAGAAGAAGAAGAAGAAGAAGAAGAAGAAGAAGAAGAAGAAGAAGAAGAAGAAGAAGAAGAAGAAGAAGAAGAAGAAGAAGAAGAAGAAGAAGAAGAAGAAGAAAAAAACGAAGAAGAAGAAGAAGAAGAAGAAGAAGAAGAAGAAGAAGAAGAAGAAGAAGAAGAAGAAGAAGAAGAAGAAGAAGAAGAAGAAGAAGAAGAAGAAAAGAAGAAGAAGAAGAAAAAGAAGAAGAAGAAAGAGAAGAAGAAGAAGAAAAAGAAGAAGAAGAAGAAGAAGAAGAAGAAGAAGAAGAAGAAGAAGAAGTAGAAGAAGAAGTAGAAGAAGAAGAAGAAAGAGAAAAAGAAGAAGAAGAAGAAGAAGAAGAAGAAGAAGAAGAAGAAGAAGAAGAAGAAGAAGAAGAAGAAGAAGAAAGAGAAGAAGAAGAAGAAGAAGAAGAGAAGAAGAAGAAGAAGAAGAAGAAGAAGAAGAAGAAGAAGAAGAAGAAGAAGAAGAAGAAGAAGAAGTAGAAGAAGAAGAAGTAAGAAGAAGAAGAAAAGAAGAAGAAGAAGAAGAAGAAGAAGAAGAAGAAGAAGAAGAAGAAGAAGAAGAAGAAGAAGAAGAAGAAGAAGAAGAAGAAGAAGAAGAAGAAGAAGAAGAAGAAGAAGAAGAAGAAGAAAAAGAAGAAGAAGAAGAAGAAAGAGGAAGAAGAGAAAACAACGGTGGAAGAAGAAGTAACAGAAGAACAATCAGCAGCAGCAGGATGGGGGAAAAAAATGAAATTACATGTAGTAGTGGAAGTAATCGTAACATACATACCCGTGTATTGGTCGGCTTTTGTAAACGCTTCAGAAAAATAAATTCCCCTTCCGTATAAATTTCTGGGATTGCTTGGGCCTGTATGAAACCCATTACTGATTATCTGGCGGGCCGAATTTCCCGATGTTCCATGGAATAAGTATACTTCGTTAAGATCAACTTGTCTTGTGGACTTCTGAAAGCTCGACATCTTTTGAGGAAAGCTCCCAATTCGCTCAACATTATTCCCGTCATAAGTTTTATTCCTGAGCTCATCTCGGAAGCCAGAGTATTCAGCGAGTATCCTTTCATTCTTCACTCTCTGTATCCTATTGACGGAAACATCGAAATGGTCCAGATCTTGGGCGTCTTTTCCCAGACCAACAAGATCTGGATCAAAAGTAGAGTGAATCATTTTCTCTATCTGTTTAAACGTTGTCTCAGACACCTCTTCCAAACAGGCTTCTGATGATGATGAAAGTCCGGAGTAGCATGCCATGGTCACTTTCCTTTAGAGCTGTAACTGCAAAAGAAATTATGTTTATTCTTCTGTTACGGGCAGTTGTCATGGTAACTTCTCTAACAAAAGATAATTCCGTTCTGGGCACCTGTTACGATCATCCTTATCATCACAATCACCAACTCCTCCTTTTCTAACTGTTTTCTTTGTTCATTCTACTTCATGCAGTTTTCATTTTTTTTTTTTTTTGGCTTTTCTCTTTCATCTTTCTTCTGCTGCTTTTTATGGCTTTTTTTATGTTTTTTTTTTTTTGGACTTCCTGCAACCTTCCTCTTTCTGCTTTTTTCTTTAAATTTGCATATTCTTTACAGGACGTTGCAGAACCAACCCCAGCATTCTATTTTTTGCTGTTGTGGTTTTAATGACAAGTTTAGGTCCAATAGTTTGCCATTGCTATCTGGACGGTCAAGTTCTTGATACCACTGTCGAAACCAACGCAAGGCGCAAGGCCCGCAGCTGGGATCGAACCCAGCACCCGGGCATTACAAAGTGCGTTCGCAACGGCTAAGCCACAGGTGCCGACCTCTTTCTGTTAGCTGTGGTAAATATATCTGCTTACACACTCCTCTCTGGTTGCAGTAGGAGACTGAACGTAAACACGCATCAAGGGAACACACCGACAAGCTGTTATGTGCGAGCTATTGTCAAAACAAGAGATATTGAAGACATAAAATGGGAGCGGATAGAGCACACACGTTCGGGAGAAACAATTCGAAAATAAGAAATGTTGAGTAGAGAAGGTCCTTGTGTGGGTTCCGGGATCTCGTTGCTTGTCGCAAAGTGGATTAGTTAAGGGTGTTTCCTTCTGCATGAGCGTTGAGGAACCAACAGTCTGCATACAAAGTAGCTAGATCTGTATCAGGGAGGGGTGGGACAAACGAAAACGTACACACCTGTCGCACGACAGCCCACATCTCGTCTTTCACCTGCCCACAACTTGGACACCACTATGTTAATGAGTCAGTTTCAAATTTTGGACTTTCCTCCATAGTTAAATAGTTCTTCTTCTGTACTTATGTGTCAAGATGTCTGGTTAGGTACTCAAGTCTATCCTAATTTTCTTGGGAATAACATATATTTAAATGCAGCCATTTAGGTGGAAGATTTACTTATAGTGAAGCCAAATTCTATTGGCCTGACTACCGCTTTAGAAGCGGACGAATCCCCTCCCGCCTCTATCAGGAGAGACGCTTAGATTTGGGACTCATTCTTTACTGAGCTTCCAGTTTGAGCAGGCGGCTTGCTGCCTTTTCTATCTATCTGCTTACTTCACTGATTCACCCGGGAACGTCCATGAGCATGGGATGTTACTAATATCTGGAGGCCGGGTCAACTATCAGTATCCTAACACCTATCAAGTGTAACCTACACCCAGCTTACAGGATGAGGGATCCTCAGCTAACAACTCATTCATGTCCATGCACCAGTGTCAGTGGATCCATGAGACGACAACTGTCTGTTGTGCTGTGATGTTCACCATCAGCTTGTATCTTCAACCTAGAAGTCTTTTATGTGATGACCTACCAACAACTGCCACGACCAGAGGGTGGCAAAAAGTACAACCTAGTACTGTAATTTTTAATGCGGACCCATCTTTCCTGAGGCACCATTGAACATTATAAACATTTTATTGCTGTATTTGATATACATTCATAGTTCTGTTAATTCTAGTGACTGGTAAACAGTGATCTTCATGATGGAACCCACAAGACTTCAAAAATGCACTGTCAGATGTTGGATGAGAGAGAGAGAGAGAGAGAGAGAGGGGGGGGGGGGAAGGCCACACTTCAGATAAACAGGACATCCTAGACAGATAAGTTGTGGTCGCCAGCTAATACAGTCAACCCTAACACTCAGTGCCAGTTACCTAGGTCCACAGTTCCACAGTTTGGCAGTGATGACACTTGCTGCTGTAGGGACAAACCAGTCAACCCGGAGTAGAGAATCCTTTACTTCCTTAGTTGGTTTATTTTATCTTGATAAATTCATTCATTTACATTCTTACTTGTGTTGCGCTAATTACATGGCGTTTTATTATTTTACATTCTGTGGTTAGTGTCCATCCTTCATAGTTCTTAAGTTGTCCAGAGTGCATATTGTACTGTCGTATTTCATTTTATACTGGGTTCATTCGACTAGCATAGGATTACTATCTAGTCTGGGAGCTTAAAAGTAGTGGGGAAGTCAGTCCAAGATGCAACTAGTGTGACAAACCAACGGAATATTTCAGTCCGGCAAGAGTTAATTGCATCTTTTGGTTAAAAGAATTGCACACTTAAAAATATATGAATATAGTTGCGGGAAGAGTAGAAAATGTACGAAGGCGCACATAACTTATGACGTTAGCTTAGTGTTACTAGGAGAGAACCTTAGAGCTAGATTCGTCGCTACATCAACGACAGCCCCAGCCTTTCCATCGGCCTAACACCAAAAAGAAATAAAATACGAATTCAGGTGAGATTTATAATGGTAGGGAGTAGCTGAGATCCCCAGTAAGCCTTAGCTGTTTCCTGAAATATATTATCGAGATCCTACCATTCTATATTCTACCATTGTATAATTATTTCGTGACTTCATCAACCTTGATACTTGTCCGTTGGACAATGATATCTATTTACTAGTCCCTACATATTATGAAGTTCTTTACGTTACTATTCAGTCAGGACTATGCATTAGCGAACCCTCCTTCCCTCTGTCATATTTTCTGAAAATTTTCATTTGGTTTCCTTGCGTAAAGATCTTACAGTATCCACCATCATCCTGGTACCATCAGTTTGGTATACAAAGCATTGCTTATGTTTATTATATTATGCAACATACAATTTGAGTAACCGTCGTCAGCTGTGTGGGCATATAGGGTTGTCCTATGTTTTATAGACCAAGTGGTACCTGGGCGTTGATGTGGCCAACATCACACCTGCCGCCTTTACTCCCCATGACTATACCTGGTGTCCATTCAAGGCGAAGTCGACCTGGGTCTGTTGGGACTTAAACTAATGACTGTCCAATCCGCAGGCGAGCGTGTGTCCACTTAATCATGTCAAGTTTCATATGATCGTGCAAAGAATTGGATATGTATAAAACAATATATTATAACAGTGTGGAGAAATTTATTATTGATATATTGCTCGTGGAGAAAGACAGAGTTTGAACCTTGCTCTTTCCCTTACTAATCTGATAACACCACAAACACCACAACACCTCTACCTGCGCCAGATGTGGCGGCATAATCCTCACCACAAGGCTGATTGATGTATTTTCCCAGGTTCCCTGTAACCTCGTGGATCGTGAACAACACGGTATAAATGGAAAACCGAAATTAATTGACGACTGTTGCAGATAGCCAATCACTACAATTGTTGCCGCCAGAACATTGTCCATACCTCAAAAGAAAGCTGCATTTCGACACATCAATAATAGCATAGAGCTGAGTGACGTTTGTTGTATTTGAAGTTTTAGTGTGGTATATGATGAAACCGTGATTTGTTTTCTCTTTGTTTTAAGTTGAATAATTTGATGGGATTCCTAGACCGTGTTATATCAATACAATTGTGATTTAGAAAACTCAGATATCGAATTTATATCAATTAGTATCAATTTTAATTCCTTGTGTAGACGAAGTATTATACGTTGTGATTTATTTGAGTTCAATTTGCAAGGTGTTGAACTTTGTTATTCTGAAGTTAGTTAGAAGAATAATTATGTATTCAGTTCTTTACAGGGGATTAACCCTATTGGTTTGTTTATCTGTATTTCCCTTCCTTTCTTTATGAACTCAGGGACCAATAGAATGTCCCTAGACTTTCTTAATTCGAGCCCTGTAAATTATTTGGAAGGATTATAGGGGATCTCCAGGCGAGGATAAATTCTGCCAAACTAGCTTACCACACTAGGAATGTTTATGAATTCTGTAGTGCCATAATTTGAGTCGACTTACGTCTGAAGTAGGCTGGATGTTTATTGGAGCTGCGGGATACCGCTTAGACAACTGCGAGCCAACATCTCAACACTTAAACTACTTCAGAGAGTCTTTTGGTTCATTAAGTGAAACGCTAACCCTTGGATTTAAATATCTTTCATTGCTAGAGTTTGATCCCCAGCGGCCCCTGTGATAGCCTTGCCTAACAGGACATAAAAGGTAAACCGGCTCTTAAACAGAATCCTGTCCTGACAGTCGCGTTTTTTTTGGGGGCCATGTTGAACTGCACGATGGCCTAAAAACAAAAATGGTGATGCAAGAGTTTCCGGAAGAAGAGTCAGAAGTCACCTTTGGGGTATGTGGATACGTGACATTGAAGATACCTTAGGTATTAAAGCACATAGGGCAGGTGAACTGGCTAGAGACATGGAGACTTTCAGGCGTTCAGCAAAGAGAGCGACGTTCTGTAAAAAGCCTGCTGATTAATGATGATGATAATGAAGACGGTGCAGGGAAAAACATAGTAAGAGAGTTAGATGACCTAAGAGGACAATGTGCGGATACGGTAAACAGTTGGGCAACAAATGTAGGTATGAGTAAAAGTTGCACCAGAATTTCAAAAGTAGACGCCAGTAACCAACATCAGTGTCTGACACAGACCAGGTATCGGAAAGAGTTGAAAAATAAATTTATTACAATTTTCAACATCTTAGGCGCATGTATGTATGTATGTATGTATATATATATATATATATATATATATATATATATATATATATATATATATATATATATATATATATATATATATATATATATATATATATATATAGTTGGTATGGTTGGGCCGCACCAAAATGCGCGAAGAAAAAAAAAACATGAAAACTTGACAAAAACTGTAAACAAAATAATGTAATTAGTAATATTTATAAAACTTAGATTAACATCTCTGTCAGTGTTGACTGCTCAGATCAGACAATTGTTGGCGGCAGAGATGTGGTTTTGTATAAGAATGATGAGAACACAGTCTATAGATAAAACAAAAAAAGTTTTGAAGATGTCTTAAAATAATTTACAACACGAAGATTACCACCACCATCATCATCATCATCATCAGGTGCCTTGCCGACTGGCGTGGGCGATCATGCCTCTCCATAATCTGCGATCTCCTGCAGCATGTATCAGTTCGTGTGCCGACACACCTCCATGCCATGCAACAAAACTGTCAAGCATCTTCTCTCGTTGTCTTCCTCTATCCCTTTTTCCAAAGATCTTTCCAGTGGTCACAACGTGTTCTGTTTTCCCTCTTCTCATAACATGGCCGAAAAATGATGACTGTCTCCTTCTTATGTCTGTGATAAGTTTTCTTCGGGCTCCCGCCTCTTTCAAAACCTCTTGGTTGCTCTTTTTGGCTGTCCAAGGTATTCTAAGCATTCTTCTGTAAAACTACATCTCTGAGGTCTCTAAAAATTGTTTGGCTTGCCTACCGAATGTCTAGGATTCACATCCATATGTTAAAACTGGATGTATGTAGCAAGCAAGAATTCTTTTTCTAACTCTCAATGACAAGGATATATTGCACAAGATGTTTTTCATTTTATAAAATGCAGTTTTTGCCTGTCTAATTCTGTTTCTTATTTCAGTTATGCATCTTCCATCTGATGTTATCCATGTGCTCAGATACTTAAATTTCTGTACTTGTCCTAAAATAACACCATTGACTTTTATTACACATTTAGGAATAATTTGTTTCTTTGATACTACCATTACTTCTGTCTTCCCTTTATTCAAACTGAGGCCCATTCTTCCACTTTCTAACACCATAATGTTTATCATTTCCTGTAATTCTTTCTGACTTGTTGCTATTAAGACTGTGTCATCAGCATAACGTAAATTGTTTATAATGTGCCCACCTACCACAATTCCGGGCATATCAATTTAAGATCTCATTATATAGTCACTGTATATTGAAAACAATTCAGGTGACAGTACACATCCTTGTCGTACGCCCCTCTTTATGCTTTGAAATGTACCTGAACAGTTGTTTATTCTTATAGCTGCTGTTTGCTGCCAATAAATATTTTTTATTATTCGTAGATCTTTCCCATCAATGTTTAATTTTTCTAACAGTTGGATTACTTCTTCATGCTTCACACAGTCAAATGCTTTTGTATAGTCTATGAAGCATAAGTACAAATCAGTCTTTACTTCTATAGCTCTTTCTGACAATGTCCTTAGGATGTATAGGGCATTGTTTGTACCTTTTCCTTCTACACATTGTTCATCGCTGATTTCTGGTTTAATTTTGTTTCTTGTTACCACCATCAGAAAGAGAGAATCTACATTCTTAAGTAACATCAAAAGGATGAGGAAACGAGTACATCTCGATGGTGGGAAAGTCGGGGGGGGGGGGGGAGAAAAGAAACAGAGGGAGACCGCGAGAGAAGACGCTGGACAGTTCGACGTCATGGAATGCAATATCATCTGTTTCCGAAATGAATGAATAAATGAATGACTCTTTTAAAATAACCTTTAAAACTTTGCTTTAAAGACTACACTAAAATGCAATATCAGAAACTACGGTCAGCGTAAATATACAATTCCGTTAAACATACCTGAGAAATAGAATTAAAAACACCGGTTGCACAGATAAAGTGAAGCGCTTAAACTCAAATTTCGGCGGCAGAAGATGTTTTATCAGGTTACTGGAATCACGTGACCTTATGAGGCGGATGTTGGTTTGAGAGTCAAGACAAGCATTGTGTTGTTATTGGTGGGGGTGTTGCGTTGTTTCTGTGTGTTTGTCAAGTTTCGTTCTGTGAACCTAGCTTCAGCATACATATAGTTTTAATTTTTTTTTTTGAAGTATCAAAAATTGTTGTCTACAGTCGAAAAGACAAACTAATTTTTTTATTATGTGAATGTCTAATATGTGTGTCTATTCTGTATATGTCTATTATGTGTATGTCTATTATGTGTGTGTCTATTATGTGTGTGTCTATTATGTGTGT
>CAJHNH020006780.1:217500-418315 GCA_905116865.2 Candidula unifasciata | reverse complement strand
TGAAGGAGACCAATACTTATTCGACTTTTACGACACGCTCATTAGGGAGGAAGTGAGGCTATTCTGGTTTTTTCCCACAACGAGGCTATTGAAAAAAAATAAAGGGGGAACACTAAATGATCTGCGAAACAATTTTAGCACGAATCACAACTAATGGAAAGCTTACAGCACGGCAAGGACGGGAAAAAAATGGATTAAATGTAATAGAAGTCATACGCCTTTAGGAGTATTGGGCATATAGGGCTAGACCTATATTTTATCGACCAATCGGTACTTGGTGGCTGATGTGGTCAGTATCAAACCGGCCGCCTTTACTTCCTAGGACTGCACCTAGTACCCACTCAAGTCTGGGTCAACCTGGAAGCCAAGGTAATTGGGTTTTTTTTTTTTAATAAAAGTCCGACTCCGTCAGGACCCGAACCCACGACCTTTCTATCCGCAGGCGAGCGTTTACCCGCTACACCACAACGACTCTCTCTTACTAAAAGACAAACTAAAAATTACAACTTTACTAAACAGATGTTTGAAGAAGATGAAGAAGAAAGCAACAGGCAGTATGCGCTCTGAATGGATAGAAAGTATTCGGAAATCGCACTTAACCTCCGTAACCTTTATCTACACACCGGGTCATGCGGGCGTGAAGGGAAATGAGCGAGCAGACCAACTGGCAAGCACTGCACTAATGATTGCGGGGAAAAGTATGGACAGAGCAGATATAGTCAACGCTGTACGAACTGGTCTAGTGGAGAATGAGGAATCCCTGACACTAACACGATTGCGTGACATAGGAGTTAAGCATGGTGATGCACGTCTTTGCCGTCTTCGAGGCCGAGAAAGGAGACAATATAACCAGCTTCTTATGGGGACAATTAGTAGAAGCACTTTGGAGTGGCTGCTGCTTCGGAGAACTGAGCACGCATGGGTATGCCCATTGTGCAGTGACATCAGTTGTGATAACAAAACATAAAATAACATCTTAGGGAGTCGGCAGTCCGAAACCCAAGTTCAAGGTGTCTCCTTCGTGCCAAAGAACTGCATGGCTGTTGGGTGAACAGTCGTTAACGATGGCAGGCAGGTTGTTGCAGGGGCGACGCCTGCTGGTGGATGTAATGTCCTAAGTCCCTTTCCCAGCTAATAATGAGGGTACTGCTGGGGTGACCGTTTATTGACCCTCATATAATGCTTCCGGTCAAAATGGACCTTAGGCACGGCCATCTTTTTTTTTAAAGCCGTGGCAAGTGTTGTTTTTTTCTCTCTGTCAGACGGTGGCCGTTGCTTTTTTGCTCCATTTGTAGACTGGAAGGATGTAGTTTCATCGCCCAGCTTCTGAGTTGAGTGCATGGCGTGACACTGTGAACTGCGTTTGTTTTTCGTTGGCACAGGAGCTGAGCAACTATGGGGTGAACCGTTTGCTATGAAGCTGAAACTACGATTACCAGATTACCAGATTGAACTCACAGACATAATATATTAGTCTTTGTATTGAGTGCACGCGCGTGTGGACACAGCGTATGCATGTGTGTATGTGTGTGTGTGTGTGTGTGTGTGTGTGTGTGTGGCATGATGGTCTAGAATATAGCTTCATTGTCCATATCGTGTCTCAATGGTCCAAAATGTTGTTTGAATGTACAGATGGCCACTCAATGGTCCAGATTACTTCTCGATGGTTTAGACTGCGCATTCGGATTGGTCGTTGGTCGTCTAGATTGTGGGTTGTGGTCTCAGATTATCCCTTGACGGTTCATATTATGACTTGGTAGTCCAGACTGTGGCATGATGGTCTAGGTTTGGGTTGATGGCCCAGATTGGGGTTTGATAATCCAGATTGGGAAATTATGCTCTAGACAGGGGCTTGATGGTTCCAATCGTGGCTTGATCGTCCAGATTTGAGACTGACAGTCCAGATTTGGGCTTTATAGTCTAGATCGTGTAGAGTGGATATCGATTGTCCATATAGGAGTTTGATTGTCCAGATTGGAGCTTACTGGTCCAAACTGATGCCTAATGATTCACACTTGAGCGTGATGGTCCAGATTATGATTTAGTAGTCCTTGATGGTGGCTTAATGGTCCAGATAAATATTTGATCTTTCAGTATTTTAGTTTGAAGGTCCAGATCATGATTTGATGGTCAAGACAGTAGTTTTATGGTCAAGATTATAACTTGGTAATCCAGACTGTAGCGTAATGGCCCAGATTATGACTTAATGGTCCAGATTGTGGTTTGATTATCCATATTTAGAGTTCATGTCGTGCCAAACTGTGTCGTGATAGTCCAAATTGTGGTTTGATGGTCTATATTGCGACTTGGTCGTCTAGATCAGTAGTCTCCAACCAGGGGGCACCCCCAACCTCCTTCCCGGGGCAAGAGGCGTCAGGAAGTTTCAATGAGCGCGTCAAGCAGTTTTAAAACGGTGCATGTGTACTTGTAGTAATCATAATTTTCAGCTTTAACGGTCATGAAAACAGAACAGCGTTGTCAGCTTGATGTCTTGACAGATCTCAGTTATGCTTTGAACAGCGTGAGATCTGCAGTGGAATATTCCATCAAGACAAAACAGTGTCAACCATCACATTGTTATAACACTAAATTACCAGTTGTTGGTTATTGTTTCTTTTGTTATTTAACACTTTGAATTATGTGCTGGTTTTTCTGTCCGATTTCTTTTTAGCAGTACATGTGATTATTATTATTATTATTATTATTATTAAATCACATCTTGTTATGTTGGGATAATGTTACTTAGTAGTCCATTTTATGACTTGACTGAACAGATTATAATTTCAGGGTCCAGATGATGGCTTGAAAGTGTAGATTGTGAATTGATGGTCCAGGTTGTGGCTTGATGGTCTAGATTATGGCTTCTTATCTCACAGTACCTTCTGCAAAATCAGCAATTCGTCTTGTCCCTATCCGAACAACATCCGGTAATTCGTGCAGCAGGGGAAACCAACCCTGAACTTCATGAACTCAGGTGGGCCCACTCTGGGAAAATGTCTAGGAGCTCGTGGGCCGAAACATTTGTCGATGAGAGGTTACTTCTACTGATGATTGGTAGACCCCTGCTGTACATGCTCCCCTGTGGAGTTTATTCTTATGGCTTGATAGTGCAGTTTGTGGGTTGGCGGTCCAGATTGTAAGTTAATAGTCAAGACTGTGAGTTATTGGTCCACATTATAGCTTCATGATGCAGATTGTGGGATATTGGTCCAGGCTGTCACTTCGTGGTCCAGAGTATGGCTTGATTGTGCAGATTGTGGGTTGATTTTCCAGTCTGTGGCTTGGTGGTCCATATTATGACTTTACAGTCCAGAATGCAGTATGATGGTCTGTACCTTGATTTCATGGTTAAGACTGGCTTGATGGTCCAGATTACAGTTTTGTTTCTCCAAATTGGGGCTTGATCGTCCAGATTATGGCTTGATGGTCTAGTGCTGGGCTATTCAACTGGCGACTCCTAGCCAAATCTGGCCCGCTGAGTCCTAACAAATGGCCTGTTGATCACTGCCTGTTCTATTGTATTAATGTCCTTTCTGCTAATATACGCGTACGTAAAGTTATTAAGCGGACATACTTATACAAATATATGAATATTTAACTTTATGAAAACAATTAAACGTTCTTCAAACAGATGTTTTTATTACCGAGTATTTTCAGAGGTTATAAGAGTGTGTTATAAAAATACATGGTTATAAGAGAAAACATGCATCATAGTAAGCATTCAGAGGTTACACAATCGTGAATATTTATGCTACTGGCTGCTTGTATGTTTCTATATTTAGATGAAACAGTCCAATGTATAGTCATAGTGTAAGGTACACATACAAACTAGTGATGAGGGTCAGTATCTTGCCGTCATAGTCGGCTAGATAAGGAGGTCAAGTTTTGGTAGAATTAGGTTAGGTTAGTTGCGTATCCTTTACAGGACGTTGCAGAACCAAACCCAACAGCCCCTGGCTGTTGTGCGGTTTTTCTAGGCATATTTTTATCCAGTAGTTTGCCATTGCTTTCTTTTGGAAGAATACAACAGGTCAAGACAGCCCCAGTGGTGTAGCGGCTAAATGCTCACCTGCGGTCCTGGCCGAGCCAGACTTTTTAAAAAATGACATTGACTCTTAGATTCACCCAACTTTGAGTGGACACTAGGTGCAGTCCTAGGAAGTGAAGGAGGCCGTTGTGGTGCTGACCACATCCTCCACCAAGTGCCGAAAAGTCTATAATATATAGGTCTAGCCTTTTATGCCCATGGCGTTGAAATAGGTCCTTTAATTTACTTTACAACATGTCAGAGGCTATCCATAATTTGTCGTTCTTGTATGTGTGTGACACAGTGTCATTCTTGTCTGACAATCCCCAAAGTGACTGACTCTCGGTTGAAATGATGAATTGACCAAAAGATTTGTCCCTCTGTTTTAAACTGTTATGGTATCGTGTGAGCACCATCATTTGCCGGTGTATATTTTTAAACGTATTTTCCGTGTCATATAAACAATACCTGCTCCGTTCACAGTCGCCATTTTGCATGACTGTAGATCTCATCAGACAGATATTTTATCTAAACCCTACACTGTTTTGCTAACAACAGGGTGGAGGACGAGCGGTCTGACTCGGAAGGAAGCATCAAGCCCAGAAATGGCACAATACTAGAATTTAGTCACGAAAGTGACGCAAATAACCCAGACTACAAATATAGGCGGAGACTGTTAAGAGCCTCGGCTAGCTAGCAGCAGTGTGAAAGTGGTCGACCTTTTCATGTTTTTTCTCAAAAGTACTAGGACGGGACTACACAGTTTTGCAAGGCTGCCAGATCTAACAGAGATTACGCCGTTGTCAAACGTCCTACTCCACGCATAATTTTTCTGGACTGAGATGCCTATATTATCATAATAGATTTCATTCGCCAATGAATTTTCTAGAGGTCACACTTCTATGATCAAAGACAGAATAACAGAAATCTGCCTCTCTTTGGTAAATGTTCAAAGTGGGGTGACGATCTTTAAACTGACATTTCGACACGTGTTAGTCTTTACCGTGATGCCACACGCTTCACACTCTTGACATCCGTAACAAAAATATTTACAAGTTATAAGACAATGACATGGCGACTATAAATATGTCACACTCTTAATGTTTTCAGTGTCGGCTCTGTGGCTAAGTCGATGCGAAAGCTTCATAATGCCGAGATGCCGGCTTCGATCCCAGCTGCGGGCCATGCGCCTTGCGTTTTCTTCGACAGTGGTATCAAGAAAGCCGACCGTCCAGAGAGCAATGGCAAACTACTGGACGTAAATTTGCCTAGAAAACCCACACAACAGCCAAGAGCTGTTGGAGCTGGTTCTGCAACGTCCTGTAAAGGATACGCAACTAACTAACCTGAATGTTTTCAGTTGACGCCCCTTGGAGTGACGACAGCAGAGAACGAGCTGGGATAGAGACAATACTAAGCGACATCAAGAGGCAACAGGTCAGACTGGTTCAGACATGTGTTAACGCTCCAACAGATAGTGATTCACAGAGGGTCCTGTCCCTTAGACACGATGTAAGCAGATCTCGAGGTCCACCAAGTAAACCATGGATAGATGGTATAACCGAGGCCGTTAATACCAGCATCTACGTAGCTCCCCGTGTGGGTTCCGGGGCCCTACTACGTGAAAAAACAAGAATATACCCACTTCCTACCCAAAAGCATGTCGTAAGAGTCGACTAATTGGGAGCTTCCTTTGAAGTCGGAGTGCATCTGCCTGAAAGGCAAGGAACCAACAGTTTGCATACAGATCTGTCAAACGGATGCACACGCACCACTCAGTCCAGAAGTGGACGAATAACCAGAACTTTCCGACGGAGTTTACAGTTTCTACCCCCCCCCCTCCCCCTCCCCCTCACCCGGTGCCCCTTTTTTTCGACCCCACCCTTCACCATTGCTTCTTGAAATATAGTCCTTGCAATCGAATTATTTCCCACCATGTGTCCGAACCAAATTTGCTAGCAATGTTTTACCACAGCTAGTAGAGGCTCCTGATGTCCCGAAATTTGTTAGTTTTATGTTGCAAATAGCTAATTCGTAGGATTCTTCTATAGCATTTAAGTTCAAAAGTCGGTGCTTTATTAATATCCTAAACCCTAGATGACGTTACAGGGCAGTCCAACATTTTAGAGGGTGGTAAGACTGGGTTTCTCAGCTTTCTGATGCTTTTAACGACCCCAAAACATCTAGAACTAGCCCTTACCCCAACCCAGCTACACCCCACGACTGCATGCAGCCTAGGTCCCTGAAATAATAGACTGTCTCGTAACCTGTGGATTTCCCCTATTTGGGGTAGGATATTAATAAAGCAGCCAAAAGCCTGAATCCTCCAGTTCGTGTCCGCAGTTAGAGGCAAACTCTCACATCCATACCCGTATAAGAAGAGAGACAATAATAGTTCTTTTGCTTATTCTTCACCTTTCGTTTGCTTAAAATAGATTATCTATATCTGCAATGTTGTCTCTAGTAAGAACTTCACTGTCTTTTGTAATTCACTCAGCGACCGGTAAAGTTTGGCTTTAACTGGTGTTTTTCTTGGGCAAAAGTTTTGCCTTGATTTGTTGTATGTGGGATGTCTTGGGGGACGTGGTCTATACCAATACTAGTGATTTGTATTTATTGGCCTTTATATATATATATGCTGTACATCCTTCTTAGGACGTTATTTTTTGTTATTTGAAGCCCCACTCTGGCTTTTGCCAGGGGCCGCAATATAGGCAGGTCATCATTATGGCCAAATGTCTGAACGCGGTTTCTGGGACCTCTCCACGGTGATCCTCATCCGCATGGTGGCACTTTGTGTCATCGGGTGTTTATCGCTTGTGTGATGTCCTGGTGGGGTAAAAAGCCAATCCAGCCAATTGGCCTTTATTTCTATGCTCAGTTTGCTCTTCCACATTGTATTCAGCTGGAACATCGCAGCTGTTCCCATATCAGGTCTTGTCCTGAGCGGCTGCGTGGTCTCGCGGCATTGTGAACGTCTCGAGTGCTAGAGGTTCAGGGTTCAATCACCTGCAAGGGCTGGGATTTTTTCACGTGCACCTGGACTTCTAGTAACTCCCCCGGTCTCTGGGTAGTGAGATCTGACGCACGCCTGTATTGTTGCGAAAGTAAAATATCCCTTGGTCGTTAAAAATCGAAAAGAGTAGCCTAACGACACTTCAAGAACAAAAATTTAAAGTTAAAAATCTACCCAAAGTATTTCAGGATCCTCGCCGGTGCTACAGAACCTGTGCACTGTGCTGAGCTTCTCTGGACTCAGCCTTGAGTTAGAAGAAGAACGGAGCACTTATGGGTTACTCCCCTTGTGCTATGACGTTGATCCGTTGTTTACACCTCATACCTGAAGTCTTGTCCTTACCTCTTTTACACAGCTGACATCGTTACATGTTTGGCTGCCGACGTGTTTTAAGGTTTTTACGTCTCGTATTTTTTTAATTTTTATTTGTTATCAGTTTGTGGTAGTAGGTAGTTGACTGTTGTGGCTAATTACCAGTAGATTGATTTAATTGTTGTGCCATATTGATTGATTTGCCCCTTTCCGTGTTTCCAAATGATAGTGTTATACTGCGCTTATTTATTAAAATAGTTACTTCTCGTCCTTTTTAGAATGAATTTTTCGTTATTTGAAGCCCTGCTCTGGCTCTTGCCAGGGGCCGCAATATAGCCTGGTCATAAATGTTGCCTAAAGGCTGAACGCGGTTTCTGGGACCTCTCCACGGTGATCCTCACCCGCATGGTGGCACATTGTGTCATCGGGTGTTTATCGCTTGTGTGATGTCCTGATGGGGTAGAAAGTCAGTCAGTCGACTGCGCTATGAGGAGGCATGGGACTATAACTTATTAACTCTGTCTCCATGCGGACGAATTGTTCGTCTTTTGAAGCCCCACTCTGGTTGTTGCCGGGGGCCCTAATATAACCTGACGGTTGAACGGGGTTTCTGGAACCTCTTCATGGGTGATCCTCATCCGAATGTTGGTACTTTGTTTCATCGGTTGTCTATCGCTTTGCGTGATGTCTTGGTGGGGTGAAATGTCAGTCAGGCATGGGACTCACAGCCCAAGGCAATGGCGAGTGTGACTAGCAAGACCCGCTCGCGCTAGAAACGTCTCCACAATTACAACATGTGATTTTCTGTCAATATTTGTGTTTACTCTGTCTCTTCTCAGACGCTCAGCTCTCATCCTTTTCTGTAATCATTTCATTCTTTATTCTCAATTCCTTGCCTATGTGCCCCCTCCAGACAACACGATCCATGACATTTTGTTTCCTTGAGTCCACCACAATAGGTGTATCATTCATGTCCCGCTTGCAAAATCTTTTTATTATAGTAGAGGTCGGTCTGGATATCTTTTACCCATCTTTAATTCCCCAGACAGAATGTCCCTAGGGATTTTCATTCCATATTTACCTCAGTACATGTGATGGTAAACAACAGCCATGTGTCATGACTTTCCATGACTTTTCCTACTATCAATTTTAGGCTGGGTGACCTTGACGTCGAGGTCAATTTTAAAAAAATCAACCTCAATGTGGATTCGAACCAACCAACAACAACAAGATCTAACAACACAATGTAGCCAACATTTCTTGTGTACTGTTTTCAGTATTTATTTATGCCAAACAGACCAACCAATGTATCTCTAACTGATTCACCTGAGTTTTTGTTGGATCACGAGAAATGGATGTTTGGATCCTGACGAGTAGTGTTTTACTGGGATCATGAGAACGGGCTTCTGTTCCCTACGGTGCCTAGGCATCCACTACCTGACCACTTACATGTCGAGAGTTGAAACGTTGTCTGTGAGCGAAACGTCTGTTGTTTCCTTGATTGAAATGCTGGCTGCCTGTCATCCATTGAGCGAGGTTTCTTCGAAATCTGGTCAGCAAGACGGAAGTGGGGTCATACAAGTCTTTCTCATCCTTGAGGTCAAATACATCTGGGGAAGAAAAACAACAGCCAACAATAAATACCTTCTTCTTCTTAACTATCACCGGCTGTAAACTCCGTTGGAAATTTCGGCATTTGGGTCCTGCTACAGACCTTGAGTTTTGGGAGCAATCCGTTTTACAGATCTGTTTTTTTATTTATTTATTTTTTAATGCAGAGTGTTGGCTCTTTGCTTATCAGATAGATGTACTCCGGCTTTGAAAGGCTTTTTGAGGTTTTGAACAACTGATCAACATTATGGCAAATGTGGTAGTAACCCGTAAGTGCTCCGTTCTTCTTCTAACTCAAATCTGAGTCCGAAGAAGTTCATCACAATACACAGGCTCTGTAGCACCAGCGAGGATCCTGAAATACTTTGGAAAGATTTTTAACTCTAAATTGTTGTCTGGGCAGCGCCGTTAGGCTTCTCTTTTCAATTTCCAAATACCAAGGTATTTTTAACGTGCACACGGACGTCCGATCTCACTGCCCAGAGACCATAGGGAATTATTACTAGAAATCCAAGTCAAGTGAAAGAATCCCAGCCCTTACCGGGGATTGAACCTGGAACCTCTAGCACTCGAGGCGGACACCATGCCTCGAGACCACTCAGCCCCCTCCGGCTTTGAAACAATCTAATTAGTTGTCTTCTACGACTTGTTTATTGGACAGTGGATCTATTCTCTCCTAGCCCATAACAGGGTTTCAGATCATACACTCGGAAGTCAAAATCTAAACGAGAAGCATATAACACAGCGTTAAATAAAGTCTCTTTAGGTTTAAATCCACATGAGGAATTTTTTCTTTTAATTGACTGTGGCTCAAACGTAGACACTGCTCCTAACTGGTGCCAAGCAGTGGCGAGGCGTGTTCAGTTCCCACATGTAAGCGTTATCAGATAACGATTACAATGGCGATGATATTGTTTGATATTTTCCCCTCATCACTTCGCTATTGAGAGTACGTGCGCAGTTATCATCGTAGTACTTGTACACGTTACAGTTTCTCCTTTAGGAATGTGGGCAAGCAACGAGTAAAGATTCCCTTTTGCGGTTTTTTGTGTGGCTGATCGAGCATGTAGAGCAGGACCTATATAGGTTTTATAGACTTTTTATTGTCCATGCTGTGTGGGCAATCGCTTCTCTTCGTGAGTCAGTTTCTTTCCAGAGATCTTCATTGCTAGTTTTTATCTCTCCAGAGCAAGGGCTGCGTAGTCTTGAGGCATGGTGCCCGCCTCGAGTGCTAGAGGTTCCGGGTTGAATCCCCGGCAAGGGTTGGGATTTTTTCACTTGGACTTCTGGTAATTCCACCTGGTCTCTGGTTAGTGAGATCGGACGCCCGTGTGGATTGTTGCGCACGTAAGAAAGAAATCCTTTGGCAGTTGGAAATCGAAAATAGTAGCCTAACTGCGCTGCCCGGGCAAAATTTAGAGATAAAAATCTACCCACAGTATTTCAGGATCCTCTCCGGTGCTACAGAGCCTGTGCATTATGCTGCGCTTCTTCGTGTGCCATGATGTTGATCCGTTGTTCAAACCTCAAACCTCAGTCTCTCCAGAGTATTCTCACAATGTGTCTATAAAGCCACATCTCTGCCACTTCTACATAGTTTTTCCACTAACCGTCCAACTGTCCATTATTCACTTCGATATATCAGGATCTGGTTTATTTTAGAGACTAATTGGGCGAACAATGCTGTATATCTGATGATCGAACACTCACCACTGACACGCCAGGCAATTGCACTATACACTGTTCCGCCGCAGCTTAAATAAACATAAGAATGTATATTTATACTGTCTGCTTTATAATCTAATATATGTGACTTGTGTGTTAGATTCAACGGGTTACCGTGGCTAAATTGCTCAATAGATCTAACGATGTTTACAATATTTATTTGAATGGTTAGATGAATCTTTCATACGGCTGATGTTTGACTGAATGGTTTAATAAATCTGTCATACTGTTGATGTTTGACTGAATGGTTTAATAAATCTGTCATACTGTTGATGTTTGACTGAATGGTTTAATAAATATGTCATGCTGCTGATGTTTGACTTAATGGTTTAATAAATCTGTCATGCTGCTGATGTTTGACTTAATGGTTTAATAAATCTGTCATGCTGCTGATGTTTGACTGAATGGTTTAATAAATATGTCATGCTGCTGATGTTTGACTGAATGGTTTAATAAATCTGTCATGCTGCTGATGTTTGACTGAATGGTTTAATAAATCTGTCATGCTGCCGATGTTTGACTGAATGGTTTAATAAATCTGTCATGCTGCCGATGTTTGACTGAATGGTCTAATAAATCTGTCATGCTGCTGATGTTTGACTGAATGGTTTAATAAATCTGTCATGCTGCTGATGTTTGACTGAATGGTTTAATAAATATGTCATGCTGCTGATGTTTGACTGAATGGTTTAATAAATATGTCATGCTGCTGATGTTTGACTGAATGGTTTAATAAATCCGTCATGCTGCTGATGTTTGATCAATGGTTAAAAAAATACATGATACTGTTAATTTTCTACTTACTGGTTCGATAAATCTAAATAGTTCAATATTTCATAGTCTGGTTGTTTGACTTAATGGTTCAATAAATATATGATATTGCTGATTTTTAAAATTAATGACTAAAAAAATCAATGAAATTGTGAATTTATTACTTCATGATTCAATAAATCTCTGATATTGCTGATTTTTTTATTTAATGACTTAATATGAGCCTGGTATTTTTGATTTTCTCTTAACTTAATGGTTCAATAAATCTATGATATTGTTGACTTCTTACTTAATCGTTGGATAAATCTTCGATAATGGTGATGTTTAACTTGATGATTCAATAAAAAAAATGATATTTGTAATGTTCCACTTAATGGTTCAATAAATCTATAATATCGACGAATGCATTTTCACAATACTGATAGAGGCATTGCAACTTCAGTGAATTGCTGATACTGGTGGTTGTCTGTCTTACAAAAATAGGAAAGTGTTCGCTTAAGAACAAAGATGGAAACACAACATTAGAGAATCTCCACAAAAGCATCCTGTTTTTTTTTTTTTTTTAGGTTGTTGGGGTTAAAGGGAGCCAGAAAAAGTATTTTCCTTCACATCAGACACGTCTGAAAAGGAAAATCAATCACAGAAAAAGAATCATGTCTACCTACCTTCAGTAATCGGAACAGGCAATTTGGTATCATAGTCCAGTTTCGCAACAGTGACCATGGGTATAGGAGTCACCAGCCGGGTCAAGCAGGAGAAGGTCAAGACGACGAAAATGCATAGTTGTGCTTGATCCATGACTGCAAGTTGTCAACCAATAACACAAATGTATGTTACCGCTGAACTTATATTTGTAGTTTGTATGTGCATGTGGTGTGTGTTGTGTGCACACGTGTAGATGTATATGTGTGTGTGTTGTTGTAGGTGGCGTGTGATGAGCTGTACGTGTGAGTGTTGTCGTCATGTATATATGCGTTACCGGTGTCAACATTTTTGTTGTTTAAAAAGTGTTTCTATGCTATGTTTCTTCTCTCTCACTCTCTCTCTCTCTCTCTCTCTCTCTCTCTCTCTCTCTCTCTCTCTCTCTCTCTCTCTCTCTCTCTCTCTCTCTCTCTCTCTCTCTCTCTCTCTCCCTCTTAAATCCGTTTGTTTATGTCTTGGTGTTTATGTGGCCACACTTTTGTGTGATAATCAAATGCATGTACGTATTTATGATGTATGTGTGTGTTTTCTCCGTCTTTTCAAAAGATTATCCAGGTACCCGTTTTAAGCAATTTGTGTGTCTGTTTATATGAAGATGTCTTGAAAGACACTGGCTCACGAAGGTAACAGGTTGCCCACATCAGAGATAATCTACATTCTCGGTAATGTGATGAGAAGACGAAATCTGGAGTACATCGTGACGGTAGAAAAGTTGGAGTTGGAAGGGAGGTGAGGCAGAGGGAGACCGAGAGAACAGATGCTGGACAGTTTGACATCATGGCATGGCAGATCATCTGTGTCAGAGTTGATTAAAACTACACGAGACAGAAGGTTGTGGATAGACATGACTACCAACGCCATAGGCATAGACTTTAAAAAGAAGAAGAAGAATGTTTTTATGGCCAAACATGTATGTGATAATCAAATGCATTTGTGTGAGTGTATGTGTTTATACAAAAACGCCGCTGGAACTATGTCGGCCACGCCCTTAGAATGGATAAATCAAGACTTCCTTACCAAGCCCTCATTTGGACACCACAGGGGAAAAGATCTCGTGGAAGACCAAGGGAAACCCTACGTAGAATTATCATCAGGGAAGGCTCACTCATGGGCCACTCAAACATCCAAGACCTACAACAGATTGCAACAAACCGCCATGCATGGAGAGTCATGACCTCTGCCCTATGTGCCGCACTTGACACAAGAGGAAAGACTAACTAACTATGTGTTTATATGTGTGTTCTCTCCATCTGTTCCAGAAACATGTCTGGTGCCCATATTTGGCTGGGTAGACCTGGGAGCACTGATCAATTCAAAAATAACATAAAATACAGTGTCTTCTCTCCAACATGTAGTAAAACGAACTGCTCGTAAGTCGTAATTTATGTTTGTCAATACAATTTTTATGTTCAAACAGGTTATAAAAGTTGTATCTAAAACACAAAAATTCAATCTATTGATGTATAATTATTGTACACACTGTGAAAAACACACAAACCAACGTAGATATTATCTATCTTTATTTGCTATTTTATCGATATTTTTGCTCTTAAGTGCTCATGAGGGTCTGTGGCTAAATCGCTTCGTAATGCCGGGATGCCGGTTTCGATCCCAGCTGTGGGCCATGCGCCTTGCGTTGGTTTCGACAGTGGTCTTCTCCTTCTTCTCATCCTCTTCCTCATCCTCCTTTTTTTCTTCCAATTCTTCTTCTTCTTCTTCTTCTTTTCCGCCTTGACCGGCAGTGAATTCCGGCAGAAAGCTTTGATTGTTCGTCCACTTCTTGACTTTGGTCTTGTTTCAGAACCTGAGTGTTGAGAGCACGTCTGTTTTGAAGATCCGGCATTTTTTGTGTGCAGACTGTTGGTACCTTGACTCTCTGGCAGATGCTTGCCAGCTTCGAAGGAAACAAACCTAATTAGTCGCCTTTAACGACATGCTTGTGACAGATAAGAGGGTCTTTTATTCTTTTTTTCTTGAACATTATCCCCAGGAATTTACGCGACGACCGTCTGATCTGTTCGTTACCTTATCAGTTCTTCTGTCTGATCTTTTCTACTGTCTGATCTATTTTACTACCTGATCGACTCTGCTGTCTGATCTATTCTACTGTCTGATCTATTTTACTACCTGATCGACTCTACTGTCTGATCTATTCTACTGTCTGATCTATTCTATTGTCTGATCGACTCTACTGTCTGATCTATTCTGCTGTCTGATCTATTCTACTGTCTGATCTATTCTATTCTGCTGTCTTATCTATTCTAGTATCTGAACTATTCTACTGTCTGATCGACTCTGCTGTATTATCTATTCTACTGTCTGATCTATTCTACTATATGATCTATTCTATTGTCGGATCTATTTTTCTGTATGGTTTATTCTACTCTGTTATTTAATCTGTTTAGGTCTTTTTTCTGTTCTACTGTCTGATCTATACTGTTGTCTGACTTTTTGTGTGTGTTTTTTTTTATTTTTTTTATTACACACAGCCACAATAAGACCACAACTATCTGTCAGCAGCCTAAAGCCATGGATGTTCATGTATTTTTCATAGCAAAAGAAAATAAACGACACAATAAGGAAATAAAAGGAAATAGAATTTGTCCTAGAAGCTGTAACAATTGTGCTCACCGAAACAGTCTCAGAGAATTTTCACAAGTTGTAAACTGAAATTCTTTGCTTGAGTTCTCAGGCAACTTCAGAGGATGAGACAATCTACCATGTGAAAAAACCTAGGTTTAAATACAAGATGTTGATCCAGCGAGACGCAGTTTTCGAACCATTATGGTCTTATACTAGTAATCTCAACTTCTATGCTGACAATTTCAGGTAATCCGTTAATTATTCCGTCAAATATTGTGTGTTTTGTAAATAATATAATCGTTTCAAGTTCTGTCAGTTTCCTTAAAACATGTCGACTTCCCTCCCATTAGCCACGGCAGTGGACTGTGACATGATATATGCGCATAAATTATAGTTGGTGGAATTGCTTCCATTCAAAACTCACACATGGCAAACGATAATTGCGAAGCAATTTTAGTACGGCGCTCAACTGAAGGGAGCTTATTAGATCGTACAGGGAGAAGAACTACTGTAGATTAAATATGATCCTAAGATAGAATATAAATTACATACAAATGTCTCAAATTCAGACTTTGTATCGCCAGTGTCATAATAGTATTATTATTTTTAATGTTGCTAATTACTCTTGGATAACAGCCACGAATCTATGCGTCTGTGAGTGTCTGTGTATGTGAGTGTGAGTGTGTGCGCGCGCTTGTATGTATGTATGTATATAATGTATGTATGAATGTTTGTGAAATCGTTCGTATGCATGCATGCGTGTATGTATATAAGTATGAATGTATGCACGCATGTACGCATGTGTGTGTGTGTGTGTGTATGGGTGGGTGGGTGTGTGAATTTACGTATGTTTGAGGGGACTGGTGATTGGGTGGGTGGGTGTGTGAATTAACGTATGTTTGAGGGGGACTGGTGAATGGGTGGGTGTGTGAATTTACGTATGTTTGAGGGGGACTAGTGAATGGGTGGGTGGCTGCATGCATTCATGGCTGGATAAATGGTGGATTGGGTGAATAGATATATGGATGGATGAATGGATGGATAGACGGATGGACGGTTGAATTGATGGATGGATGGTGAATGAAAGCTTGACTATTATATTGTTGCTTTATGGTTCAGATTAGGTTTTAATGTTCCAAAACGTTCCTTGTACACTCATATTGCACCAAGTCTTCTTTTTTTTTCCTCTTTTTATTTTTCTTCTTCTTCTTCTTCTTCTTCTTCTTCTTCTTCTTCTTCTTCTTCTTCTTCTTCTTCTTCTTCTTCTTCTTCTTCTTCTTCTTCTTCTTCTTCTTTTTCTTCTTCTTCTTCTTCTTCTTCTTCTTCTTCTTCTTCTTCTTCTTTTCCTTCTTTCTTCTCCTTCTTCTTCGTCTTCGTCGTCATCATCATCATATTCTGCTTTTCAAATGTCGGTTATCATGATGTGTTGTGGTTTGCAGTTAGACTGTGATATCTGCACTTTTCGGCCCAACATATCCCTGCTACATGTTGTTATAGATTAGACGTATCGATTCTTCTTCTTCTTCTCTTTTTTTCTTTGCGTTCACCGGCTGTAAACTCTAGCGGAAAGGTCTGATTGTTCATCCACTTCTGGACTGTAGTCCTGTTCCAGAACCTGAGTGTTGCGTGTGAATCCGTTTCACAGATCTGACTCGTTTGTATGCAGACTGCATGCTCCTTGCCTCTCAGACAGTTGCACTTCAACTTCGAAGGAAGCTCCCAGTTAGTCGACTCTTAAAAGTACAAAAAAATGTAAAGGACCCTTTTCCACGCCTTTAGGCGTATAGGGCATATAGGGCTAGACCTATGTTTTATGGACCAATTGGCACATCCTGGGATTGCACCCGGTACCTACTCAAGGCAGGGTCGACCTAGGAGTCAAGGTTATTTTTGAAAACAGTCCGGCTCCGCCAGGAAGCGAGCGCACGACTTTCCGATCCGCGGCGAGCGTCTAGCCGCTCCGGCACGGCGACTCCCAGTCGACTCTTACGACATGCTTTTGGGTAGGCAGGAGGTCTATTCTTGTTTTCCCTATAATAGTGCCCCGGAACCCACACAGGGAGATTGTACTTTTGAATGCTACCATCTTAAACAACTGAGCATCATTTGTTGTCAATCTTCATGATTTCCCTCTTCAGATCACGTGAGGGGGGGGGGGGGGAGAGACCCCCACTGCCCCAAACAAACGTGTCGTAAAAGGCGACTAATTAGAGGCGGTCTTTAAAAGTCGGAGTGCATCTATATGAGAGGCCAAAAACCAACAGTCTGCATACCAACAGGCCATTTCAGTAAAACGGATGTGCAAGCAAAACTCAAATTCCGAAATTATATCAAACCTAGAAATGGGCGAACAACCAGAACTTACAGTCGGAGTTTACAGCCCGTAAACACTAAGAAATAGGAGAAGTAGAGATCACGCAACCGATTAGTCTCGTTTGTTTACTTCCCTATAGCTGATAGGTACATGCATGATACAGGAATTGAGGATTCAAAGGAAAAGAATGCCAGGACCATGTTACGCGGAGATGGTAAATAAAAAAAGGAAAAACGTGCAGAGAAGTTAAGAGATGATTGTCTGAGAAGAAGCACGTTAAATACATGCGATGGAAACAAAGATCCTGAAATCCCATGCTCTGATCGTGGAAGACTTTTCTTAACCGAGCATGTCTTGTTGGTCAAAAGTTGCCATTCAGACTTTGTTGCTTTAATTAGAAGTCTCGGAACTGTTAAATGTCCATGCCTCACATGTATACAATAGTAAATGTGCTTCTTCCTCTTCTTCTTCTTCTTTTTCTTCTTCTTCTTTTTCTTCTTCTTCTTCTTCTTCTTCTTCTTTTTCTTCTTCTTCTTCTTCTTCTTCTTCTTCTTCTTCTTCTTCTTCTTCTTCTTCTTCTTCTTCTTCTTTTTCTTTTTCTTCTTCTTCTTCTTCTTTTTCTTCTTCTTCTTCTTCTTCTTCTTCTTCTTCTTCTTCTTCTTCTTCTTCTTCTTCTTCTTCTTCTTCTTCTTCTTCTTCTTCTTCTTCTTCTTCTTCTTCTTCTTCTTCTTCTTCTTCTTCTTCTTCTTCTTCTTCATCTTCTTCTTCTTCTTTTTCTTCTTCTTATCAGCATCTGTCGGTCCAACACATCTTACTTCTGCAAACCCCAATTTACCATCTCCATGTGCTGCGATTCTCATGCCTCCCTAAAACACAATATCTATTTCTTTCTATGAGTGCCGATCAATACATTTTCTGTTACTTATAATATTTATAATATTTAACGGCCTCAATGGTTTCCCGTCTGTTTATTTATGGGAATAACGTATACACGCCGGAACCTACCAGTCAAATACATTTCTTAAATGTTTGTGTATTCTAGACAAAGCATTAGGGTCTACTGTGTTCGTAATTTGTTGCTGTGCTTGTTATTCGACATTTGCTTCCTTCATTTAAATTTATGTAACCTATGGTGTCATTTCAATGGTTTAAAATGAATAATGTCCCTAATTCATTGTTGTGGATTTCAAGCTGTACGATAGACATTGCCAATAAGACACCTTCTTTGGGGGGTGCCTAGTTGACAATGTTCTTAGTGCACTTGTTTCCCTAGCTAGGCGCGCGCGCCGTCTGGAAGTGGCAGGTTCAATTCCCGACACGGTAACTACAGCTTTCGATTTTTATGTTGTCTAGTGTGCTCTTCTATCTTTCTATTTCCTTCTATGAGTGCCAATCAATACATTTTCTATTACTTTATTACTAAGGAGGGGATCCGATCACTTATGGACTGAATGCTTCAATGTGGATAATGTGTCGACTAACTAACTAGTAGTAGTACATTTTACCCCACTAGGACATCACACAAGCGATAAACACCCGATGACATAAAGTGCCACCATGAGGAGAAGGATCACCTGTGGAGAGGTCCCGGAAACCGCCTTCAGCCATTAGACTATATTTGCGGCCCCTGACATGAGTCAGGGTAGAGCTTTAAAATAACGAAAAATTGCATTCCGGACATGAACGACCCTATTACTAAGAATGGTGAAAACTAATAACAGAATCACCTAAAATATAAGTGTTGTTTTTAGAATTTATTCATGTCAAACGGGCAAACCAATTTATCTAAATTCTTAAATTATTCATTCAGTGAAATGGTTTGTTTTTTAAGGATCATGAGAAAGGAATTTTGACTAGGATCGCGAGAAAGGATTCTGTTGCAGACTCCTTCTAGGCGTCAACTATCTGACCACCTCCAGAGCGCTGGTTGCCGTAGCGACGTTGAGAGAAACGTCTGTTGCCTCCCTTGTTGTCGTTAAAATGCTGGCTTCCTGTCATCCACTGAGCAAAGTTTCTTCGAAAGCGGGTCAGCAAGACAGCGGTTGGATCATCCAAGTCTTTCTTATCCTTCAGGTCAAATATATCTGAAAAGAAACTACCAGCCATAAATATCTGAACTGTAAGCATGTGTAATATCGGTACATGTCGCTTTTTAGGAGTGATCCGCCGTGATGAAACAGCTAGACACTTGCCTGTGGATCGGTTGTCACGTCATCACCTTGTGAGAAGCAATTTTTAGCTATTTCGAAGCCCCACCCTGGTTTTTGTCAGGGGCCCTAAATATAGCTGGGCCTGAAATATGGCTAAACAGCTGAATAGGGTTTTCGAGAACTCTCCAAGGGCGATCCTAACCCACATGGTGGCCCTTTGTGTCACTAGGGGTTTATCGCTGGTGTGATGTCCTGGTGGGGTACAACTTACATACATACATGCCTGCGGATCGGAAGGTGTTGGGTTCGGGTCCCAACGCACCCTTTTTTTTGTGTGTGGATTTATTTATTTTTTTTTCCTTAAAATGAACTTGTCTCCCAGCTCGACCCTTGAGTGGGTACCAGGTGCAGTCCCGGAAATTGAGGGCGGTCGGTGTGATGTTGAGTGCATCATCCAGCAAGTGCAGTGGGCTTTAAAAGATAGGTTTAGCCGTATATGCTCAATACGCCTGATGGCATAGGAAAGGGTTCTTTAGGGTTCAGATCCTCAACGATGTGGATTTTTTTTTATGTTAAAAAAACACATCCTTATCCGCTAGCGCTTTACTACTCTTAAAAAAAAAAACATAATTTTGTTATTAAAATCTTTGTAATTAAGTGACTAAAACTGCTCAAATTTCACACAAAAATAACAATTTTTTCAAGCATGTCCTCTTCAGATATACATGTGCAAATCACGGCAACGCCCTTCAGTTCACGAGTGCAATTTGCACGGAGATCCCTGGGGATTGTCTCCGGAGCTACGAAGTTCGTGCTCTGCGTGGCGATCTAGGCAATGGCTAGCCATTATGTGGAGAGAGAGACCGAGCTATATGGGATAAAACCTGATGCAATTAAGTCGATTCTCTCGACTTTAATTTTAGATAAAGATTCTAATTCGAACTCCTTCCTGTGGCCGGCTAATACAGATCTTTTAACGGTCCTTGTAGTTCTTTGCTGGGAATATGGAGTTCGTGTTTTATGCAACATTTACCTCGTGTCCAGCCGCACTACTGTGCGAGGCTGAACCATATGAAATAAAACCTGACACAGTGAGGACAGTTGCAGTTGCCTTAAATACTTACATACATGTGTGTTAAATTCATATTCATATCTTATTCAGACTAATCATACAATTTATAAAACAGCAACGTGTAAAAAAAAGTACAGGACCCTTTTCCACGCCTTTAGGTGTATAGGGCATATAGGGCTGGACCTGTATTCGGCACAAGATGGGTGATGTGGTCAGCATCACGCCTGCCGTTTTTACTTTCCCGTGACGGCACCTGGTACCCATTCAGGCTAGGTCGACCTGGGAGCCAGGGTCATTTTTGAAAAAGTCCGGCTCCGCCAGGGAGCGAACCCACGACCTTCCGATCCGCGACGAGCGTCTAGCCGCTCGGCCATGGCGACTACAGCAACATGTGCTATCCACAAAATGCCGGAGTGCGAGGAAATAAAGAAGTGGCTCCGGTAAATAGGGACGTATGCGAGAAAGAGCACCGGCGTGTATAATCAATGTACTTGCCCGGCTCTCCAGCGTAGTTGGTTAAACCTGACTTTCGCGGCGGCTGGGTGGCTAACTCCTTGTGGTCCGGGTTCACGCCTGGGGGGTAGACAGAAAAGCCACATTTCTCCCAGATTTACGGTACCTATAATGGAATCAAGGCCGAAGGGTTGCGATATCCATAGTGCCGAGGCAAAGGGTTTACAACTCATGGTTTCTGGATACTTGAAATAAAAATCAGTGTACTTCGGGACAAGTTAGCGTCTACATCTGAAGTCATCTGCTGCGGGAGATGGAGCACCTATGAGAATGTCCGGTGTGCTATAATGTTGATTCTCAAATCAACAATCGGGTATCTTCAAAGTCGACAATAGCATCAAGGCAAGGAGTTTGTTTTCCCATCGACATCCGAAGATGCTTTAAAAAATGGAAGTGAAGAAGGAGAAGAAGTTGGAAGACGAGTGAGAAAATGGATAAAGGGAATCATGTCTGTTACCTTCAGTAATCTGGTCATGCATATTTGTATCGTCGTCCAGTTCCGCATCAATGATCATAGGTATAGAGGTCACCAACTGGGTCAGGCAGGTGAAGGCCAAGGCCACAAACAGGCAAATTTTAATTGTATCCATGGCTGCAAGAGATGACACAATAATCTTGTTAAATGTACGTACTACCATAGAATGTACGTGTGTTTTGTTTATGAGTACGCATAATGCATTTGTGTGTGTGTGTGAGAGAGAGAGAAAGAGAGAGAGAGAGAGAGAGAGAGAGAGAGAGAGAGAGAGAGAGAGAGAGAGAGAGATAGGGCGTTGTACTGATTTTTTTTTCATGATATGGTTTATGTTCGCTATACCCTCCCTCCCCCACCCCCTCTGTTTACATTGTATGCACGTATATTCTTCTTCCTCTTTGCGTTAACCGGGTATAAGCTCCTGGGGAAAGTTATGGTTGTTTGTCCACTTTTAGGCTTTATACTATTTCCAGCACTTGAGTTTTGAATTCACACCCGTTTTGCACATCTGGCTTGCCGGCAGACTGTTGGTTCCTTTCCTCTCAGTCAGATGCACTCTGACTTTTGGAGGAAATGCTCTTAATTATTTAACTTTTACGACATGCTTGTTAGTGGGCAGAGGGTCCATCCTTTTATCTTCCTCTAACTTTTAATTTCAAAGGCTCCAGTGATCGCGATTTAGTCTACCCGATGTATTACATGTATAATACCATTCCCCTCCCTGGCACAACACTCATTCCCTGTCCTCGCTGTCCAAGAACTTTTCGGGCCCGCATCGGCCTCATCAGTCAACTTGGTACTCATACTTGATACTCGTCATCTTGATGGACAACACACACACAAACACAGAATACCATTATCATCATCAACTACCTAGCCAGATAATGCACTTCTTCATGCTTGGAAATGTTCCCCAAGTAGTTTTTGATTCTTTTATCTACAGTTTGCTGCGAAACATATTCTTCATTATTCGTAGATCTTTTATTCACCAATGTTTAATTTATCTAGTACTTTCATTTCTTTGTAGTATTTCACACAGCAAAATTAAAACGAAATCATCTCCTTGAGGAATGCCATTTTTAGTTATTTTAAACACCCCCACCCCGGCTCTTGCCAGGGGCCGCAATAAAGCCCGGCCATAAATATGGTCTAATGGCTAAATGCGGTTTCCGGGACCTCTCCACGGGTGAACCACATCCGCATGGTGGCACTTTGTGTCATCGGGAGTTTATTGCTTGTATGATGTCCCAGTGGGGTAAAATCTACTACTACTGAACCGCAAAATATTCTCGTTCAGTCAATAAAACTTAAGAATAGATCGACTGTTAATTTCTACAGATTTTTCAGACAGTGTTCTGAGGGTGTGTATTACATCGTTTGTACTTTTTTATTCTTCAAATCCATATTGTACTTAACTAATTACTGGATAATTATTGTTTCTGATATGTTATAATATATTATGTTGTTTCATCTACTTTCTGCTCTATTATACTGCCTAATTTATTGTACTGAATGATCTTTTCTAAGTCTCATCAGTTGTATAGCCTGATCTATTTTCCTGCGTGTTCTATTCAACACACTAACCATTTCTACTGTGTTATATGTTCTGCTGCCTTGTCAACTTTCTGATCTATTCTATTTCCCGCTCTTTTCTACTGTCTGATCTATTCTATTTTCTGACAGACTCTATTGTGTGGTATTATTTTGCTGTCTGGTATATTCTAGTGATTGATTGTTTGATCTTTTATGCTGCTTAATTTACACTACAGTCTAGTGTATTCATCTGCCTGATCTATTTTATCGCCCTATCTATTTTACTGCATATGGCTCCGGTCAAAATGGACGCTAGGCACGGCCACTGTTTTGAGCCGTGGCAAAATTTTTTGCTTCTGCCAGACGGTGGCCGTTGCATTTTTGCTCCATCTGTAGACTGAAAAAAATATAGTTTCGTTGCCCAGCTACTAAGTTGGGTGCATGGTGTGACACTGTGAGCTGCGGATTTCATTTGGAATGTTTTTCGACTGTGACCAACGTGGTTGTGTGAATTGTTGTCGCAACATTGGTGGTGCCATTATGTGATTAAAATTGCTTGCGTGTGCAACTTCTGATCTGTTGGTGACTTCTTCTAGTGCTACCATCCATGATGAACTGCATTTCTATTATCGGACTGTTTTTGTTAGCACTTCGAATGGCTACCCTATGCTTTTAATGCGTGTGTATGCTAGTGCCTATGCTGAACAGCAAAGAGGGGGTGAGTTAGATTGGAGACAGAGATGCATGGAAAGAGAATGAAAATGGAGAGTAAAAGATGGAAAGCTATAGATGTGTAGATACAGGTGAAGAATGATAGAAAGGGAAATAGAGAATGAAAGTGGAGAAATGAGAGTGATAGATAAAAAGTTATATATAGAGAGATGCCGGTGAGGAATGATAGATGGGGAGGTATTAAACGAGGTGGATAATGGCAGGTGGAGGGGGAGAAATGGAAAGGGGTATAGTCAGTGAAAGATTAAAATAACTGAAGTTAAATATAGAGAGTGAGATAGAGAACAGAACATTGGAAGAGATGGATCGAGAAGGGAACGAGATGGGCAGAGGCAATAAGACAGTGAGAAGGGAGAAGGGTTAAACATATGTGTGGAGAAAAAAAAAATCAGATACAGTCACAGACAAAGACATTAGCAAAGCAGATTTTAATGGACAAAAAGAAAAATTATTTTAAAAAATAAACATGTGTTTCTTCTTGTTATTTTTCTTCTTTTTCTTCTTCATTTTCTTCTTCTTCTTCTTCTTTTTCTTCTTCTTCTTCTTCTTCTTCTTCTTCTTCTTCTTCTTCTTCTTCTTCTTCTTCTTCTTCTTCTTCTTCTTCTTCTTCTTCTTCTTCTTCTTCTTCTTCTTCTTATTATTATTATTATTATTATTATTATTATTATTATTATTATTATTATTATTATTATGCTTCTTCATCATAATCTTCTTCTTTCTCTTCTTACTCTTCTTCTTCTTCTTCTTCTTCTTCTTCTTCTTCTTCTTCTTCTTCTTCTTCTTCTTCTTCTTCTTCTTCTTCTTCTTCTTTTTCTTCTTTTTCTTCTTCTTCTTTTTCTTCTTCTTCTTCTTCTTCTTCTTCTTCTTCTTCTTCTTCTTCTTCTTCTTCTTCTTCTTCTTCTTCTTCTTCTTCTTCATAATCTTCTTCTTTCTCTTCTTCTTCTTCTTTTTCTTCTTCTTCCTCTTCTTCTTCTTCTTCTTCTTCTTCTTCTTCTTCTTCTTCTTCTTCTTCTTCTTCTTCTTCTTCTTCTTCTTCTTCTTCTTCTTCTTCTTCTTCTTCTTCTTCTTCTTCTTCTTCTTCTTCCTCTTCTTCTTCTTCTTCTTCTTCTTCTTCTTCTTCTCGAATTATTTTGCATTTACGACATGATTTTTAAAGGGGTGGGGGGGGGGGTATTTTCTGCCGCCCCCCCCCCCCCTTTTTTTTTTTTTTTTTAATGGAACCCTGAAACACACATGGCAACAAAATAAACGAAAAGAAATCAAGCCAAGAAATATAGGTCACAAATTAAGAAAGACAGTATGACCCAGACACCGCTCACAAATAACACAAGTGTACTCACCAAATAAGTCACTAGGTGTTACCACAAATAGTAAACAGCTATTGCTTTGCTTGAGTTGTCAGGCAAATTCAGAGATTGCAGCGACAAACTTTATGAAACACTGGCTATATATATACACACCCAGCCACTCAAGTGTAATTGCCAACGATCAAACATTATAGTCTTATACTTGTAATCCTAACAACCGTACTGTCCATCTAAGTAAATCCATAAAAGTCAGTTGTATAAAGTAAACCCAGCTTCTGTTGGCTGTTTTGTGGTTTTTCTAAGCAGTTCTACGAAACGTTTTGTCTAATCCCACCCAATTTTGCAGATATTGTAATAGTCCCTGTCTCTGTCTGTTTTCTCAAATTACTGATTCCCCCCTTGACAACAGAAGTGGACCTTTGAATGTTATCAAACAAATGAGAAAATATGCGCATAATTTATTACTGGTGGCGTAGTTGTTGCTCATAATATCTCACAATGCAACAACAATAAAAATTGATAATTGCGAACAAATTTTAGTACGGGTCCCTAACTAAAGGGAGCTTACAAGATGACAGGGGAGTTAAAAAGAAGAAAAAAAAAAACAAGTAGATTAAATATTGAAAGAGGATACAATGGAAATTGTATTTTCCTGATCTTCATTTTCTAAAATTAACAAAGGATACAGACTCAGAATCCCCCACAGCAAACTTCATAATTGCGAACTAATGTTAGTACGGGTCACAACTAAAATTAGACTACAAGATGGCAGGGGAGCGAAGAACAAAAATAGAATTATATATTGACTGAGGATGAAATGGAAAAAAATATATATATTTCTATTAGCCTTAACAAGTTCAGCTAATATGAGACGCAGTTTTACGTTACTTTAAAACTGTATATTCAGGTGATGAGAAACATGAAAGAGGAGTAGGACTAGGGTTTGGCGAAATAGCAGCTTAATCAACTGAAGGATGTTGGAGTTTATTGGAGTCATCCTGGTTAAACTTTAAGGGACATAATAAATAACAATGTCGTACAAGTATATGCACCAACGACAGACAGCAATAAAGAAGACCTACAAAGATTTTATGATGATGTCGAAAAAAGCATTATCGCAAACCAGATCATAAGAACTTAAAATAATAATGAGAGATTTCAAAGCAAAGGTAGAAAAGAAAAGAATGGAAGACATCATGGGCAAAAGCGAATGATGTGATGATTGGAAACACCTGGTTTAACAATATACGAGGCAGCTTTACACAAGGAATAGCCATGATAAAAAAACTTTAAAACAAATTGACTACATAATGATTATTAAAAGATTTAGAAGCGCATTCATAAATGTGAAGACAATATCTGGTGCAGACTGTAATAGTGATCACATCCCACTTTGTGGACAAGTAAACGTCAGCTTGAAGAGAAGAAAGAAAGGGATTACAAATATGAAACTTAATAAAGATGTACTAGAAGTGGATTAGACAATTCTAGAACAATACAGACTTATAGTGAAAAACAGATACAATACAATCACTAAAATTCAAAGTATGAATGAGCAATGAGAAATGTTAAAATACTCCATTCAGAAAACAAGCAAGGAGCCATTACCGGAAAAGAAAAAAAAAGCTACAACACTAGAACCTCGAAGGCCAGCAGCAATTTCGGCAGACTTTTTACCAGAATAGAAGTGGTATCTCTCTGCTGACAAAGCTAAAGGTTTACAGAGTTGTAATTCTTCCAGTACTGCTCTACGCTTGCGAAACGTGGACTGTGTATCAGCGCCATCTAAAACTTTGAATCCATTTCATGTAATGTGTCTCAGAAAACTCCTCAAAACCATATGACAAGATAGTCTCCCAAATACTGTGGTTCTTGATAGGGCAAACCTGCCTAGCATCCAGAAGATACTGAAGAATTATCAACTGCGTTGGACTAGTCATCTAACCCGGACTATCATCTCGCAAAAAGAATGGTTTTTTGCGAGCTCCAGAAAGGAAAGAAGTCCCAGGCAGGACACAAAAAGCGCTACAAGGAGAGTCAAAACTTGCTCTCAATTCTTTTGGCATCGACACAGCCACATGTGAGACTGCTTGATGCACAGGACCGTCCTGGATGGCCTACATCCCTCAGGTATGGTGCATCAGCCTGCCAGACAGCGGAGATTGCACAGGCAGAGAAACGGAAGCAGACTAGAAAGAATCCTATCGCTAATCCCACTCTTACTGCGGCTTCCACCTGCTGTCCGTACTGCTTAAGAACTTTCCAGGCTCATATTAGACTAATCAGGCTCCTTCGTTTTCCTAACCATTGATCATTACTACTTTGGATGAAAACTGGTCTTCATCATTCATGATGGACGAACAATAGGAAGTTACAATATAAACAGTCTTCGCTATGCAGATGATACAGCTGATTTTTTTTTTTTTTTTTTTTTTTTTACGTATCCAGAAACCATGAGTTGTAAACCCTTTGGCTCGGTACTATGGATATCGCAACCCTTCGGCCTTGATTCCATTATAGGTACCGTTAATCTGGGAGAAATGTGGCTTTTCTGCCTACCCCCGGGAGTGAACCCGGACCACAAGGAGTTCGTCACCCGGCCGCCGCGAAAGTCCGGTTTAACCAACTTCGCTAGAGAGCCGGGCATACAGCTGATTAATAGCTGAAGACGCAGAAGACCCACTACAACAATTAGATAGTGTGGTACTAAAAAGTGCAAACAACGAAATATCTTTGAATGTCAAGAAAACAGAATCAATGTTGATATCAAGGAAGAAGATAACTTCAAAATGTGACATAGCAATAAACGGAAATGTGCTTAACCAAGTCAATAAATTCAAGTATTCTGGGACATTCTAAACATCAGATGGACGATATGTAACAAAAATTAAGAGCATAATTGGTCAGGCAAATGCAGCATTCAGAATATGGAAAGTATCTTATGCAATAAATCATTCTTATTAAACATCAGAAAACCAGTACTGTTCTGTTGTATGATAGTGAATCTTGGATTGTGAGCAAACAAATTTAGAAGAGTTTCGAGGCAACTGAGATGCGGTTCTTGAGAAGAATGTTGCGAATACCTTGGACTGCCACAATAACTAACAATAATTGCCTGGAAATTGCTAATGAAAATAGAACATTATATACAACAATGAGAAGGAAACAAGCAAAGCTCTTTGGTCATGTGATGAGAATAGGAGCACCAGAAATATCGTGTGCAGTGGAAGGTTCACTTGTAGAAAAGGCAGAGGCAGACCAAGAGAAATTATGGTGGATGGCTGACGACAGTGGTATAGAGGTATATCATCAGCTGAATTGGTCCAGAACACCAAAGATCAAGATCTCTGGCGACGCATGAACGTACGAGCCAGTTGGTAAGGTACTTGATGGTGACGATTTATGGATTTAGTGGAGCAAAGATCTTAAAGACAAATACATACAAGACAAATGGCAATTTGTTTGGCTGATTCCGTACCTTGCGAACATTCAGTCCCTATAGACGACGAATGGCAAACTATTTGGCGGACGCCATACTTTGAGACCATTCAGTCCCTATAGACGACGAATGGCAAATTATTTGGCGGACGCCATACTTTGAAACCACTAAGCCCCTATAGACGACGAATAGCAACTGACCTGTTAAGTGATTATATCTTCTGTAGATCCTGTTCTCTCCTAGTCTTAAATAAAATTACGCCCTTTCCACAACTAAAGTTGGCTGCAACATATCCGCTGCTAACTATGGGTATATTACGTGGAGGTGAGGCCTCAATCTTATCCAAGGTGCAGCTCTCATTCCACTGTCTGAAAGCTCAAAACTCAAGGGAAAGACGGCTATACAATGAGACAGTTACTGGAGCCATCTGACTTAAAAATCTGCACTTTCTGCTGAAGAGGGAGATGGTGCGCTTATGGAAATGTTTCGAATGCATTGGTGTTAATTCTAAATTTCACAATGTCTGAAAGCTGGGAGAACGATGATTTGTTTCCCTAACCAGCCACTGTGGCAATCAATTTCTCTATCTATCTATCTATCTATCTATCTATCTATCTATCTATCTATCTATCTATCTATCTATCTATCTATCTATCTATCTATCTATCTATCTATCTATCTATCTATCTATCTATCTATCTATCTATCTATCTATCTATCTATCTATCTATCTATCTATCTATCTATCTATCTATCTATCTATCTATCTATCTATCTATCTATCTATCTATCTATCTATCTATCTATCTATCTATCTATCTATCTATCTATCTATCTATCTATCTATCTATCTATCTATCTATCTATCTATCTATCTATCTATCTATCTATCTATCTATCTATCTATCTATCTCTCTCTCTCTCTCTCTCTATCTCTATCTCTCTCTCTCTATCTCTCTCTCTCTCTCTCTCTATCTCTCTATCTCTCTATCTCTCTATCTCTCTATCTATCTATCTATCTATCTATCTATCTATCTATCTATCTATCTATCTATCTATCTATCTATCTATCTATCTATCTATCTATCTATCTATCTATCTATCTATCTATCTATCTATCTATCTATCTATCTCAATCTATATATCTCAACCCCCCCCCCCCCCCCCCCCCCAGTCTACAGTTTTGCAAAGTTATTATTCATACTTTTTTGCTCTGATTAGAAGTCTCTCAATTTAACTGTTTAATGCTTATGTCTCACATGTATGCAACAGTTAATGTGCTTCCTCTCTTCTTCTCCTCCTCCTCCTCCTTCTTCTTCTTGTCCTTCTTTTTCTTTTCCTTCTTCTTCTTCTTTTTCTTCTTCTTCTTCTTCTTCTTCTTCTTCTTCTTCTTCTTTCTCCTTGTCCTTCTTTTTCTTTTCCTTCTTCTCCTTCTTCTTCTGCTTCTTCTTCTTCTTCTTCTGCTTCTTCTTCTTCTTCTTCTTCTGCTTCTTCTGCTTCTTCTGCTTCTTCTTCTTCTGCTTCTTCTGCTTCTTCTTCTTCTTCTTCTTCTGCTTCTTCTTCTTCTTCTTCTTCTTCTTCTTCTTCTTCTTCTTCTTCTTCTTCTTCTTCTTCTTCTTCTTCTTCTTCTTCTTCTTCTTCTTCTTCTTCTTCTTCTTCTTCTTCTTCTTCTTCTTCTTCTTCTTCTTCTTCTTCTTCTTCTTCTAGTACTACGACTAATTCTTCTATTTCTTCTGCTTCTTTGTCTTCTTCTCTTTCTTCTTCTTCTTCTTATTCTTCTTCCTCCTCCTCGTGAGCATGCATCTTTTGCAAAGCGGTCAGCACGTTGTTCTGTGGTTTTCAGCTAGCCAACAATATCAGCGTTATTCGTTCCAACACATCTGACTTCTGCAAACCCCTATTTAGTGTCCTCTAACAACATGCTTGTTAGGGGCCTTTCTTGTTTTCCGTAAAGTGGGTGCCCCAGAACCCACACGGACACCTAGAGAGGAAATCTGGAGAGGACCATGTAATTACTCTATGAAACACATGTGTGACTGTTGTTTTGGTTTCGTTAACAAATAAGTGGCGGGAGAAGGCTTGGGGGGGGGGGGGGAATTCACCCACACTGAACTACATGTTACTGCTTAATCGTGTTGTTGTACCCCAAAATAACTGTACTATTGGCTATACTCTGACTTTTTTTTCCTTTAGAAATGACCTTGACTCCCAAGTCGACCCAGACTTGAGTGGGTACCAGGTGCAGTCTTGAGAAGTGAAGGCGGCCGGTGTAATGCTGACCGCATCACCCACCAAGTGCCGATTGGTCTATAAAAATATAGGTCTTGCCCTATATGCCCAATACGCCCAAATGGACGTTTACTTTTTTTTTTTCTATTCGGCTATACTGTTGAACGGGTTTGCCGAGTGCTAGTACCCGTTTATTCTCATCCTTGAGATTTTAATCCTACAGAATGTAAATCCGGAAGGGAAAATGAATTTGTGCAATATTGTTGATCCCTGGACATTGTCGCTGGAGCTACAGAATTCGTGCTCTTTGCGGCGCTCTCAGCCGTTCTGCGGAGAGAGACAGAGCCTTATAGGATAAAACTTGGTGCAATGAAGTTGATCCTCGATCCTCTTGATTTTAACTTTTAACCTTTTTTTTTATATGCATTCCAATACAGACGTCATTATAACTGGCCAAGTGGCCTCCAGAAATGTCTCAATGCCACGTAACTAATAATTAAATAACGGATCATTCAATTTCATCTTTCCTGTTCCCCTACGACCCGGCGCGTGCTCGTGCGTGCACCAACACACACACACACACACACGCACTCACACAAATCCCTCAAAGCAGTGGTGTGTATAAATGCCCAGGGTGAATCCAGTTTGGTCGTTCTCCGTTCTCAGCGTTAGATCTAACAAAGGTTTTCAAGTTGCGTAACCCCGGAGAACTGTTTCGTGAAAGTTGTAGTTTTAGGTAAGTGCTTAAAATACTTTCCATAGTAATTTTTTTTTTTAATGTTTTTATTTTATTTTTTTATCTTAACTTGTTTGGGCTCCTATACAAAGTGAACATGATGGTGGTGGCCTCGTAGGCTCACTTATAATTTTCTAGTTGCGAGGGCTCAATGGGATCTAAGCCTTGTTTAGGCGCCCAAAAGTGATGTTAATAAAAAGTAAAGAACCCTTTTCAACGCCTTTCAAGCCTATTGGATGTACCTATATTTGATAGATCAATCGGCACTAGTGGATGATGTGGTCAGCATCACACAGGCCGCCTTTACTCCACAGGACTGCACCTGGTCCCCACTCAAAGCTAGGTCGACCTGGGAACCAAGGTCATTTTTGAAAAAAGTCTGCCTCCGTCAGGGAGCGAACCCACGACCTTTCGACCACCCGCAGGCGAGCATCCAACCGCTACGTGAAGGCGACTCCCGATCATAATAATAATTATTATTATTATAAAATTATCTCAATATGTGCGAAATGACAACTAAATATAATAATATATTTTAAATATTGTGAAATGTATTTTTTTTTTAAAATACTTTAAAGGAGAACTTGTATACATTGTAATTGTTGTGGGAGGCGAGAAAAGATTTTAAAAGGGGGAGGGGCGCTTAAAATTATATCTGCCTGTTCATTACCCACCACGCCGGCATAGCCTGGAGAAAAGATCCAAAGTACCCGTGACCTTTCCAGTAAAGCTTGCCACTCTGCTCGAAGCATCACCGTCTTCACCTTTCTCGGCATGCTTTCAGAATCTGTTACAATTACGACATGTGTATGCATCTTGTTCTCTAGCCACTGGAGAGCTGCAGTTACCGCCTCCACCTCCATTCTCATGCTAGACGTTGTAGTGTCATATGCCAGACTATAAACGACAAACAATCATTAACTAGTGCCTGCACAGAAAAGAGGGAATTAAATGGTACGATAGAATCACCAGTGTAGAGCTTTGGGAGAGAACTAAATAAATTCCATAGACCAAGAAGTGAAAAAAAAAAAAAGATGTTGGCGTTGGATAGAACACACGTTAAAAAACCCAAGAACAATATAACTAGAATGTCTTTACACTGGACCCCATAAGGGCATAGAAATAAAGGCAGACCAAAAAACTCATGGAGAAGGGAGCTAGAGAGTGAAGTTAGGCAGACGGGGAGGACACGGGGATACCTGCATGCGATAGCGAAGGATGAAATGACGTGGTGTGAGTTGGTTGAGGGCCTATGCTCCACTGGGGGTTAGAAAGGCAGAAGAAGAAGAATGCCTTGTGACAAGATACCATACAAAGCATACATGGAAAGAGAAGAAGGACGTAGAGCACGAGGTAGACCAAGAACAAGATGGAAGGATAACATGTGCCTATGGTCGAGGCGGCGAGAAGAGCTAGAAACAGAACCTTATATCTCCCTCGACACAAACAGCGGTAAAAGAGGAAGTGAAGAAAAAGAAGAAGAAGTTGCCACACACTTAGAGGCATCCTAAAGATGGGATCTTGTGGGCTTGTGTGCTTGAACAATGCGCTATGAGCATAATCTGTCGATTAACCAACCAACTGTATCAAAACAAACTAAAAGTTGAAATAGTCAGCTTTACATTATCACAAACACAAATGACAAGTGAGCGTTGTGGCTAGAAAACCTTCATCAGTATAGTATATTAATTTACAATACCACAAATAGAAACAAAAATAAACAGAATCCCTTCATTTATGAATCTGCGAAAGAAATCACATATTTGTCTGACCAACTGAATCTCTGACACCCACGTGACAACCGGAAATAAATACTAGCAAGAAAAAAGATGGTTATTAGGTGGCTTCTGGTGTGCGTGTGTTTTCGAATGTTTATGAATTGTGGGTAAGTTTATGTGTGTAAGTATGCGCACGTTTGTGTGTATGCACGCATGTATGTATATTTAGATGTATGCGTTTTTCATTATTGCTGTTGTAATATTTCCGCGACACTCATACTAAGTATTTTGCTATTTAAACAAAACACACTTTGTAGATAAAAAATACATTTGATGTTTGAAAGATGAGTGCCTGGAAGAGCCGAATGCAAGACAGGCCTGGTTGACCTATTTGTGACCCTCGGAAGAAAACAGTTTAGTTTTTTGTTTTTTTTTTCGTTCTCTGTGCCCTAATTTTAGAATTAGCCGAATTGATCATAAAAAAACTAAAAGATACTCATTACAACAAGTGAAATGGCGAAAATTTAAATGTTTTACATTTTTTTTGCTCCAGAGATGGACTTTTTCAGATTCTGCCTATGTGCTTCCTTGGCCATTTCCTGTTTGGTCCAGATGGCTGCGTCCGTGCCTCTGGTTGTGGATGTTGACTTTGATTTCGATACAGATTCATCTCTCAAGAATATAGAGGACATGGGTATTTTTTTAAAGGCAAAATTCGGCTATCCTCCGAATAACGGGCACACATTATGACGCCCAAAAAGAGAGTGAGCGGCTTGCGGAATACTCTCGGCGGTGGCGGTAGTCGCCGTAAAACCGCAAATTAGGTCGCCGGTAGTACACAAACGACACGTGACTGAAGCTCTGTTAGGTATTTTGCAGCCGCCATAATATGTGCCTGTTATTCGGAGAATAGCCCAAAATTCTTCTTTTTCTCTTTCCTAGTCATATTCTGTCTTTCAGCCTCAGGATTTAAAGACGTATTTGGTCAGTGGCGAGGCATGATCAATTCGCACATGTAAATATTAGCAGGGAAAGGTTACACTGGAGAGGTTATCCCGTGATATTTTCTCCCTCGTTGCTTGGCAGTTGAGAATATGCATGCACAGCTAGCACTGTAGGGCTTGTAACTGGTAACTTTTGCACATTACACTTTCTGTGTAAATGACGTAGGCATGCAGCGAGCATTCTTTGTGCTTTTTTCGAAACGTAAACTGAGTGGAGCATGAATAATATATATTAAAAATAAAGTTTAAAAAGTAAAGGACCCTTTTCCACGCCTATAGGCAAATATATGGCATATAGGGCTAGGCCTATATTTTTATAGACCAATCGGCACTAGATGAGTGATGTGGTCAGCATCACACCTACCGCCTTTACCTCCTGGGACTGCATCCGCTACCCACTCAAGTCTCGGTCACGGTCATTTTTTTTTAAAGTTCTGCTCCGCCAGGAAGCGAACCTACGACCATCCGATCCGCACGCGAGCGTCTAGCCGCTTCGCCACGGCGACTCCCAATATTCTTCTTATTCGCATTCATCATCTGTAAACTCTGGCGGAAAGTTCTGCTTGTTCATCCACTTCTGGACTGCAGTCCTGTTCCAGAACCTGGGTTTTGCATGTGCATCCGTTTTACAGATCTGACTCATTTGTATGCAGACTTACAGCATTCCTTTTGGGTGTGCCGTGGGTTTATTCCTGTTTTCCAAATAATAGGACCCCAAAACCCACACCGGGAACTTACTACTTAGTCGCTCCTCTTCTACCTTGGGGTGTAGAGGTTTGCCAGAGAGTTCGCCAGACGTCTCTATCAGCAGTTTTCTTTCTGGCTTTGTTCCATTCCAGTCCTCTGTCAGTTAGGGACTGTCGGATGTTGTCTTCCCAGCGCACCCTGGGTCGTCCCGGAGGTCTGGTTCCCTGGTTCTTAGCCTCCCATGCTTGCCATGGTGGCCGATTTTCTCCCATTCTGCATACATGTCCAAACCATAGTAACTGTGACTGATCTACTCGGGTTAGTAAGGGCTGGGTATCAAGATCTTGACGTATTGTCTGATTGCGGACTTTGTCCCTTCTTGTCACTTGGACCACCTTTCTCAGGTATCTCATTTCCGAGGGGCCCACACCGCGAACTCCCAGTATTAATTATGAAATAGTAAAATAAATTTTCTTTAGAAATGGGAAGTTTAAAGCCGTTAGAGGCATGCCTCGCCACTGTCTCTGCTGCAAGCTTTGGTGTATGCAACGCAGAGGCTGGTACTCATGCTGGTATTTACGCTAATGGATAACATCCGATTTTTACTCGTGTGGGTTCCGGGGCCCTTTTATAAGGAAAACAAGAATAGACCCACCGCCTAACCAAAATAATGTTGTAAGAGTCGACTAACTAGGTGCTTCCTTCGAAGTCAGAGTGCATCTGCCTGAGAGGCAAGGAACCAACAGTCTGCACACAAATGAGTCAAATATGTCGAACGGATGCACACGCAACACTGAGGTTTTGAAACAAGACTGCAGTCCAGAAATGGAAGAACAACCAGAACTTTCGGCCTGAGTTTACAGCCGGTGAACGCGAAGAAGAAGAAGACATCCGATGGATGTATCACAGAGCTAAAGAACAGAATAGGACAGGTCAAAACTGCTTTTTATCAAATGAAGAAAATTTTGTACAATAAATTCATGTCCTTGGATGTTAGGAAAAAGAATGTTCACATGCTATATAGAGCCAGTTTTATCCTATGGCTGTGAATCCTGAACAGTTTATAAACAAGCCGAACAATACAGTGAGACCTCAGAGATGTGGTTTGTTTTACAAAAGAATCTTTAGAATTCCTTGGACAGCTAAGAAGAGCAACCCAGATGTTTTGAAAGAGGCGAGAGCCCAAGACAACTTATCATAGACATCAGAAACAGTCATCATTTGACGGTCATGTAATGAGAAGAGTTAAAATGGAACATGTTGTAACCACTGAAAACGTTTATGTTTATTCAACGGATCAGTATCTTAGCACACGGGTGTAACCCATAAGTGATCCATTCTTCTAACTCAAGCCTGAAGATTCTCAGCGCAGTGCACGAACTCTGTTGCACCGGCGAGAAAACTCAAATACTTTGGTTAGATGTTTAACTCCAAATTTTGCTCGGGCAACGCCGTTAGGCTATTCTTTTCGATTTCCAACTGCGTCATGGTGGCTTGGAAAAGACGGTGATGGATGGTGCAGTTTGTGGAAGGTGAGGCAGGGGTCGACCACCGCAAATATGGATACAAGACATTGAAGATGCATTGCCATTGAAAGCACACAGGGCTAGAGAGCTGGCTAGGGAAAGGGATACTTTCAGGCGAACCGTGAAGGACTTGCTAATTGATGATGATTATGTCACATGTACAAGTATAAACAAAAGCTAAAACGAAAACTTCTAAACGTGGTGTGTTGGAGGAAAGGAAGGGCCGGGGGGTGGAGGTCGAGGGGGGTTTAGTCCTCTTAAAATGTGTATGGGTCATCATCAAGTACCTTGCCGACTGGCGTGGGTGATCATGCCCTTTCACAATCTGCACAACAGCGTGTATCAGTTCGCGTATTGGAAACATCTCCATGCCATGTCAAAAGGCTGTCAAGAATCTTTTCATTCTGTCTTCCTCTGTCTCTCTTTCCACAGATCTTTCCAGTGGTCACAACATGTTCAGTTTACCCTCTTCTCATAACATGATGTTTGTGATAAGTTGTCTCCGAGCACTCACCTCTTTCAAAACATCTGAGTGGCTCTTCTTAGCTGTCTAAGAAATTCTAAGGGTACTTTGTGGGTAGAAGAGGAGAATGTATTTTTTGTGGGGGAGGGGGCCTCAAGGTACCTACACCCGCAAGTCTTGGCTTCTCAGTATGATACATACAGTTGTTTGTTTGTTTTTAATTTTTTTTTTCATTTTTCTCTAGGTACACTTGAACCTAAGGACATTAAAGATGTATACGACCTCGCATTACTTCCGAATCGTGCTCGCAGAAACATAGCCCAACTGATTACGGGAGCTATCCAATACAACCCAAGTGCAACCAACAGATTCCGCCAGTCTCTTCGCCTCATCCCTAAACAGAACGTCCCTCCTGCAGTCACTGAGTAACTCTGAAAGATTCACTTAAGTTAGATCGTATTATATAGCTCACACAACTTTGTTCAGAATTTAGGAAAGGATATAAAACCGAACGAAAAGTATATCAGAGAGCTTCAAAATATAACAAACACAAATAAAACGTGAACGTCGCTGCTGTGAAGCCTTCTTCAGTACATACATAGATTAGACAATACAAAACAAATACACAGTATCACTTATCTTCGTATCTCCTGGCAGCCAGGTCAATGTCAAGACAATAGTTTTGATAATAGTCTGTTCAGAATTTAAAGACAAAACAAACTGAAACAAATAACACTGATAATAGGACATAATGTATTAGATGAAATTATTGATTTTGCCTTAAAGTTTAACAAGTCACTAAAGTTGTAGACTTTCTTCTTATTCTTCTTTTGTCTTACTGCTTATGTTATTTTAAAAATAGGGCCCTGAAACTCACGAGAAGAGATTATCCATTATAAGTCTAGGTAATAGAACAGATCAGAAGCAGAGGCAGGAGTCGATCAGGGTAATTGTGGGCAAAGACATTGAGTACCTATTTATGTGGTGAAAATGTCAAGGAAGATTCTTACAAATCTTAAATGTTAAGATTCTTCTTGTAAATGACCTACTGCAAGGTGATGGTAGTGATGATGAAGAACCAAAATGATAGAACTACTCTAAATACTTACAATTTCTAGAACAAGCCTTTTTTTTCCAGTTCTTTAAATCCTCAGGACGGACTCCAGCAACAGTAGATCAACACAGGAGTCTCATCATCATCAAGTACCTTGTCAGCAGGCATGGGCGTTCATACATCTCCACAGATCTCGGTCTTTGGTGGTCTGGATCAATTCTGCTGATGATATTCCTCCATTCCATTGTCTTAAACCATCCACCATCGTTTCTCTTAGTCTACCTCTGCCTCTTCTACTAGTGATCTTTCCAGTCGTCACGATATTTTCCAGTGCTCCTTTTCTCATCTATTGACTAAAGAACTTTGATTGTCTCCTTCTCATTGTTGTGTATAATGTTCTACTTTCATTAGCCATTTCCAGGCAATCATTGTTGGTTACTCTGGTAGTCCAAGGTATTCTCAACATTCTGCACATTCCAAGATTCACCACCATACATGAGAACAGGCTCGATAAAACATTTCAATATTTGTTTTCTGATGTTTAATGAGAGTGATTTATTATATAAAATACTTTTCATATTCTGAAAAGACAGAAGTCTTTATATATATATATATATATATATATATATATATATATATATATATATATATATATATATATATATATATATATATATATATATATATATATATAATGACAAGGTAACACTGCTGATAATGGCCATAATACGGTTGATATCCTGTACTTTTATTTTTATAATTTTCACTGTTTCTAGCAACGGGTTGTCCTTACACGTATGTACTTTCTGAAATGAAATAGGAAAATGTGCTTCTTCTGTGAGGAAAAGGACTAAAATGAGATATTTATGTGAACTTTATGGCAAACAATAATAAACAAGTGTAAAGAACAATGAGCATGTTCTGTTTTAACTATTTCTATGCCAAAGAAGTCACAGCATCCTCATTTGATTACTCTATGTACAGTATTTGTTTCCTGATTTATTTTTTAAAGCCATTCTTCAAGTAAATAATATGTTTAAATCACCACTGATCACAGAGCAAATAGACTGAAATGGTTGGGGCATATTAAAAGAATGTCAGATGACAGAGAAGTAAAAACTGTATACACGAGGAAGATGAATGGTCATAGACCACGAGGCAGACCAGGAAGACGATGGAGAAATAATATCCAGACAGACCTGCAAACACTTGGTGCACCAACTCGAAAAAGAAGGCTAACCAGAGAGATGAATGGAGCAGGTGATATCTGCAGCAATAAACCTCAAGGGCTCAGAATACTGAAGAAGAAGAAGAAGAAGAAGAAGAAGAAGAAGAAGAAGAAGAAGAAGAAGAAGAAGAAGAAGAAGAAGAAGAAGAAGAAGAAGAAGAAGAAGAAGAAGAAGAAGAAGAAGAAGAAGAAGAAGAAGAAGAAGAAGAAGAAGAAGAAGAAGAAGAAGAAGAAGAAGAAGAAGAAGAAGAAGAAGAAGAAGAAGAAGAAGAAGAAGAAGAGAAGAAGAAGAAGAAGAGAGAAGAAGAAGAAGAAGAAGAAGAAGAAGAAGAAGAAGAAGAAGAAGAGAAGAAGAAGAAGAAAAAAGAAGAAGAAGAAGAAGAAAAGAAGAAGAAGAAGAAGAAGAAGAAGAAGAAGAAGAAGAAGAAGAAGAAGAAGAAGAAGAAGAAAAAGAAAAGGATTCTCTAAGTACATTAACCCGTTTTGTCACAATGGTTCTTTAACTAGTTCTGTCCCACAATCGTGCTGTTTTAACTCAGAAAGACCCAAAGTGCACAGAAGGTAACCTTTTACCTCTCAGATTTCTCAAATAAAAATGTAAAATAGCTAACGGGATTTATACAATTTGCTCCTTTGATTCACATTTTGAGTCAGTGGGTCCAAATCTTTCAGGCTGAAATAGATTTTAAAAAGGCAAGATCTAAACGAGGACTATTTAACTAGCATCATTCGGGCAGCAGTGATCTAGCAAGTGGCCAGTAAATCATTGCCAATTGTCTTGAACTGATGCTCTTTCTTATGCTTGGGCTCTAGCCTCTGATCCTGTCGATCCTATTTAGCAATTTTGACCCCTGAGTAAAATTAGTTAAATAGCTTGTCTCTAATGAATGACGAATCACTGTCTAAATTTACTGCATTTACAACTAAATCAGAACACTTATCAAGGGAAAACACAAGAAATTGCGGAGAGAACAAACTAACAAACAGTAAACATCCACAAGACCCTATCAGGAAACTCAATAGAAAGCAACATACGAAAATTTTTCATCTATGAACAGGACACTGCAGGCTCAATTAACACATGCATAAAAAAAGATTGTACAGTCCCCACAGTGTGCCTGTCAGACAGGAGCACGTTCTGCAGACCTGCCCACTCTACCAAGAACTTCAAAAAGACACCTGGCCTTAAAAGCAAAGCGTGCAGGGCAAGCTATGGAGAACAATGAAGGACCTGCTGCTGACATGCGAGTTCATAGAGGCAACCCACCTGATGGTCTGATCTGAGCATGTGAAACTGAACGTAAAGAAGAAGAAGATATACTGTGTCATCCTCAGTTCCATCTGGGACATTTAAATTGCCACACTTTTTGAATTATTTGACAACGATCTCAATCTTCACTTTTTTTTTTCACCCTGATACAAACTTCGGCTATCTTCCGAATAACGGTCCCAAATTATCGAGGCCGAAAATAAACCCTAACAGAGCCTTAGTCACGTTTCAATTGAGCACTTCCGGCGACTTAAATTGCGCACTTTCGGCGACTCCCGCCACTGCTGAGAGTATCCCCCACGCCGCGTGTGGATTGGGGCTAAACTTGATAGCTGGGACTCACGAGCAGCAGCTACCGCATCTCCTGCAGCTTCCTTCATTTTATTTGCTCGTTGAGTCCCAGCCATCTAGTTTAGCCCCAGTCCACGCCGCGTGAGCGGCGTGTAGGATATACACTCGGCGGTGGCGGTATAGTCCCCGGAAGTACGCAATTCGGGGGAGGCGGTATAGTCCACGGAAATGTGCAATTGACACGTGACTGAGACTGTTAGGGTATATTTTCGGCCTCGATAATTTGGGACCGTTATTCAGAAGATAGCCCAAACTTCTCCTATAGTTGTTTTTTTTTTTTTTTTTTTTTACACTTCCTGTTGATGTAAAATTGTTCCATGAAGACTGTCGCCCCTGAACCTGCATTCCTAAATGAGGCCCTGTACAGGATATTTTCTAACAAATCATTTGGTAAAAATCGACTACCATTGTATGAGGCATACACTGTTTTTAGACCCTCTATTTTTAGAATGTAAGTGCATTTTATACTTGGGGAATTATGATAAACACTATAAAACAGACTGGAAAAATAACTTGTACCAAATTCATTAGGAAGAAGTTAAAATAATTCTTTAGAATGCAGTCACAATGGTTACCAATAAAAGTGTTACACCAAAAGAGATCTGATATGAGAACAGGAGTGCCGAAGAAGAAGATGGATTGATAGCATTAAAGACACTGTACATCCACATGTACTAGCCAGCCGTGCTCTGTGCAGAGTGGCAAGCATCATTTCAGAGGTCCTGTGTAGTTAGCATCCTTTAGATATTTTCTCTAGGTCATACCGCTGTGTCGGCTCTGTAGCTAAGTCGATGCGAACGCTTCGTAATGCCAGGGTGCCGGGTTCGATCCCATCTGCAGGCCATGCGCCTTGCGTTGGTTTCGACAGTGGTATCAGGGGGCCGACCGTCCACAAATAAAAAATGGCAAATTACTGGACGTAAATTTGCCTAGAGTAACCACACAACAGCCAGGGGCTGGTGGGGTTGGTTCCGCAACGTCCTGTAAAGGATACGCAACTAGCCATACCGGTGTGTTGGGGAAACAAAACAGACTGGCTGGTTCTACATCACAGTGGTAGCTAGATTTGTGAAGGTCCTTTGGGAGAGAGTGAACAATGGGGAGGCACAGATAGATTATTACGGTCTGAGGAGAATGGTGCTGCAAGGAGTAGCCAGGGGATCTGGCCGATGTCAACACTCAAGGAAAAGGCAACACAGAAATACAGTTACCGGTGCCATCAGAACTGGAACTCTTCGCTTGCTGCTGAAGATGTGGATGGAGTGCTTAAGGCAGTGTCCCAAGTGCTGTGATGTTGATTCTTATTCAACATGTACTAGCCATACAGCCCCAAATAAAGTAAGTAAAGTAAAGGATCCCTTTCTATGCCTTCAGGCGTATTGGGCATATAGGGCTAGACCTCTATTTTATGGACCAATCAGCACTTGGTGGGTGATGTTGTCAGCTTACACCGGCTGGGTCGACCTGGGAGCCAGCGTAAATTTTGAAAAAATAAAGGATAGCCCTTAATCCTCAGGCTTAAAGACTCCTTCCTCTGTTTGCACTGAAAAAAAAAAAAAAATAATACAAAAAGAAAAGGCTGCGTTTCCTTTGTTTGGGCAGTACATCCACATAGAATGTCAACGGCCAGTGCAACTCATCAAACACTGGGCTGCAAACGGTTACTTCTCATGACGCTTAATGGTAGGAGAAATTGCAGATGAAGATGATAATGGTAGTTGTCAAGAGTGTATAATTTCTGATTCTGTGTTTATATTTCTATATATAGTTGTCGCGTGCGAATATGCACTAAAACGCACTAATACTGACTGATCAAATAGGACGTCAAAACAATACGTAATGTTGTTAAGGAATTGTAATCTAAGAGATTGGAAGTCGAAAGTTTGACTAAGGTGTACGTGTGGTCAGGCCTTGGTGCGGATCCTTGAAGACGTTCTACCCCGGGATGCCATGGAAAGATTCGGAGTACAGTCTGAAGGAGACAGACGTGTGGTCGTGTCTCAGTGGATCCTTAAGGACGTTCTACCCCGGGATGCCATGGAGGGAATGGTAATCGAAGGTTGTCCGAGGCGGACGTGGGGTCCGGCCTTGGTGTGGATCCTTGAGGACGCTCTGAAGGAGACAGACGTGTGGTCGTGTCTTAGTGGTTCCTTGAGGACGCTCTACCCCGGGACTCCACTAGAAACCTTAGCCGAAAGCTGGTACATTGTTTATTGCGCTCGACAAGAAGCCGGTATATTTTAAAGGAAGGGATCTCTAGGCCAAATCACTAAAGAGGGGCATTGCCCTGTTCAGGCTGCAGAAGAGATCGATGTGACCGTCCAGACTCTCAAGGTCGGACTGTTGACCTGTCGTTTGAATTTATCTAAAAAGTGTGCATGCGGTAGCGAGTGTCGGCGTATTTGGGTTAGTCTTCACCAAGAGTCCTGTCATTTGCACATTTTCTCATTTTTTATCAAGTGTGTTCGACAATACACATATGTATATATCCCTAGCCTTCATCGTTTAACTGTCGTTTGGAAGCATTGAAGTTCATTTTTTACATTACAGACGCCCTGTGTCGTCCTTGGGAATTAGTTCTCATACTGTTCTGCCTCAATTGGCTGATGGCATTGTACTTGATGTTAAGCGGCATTTGACTGTAACTGATTACACATTTCAATAGGATCTACACCTCTCAGCACCAGAACACGCACAATATTTCTGAGGACTAACAACCCCAAGTACATGTCAACAATTAAAACAGTGAATTCAAATCCTTTAAACTTTGATGATTTTATTAACACGCAATGTACAACCTGTACAGAACATTCAATGTCTCTGTAAATATAAAGCAATTAGTATAGTAAAGTAAAAAGTCAAGTACAAGACCCTTTTCCATGTCATTGGGCGTATTGGGCATATAGGGCAAGACCTATATTTTATAGACCAAATGGCATTCAGTGAGTGGTGTGGTCAACATCACGTTGGCCACCTTTACTTCCCAGGACTGCACCTGGTGCCCACTCAAGGCTGGGTAGACCTGAGAGCCAAGGTCATATCTGAATAAAGTCCTGCTCTGTCAGGACCCGAACCCGACTTTCTGATCCACAAGCGAGCGTCTAGCGGTGCTTTAATAATATCCTACCCCAAACAGGGGAAATCCACAGGTCACCAGACAGTCTAATATTTCAGGGGGTGGATGCTGCATGCAGTCGTGGGACCTAGGCTGCCTTCTCTCGTGGGACGTAGATGGGTCGGGGTTAGGGCCAGTTCTTACCCTCTCTGAAATATTGGACTGTCCTGTGATGTCATCTGGGGTAGGATATTAATAAAGCACCCATCTAGCTGCTACACCACGGCCACTCCCCGAGCAATTAGTTTAGTGGTGTATAATTTCTAATACAGTGTCCCATAAGTTTCCATACACAAGAAACACATTCTGATGTGTCTTCCCTTTCTGATGTGTCTTCCCTTTCTGATGTGTCTTCCCTTCCTGATGTGTCTTCCCTTCCTGATGTGTCTTCCCTTCCTGATGTGTCTTCCCTTCCTAGTGTGTCTTCCCTTCCTGATGTGTCTTCCCTTTCTGATGTGTCTTCCCTTCCTGATGTGTCTTCCCTTCCTGATGTGTCTTCCCTTCCTAGTGTGTCTTCCCTTCCTGATGTGTCTTCTCTTCCTAGTGTGTCTTCCCTTCCTGATGTGTCTTCCCTTTCTGATGTGTCTTCCCTTCCTGATGTGTCTTCCCTTCCTGATGTGTCTTCCCTTCCTGATGTGTCTTCCCTTCCTGATGTGTCTTCCCTTCCTGATGTGTCTTCCCTTCCTAGTGTGTCTTCCCTTCCTGATGTGTCTTCCCTTCCTAGTGTGTCTTCCCTTCCTGATGTGTCTTCCCTTTCTGATGTGTCTTCCCTTTCTGATGTGTCTTCCCTTCCTGATGTGTCTTCCCTTCCTGATGTGTCTTCCCTTCCTAGTGTGTCTTCCCTTCCTGATGTGTCTTCCCTTCCTAGTGTGTCTTCCCTTCCTGATGTGTCTTCCCTTCCTGATGTGTCTTCCCTTCCTGATGTGTCTTCCCTTCCTGATGTGTCTTCCCTTCCTAGTGTGTCTTCCCTTCCTAGTGTGTCTTCCCTTCCTGAAGGACAATATAAGCATAAATTGAGGTGTGCTTGTAACATCACTAGGGATATTTGTATTTTTTTTTTAAGTATAAAAACTTACTGACCACTATAAATGAGGTTTGAGGTTTAAACAACGGATCAACATCATGGCACATGGGTAGTAACCCATAAGTGCTCCGTTCTTCTTCTAACTCAAGTCTTGAGTCCGAAGAAGCTCAGCACAGTGCACAGGCTCTGTTGCCCGGGCAGTGTCGTTAGTCTACTCTTTTTGGTTTCCAACTGCCAAGGGATTTTTTTTACGCAACAATACACACGGGCATCCGATTTCACTATCCAGAGACCAGAGGAAATTACTAGATGTCCAAGTCGACGTGAAAAAACACCTGCCCTTGCCAGAGATTAAACCTGGAACCTCTAGCACTCAAGGCGGACACCATGACACTATAAATGAAACATAATAAGCCAACAGCAGCACAACCAAGTTAGCGAAAAGTAATCAAATACAAAACCAAACTATGTCAGAAAGCCCAACAGAAAAAAAAGTGAAACAATATCTACAGATACAATCAAAAGTTTCAACCAGTCTTTTATCAACAGACAAAACTGGTTAATTAAACAACTGATATCTCCCTGTGTGGGTTCCCAGGGTGCACTGGAAAGGGGGGGAGGAGAACCACTGCTCCCCTAACAAGCGTGTAGAAAAAGTAAATTAACGAGGGATGTTTCCTTCGAAGTTGGAGTGCATCAGCCATAGAAGAGGAGAACCAACAGTCTGCATATAAATAACAATTTTAAACAATTTAAAATGTGCACACAAAAACTCAGGTTCTGGAACAAGACTAAAGTCCAGAAGTGGATAAACAATCTGAAATTTCTGCCAAAGTTTACTGCTGGTGAACGCCAAGAAGAAGAAGAGACAGAAAAAACTGACACGGTCAAGATGGAACCCAGCAACGGGTAATAGGAGAAAATACGGACAGAAAGAGTAGCTTTTTTTACATCTACATCTTTCAAGTCTGGAGCTGTGGCAACGTGTTGGCTAGAAGCTTGCCTGCTGGCTACTTTGATTTGAATCCATATCAGGGTAGAGTTTTATAAATAACTTGGGCTCTCAGCAAAATGGGTAGGAATTGTCTTATGCAGTAAAGGTGGCCAGCATTATGTACAATAAGTGTATAACTCTGGACTGAGCTGTTCACCTCCCCTGTTTTTTACCTCAATGTTTCCAATGAGGGTTGAAAACAGTCCAGTAAATAAGTGTAGCATGTATGCCACCATGGAATCCAGGTACAGACCTCACTCACATCAATAAGTGTATAACTCTGGACTGAGCTGTTCACCTCCCCTGTCTTTGATTTTCATGACTTGGACCAAAGTCAAACAACTATTTCATTATTTCCCTTTCACTGGACCCCTTGCAGCTTATTGTGAGTATTTCTGTGAAGTGCCAGAGGAGTTTCTGGCTAACATTTGCACTGCTAGGCTCTCAGAGTGATCCTTGCTTATGTGACAAACTCCTTTACAAACTCCTTTTGATCTGAGCTCAAGCTCGAAAGTAGGCCAAAAAGCACATATTTTCCCAGATTTACGGTATCTATCATGAAATCAAGGTCGAGCCAAAGAGTTAACAACTCACCGATTCTAGATTATTTTTTTTAAATCCTCGGCAGAGTGAAGGCAATTTTTTTCTCTGATGGGGGGGGGGGGGGGGTGTCAAAAATAAAATTTCTGAACTGCACAGTTTGTGGCAACTGCACTAGCCTTGTGGCCTTACATTCTTAGGCTCATGATATCTCTGTCCAATACTTATTTTTAGAGAAGGCAAAGACTGGTTTTTTTTTTTTTTTTTTATGTGGTGCTAGCATTTCAAATCCTTCAATAGGATTACATGCCATAGAGTAGCTTCACCTGCAAACACTTAACTATTCTTGATGACCAGATATTAGCCACACAAGCAAATTGTAAGTTATAAGGCCCAGGGGTGGGAGGAACAGACCCCCCCCCCCCCCCCCCCCCCCACCTTTCAACAAACATGTCGTAAAAGGAGTATAATGAAAGGTTTCCTTGAACAGGATGTTTTCAGCCCCAAATAAAAAGCCCAGGTATCACAGCCTAGCTGCATACCCCAACCCAATGTGCCAAAGACTCATTAAGGAGCTAAACAAAATAAAAGATCCATGTCAGAGAAGTTTTACTCTCCTGAGTCCGGGTTCCTAGCAGTGGATAATGTAGCGGACGATGCTTCCTTGCTCAGCCCGGTGTATGTCCACCTCCTCTCGATGGCAGCACCGACTCCAACAATCTCCTGCTGGAACAAGGAGGGTATCTTCTCCAGCAGGTCCTCCACTTCTCGGACCCTCACCGACAGTATCTGGCGCAGGTACGACCACAAGTAGTCGACAGTGGCCCCATGGGGATGCACATGCAGGAAGCAGCAGATCAACCCTGTAAGAGAGTGGAACAGATAGGGGGAAAGAATCTTGAGAGTTACTTTCTTGTACAGTTCTTCCTATTACTGAACAGGAACTGATGTAGAATTTTTTTTTTTTTAAACTGACCTGGGTTCCTAGGTCAACTTAGTCTAAAATAGGTACTAGGAAATGCTCTGGAAAATAAGGGTGGCCAGCATGATGATGACATCTTCCATATAGCCATGACTGGTAAATAAAAACAGGTGTCTAGCACTATCTGCTTGATGCCCCAATGGTGTGAAAAAGCTCCTTAACTTTTCTTAACACTTTTGCCCCATGTATGCTAAAAAAAAAAAAATTTGACATGAACCCATAAGAATTCCCTTTTTTTTAAAATTAAAAATAAAAATACATTTCACAGTTCGTTAATAATTTTTTTTCTAAACGTACTTATTTTCATTTGTAAATTTTAAAAAGTATATATATATATATAAAGTGTTAAGTACATATGGACAGAGTGAAGCATTAGATGGAACACATTCCCCCATGAAATTTTGTTTTTTAAAACTGTCGGGTGACTCACGCTGTGACCCTGTGACCTGTATTACTGAGGCTTACTAGAAAATTTGTCACCAAATCGAATCTTTAAAAAAAGCCACTAAGGTAAACTCACCTCCCTCTCCCCTTTCCTTCCCCACTGTTTTTTTTTAGTTAATATATCCATATCCTGGCCTGTTAAACATAGCACAGGCAAACAAAGAACAAAGAGAATCTAGCAAGCTTTTCGAGAACAAGTCACTGCAGATATTGCCATATATCGGCAAAAACTGGGATATGGCACAACCGGGAGTGACCACATTTAGGCTACAGTGAAGATCAAAATCTATTTCTGAATTTAACGAAAACAAAAATAATATTTACAGACAAATACTGACTGTCACCCATAAATAACCCCCCCCCCCCCCCCTCCCAAAATGATAAAGAAACTGGCAATGTCACAAACTTTGAATATCTAGGCTCTGCAATAAATAGCAATGGAGACTGTGACAGAAATCAAAAGGAGGATGGCCATAGCAATGTAAAGGTTAAACAGCCTTAAAAGTCTATGGTTAAGCACCAGAATGGGAATCAAAATTAAAATTTTGAGAGCAGGCATCTTCCCTGTAGCAACATATGGATGTGATTTGTGGACTATCTCAGAGTCATTAGGAAAGAAAATACTGGCTTTTGAGCTGAAATGCTATAAAAAGATTCTCAGAATACCATGGACAAAGAAGGGAAGAAATACTGACATTTTAACAGATCTGGACATCATGGAAGATTGGCTAATAAACAGCATCTTGTCTCGGAAGATGAAATATGTTGGTCATTCCAAGCACTGTGGTGGACTGGAAAATATAATAGCAGAAGGCATGGTACCAGGAAGGAAGATCTGGGGACGACCAACATGTGGATGGCCAGGGAAATAAGTGACTCCCTGAATATGAAAGTACACGATGCGGGAGAGCTGGTGAGAGACCGAGATTCTTTCAGGCAGACCGGGATGAGAGCGACGTTCTGCAAAGGACCTGCTACATGATGATGAGTCAAGTCAATCTCATGACAGAGGTATCTTCTCTGCCTGTCATTACCTGTCTTGTTCTCAGCAGAGGCAGAATAATCATAATCTATTATCTTTTGTAACATTTGCTAATACTACGTGACTGACAATGACATGCCGACTCCTTATGATTCATTTCCACACATTAAGACAGGCTCTATTCAACTCTTGTTAAGACGGGGCTGCATGGCCAATTGTAATACAGGCCTGCGTGCCCAATTTGTGACCCTTTGAAAATTAGGTTCGTTCGTTCCTTCCTTCTTTCTCATCTCAGTTGGCAAATATATCCTGCATAGACTATTCCTTATCCTGTGACATTCTGCTGTTAAACTACGTAATCATTGAGCCTTAAGACAACTAGCTTACCAATCATTTTGGCATCTTTGTCTGATAAGGACAGACCTGAACTGGTTACTGACAACTCATCCTTGTTGCTGACAGGGTTGTCTGCATCCTGTTGGTGATGGAAAAAACATAAGATTACTGCAGGCTCAAAGTTACGCTGGCACTCAACTAGGAACGTCACCAACAATAAAACTGCCAATTAAAAGTAAAGAGCCATTTTCCATGCCTTTGAGCGTACTGGGCATATAGGGTTAGACCATATTTTACAGATCAATCGGAACTTGGTGGGTGATGTGGTCTGCCTTTACTTCCCAGGACTGCAGCTTGGTCGACCTGGAAGCCAAGATCATTCCGAACACACACGAAGAGTCAGGCTCTGTCAGGACCTGAACCCACAACCTTCTGATCCGCAGGCGAGCATCTAGCCGCTAGGCCACGGAGAAACTACCTTCTTCTTCTTTACGTTCACCAGCTGTAAACTCTGGCGGAAAGTTCTGGTTGTTCATCCACTTCTGGACTGCAGTCCTGTTAAAGAACCTGAGTGTTGCGTGTGCATCCGTTTTACAGATCTGACTCATTTGTATGCAGACTGTTGGTTCCTTGCCTCTCAAGCAGATGCACTTCGACTTTGAAGGAAGCTCCCAATTAGTCGACTCTTACGACATGCTTTTGGGTAGGCAGTGGGTCTATTCTTGTTTTCCCGATAATAGGGCCCCGGAACCCACATGGGGAACCTCCCAAACTACCAATTACCACCTGTAATATACCATATGTAATATACTATTTCTGTTGTGTAAGCAGGGGGAGTCTTTGAGCCTCAGGACTCCGTGCAATCATCATAGACTGTTTAAGTTATAATTTTATTTTTTCCCCCTGACAAGAAAAATCCTCAACCTTACCAACGATTTGAACCTGGGTCTTCCATATGAGGGCTTAGCATTCCTAACTGTTCGCCCAGCCGCTCCACTAGGAACATACACCATTATAATTTAAACCCATGCAGTTATAAATTATGTGTACAAATCATGTTATACAATTTCCTTTTATAAATATAAATCATATTCAAGTTTCTTTACATTATTTGTATAAATTTCACGTTGTTACACATTATCTCTAAACAATTCCCATGTTGTTACACATTATCTCTACACAAATCACATGTTGTTAACATATAATCTCTACATCAATAACATGTAAATGACATGGAATACCAATGGCAGAAAAGCAGCAGACTAGCACAGAAATGATCCCTTGTGAACGTCTTATATGTCAGAATGACACAAAGAGGATACAGATATAATAGTGTATTGATAAACGGTTCCCAAGTGTGGATTCCAGCGCTGTATTTTTTGGTTAACAAAAAAAAATGGAGCCCCCTCCCCCTTTTTATCGAACAAGCATATCATAATTGATGACAAAGTATGCCGAAGTCTGATGTATTGGGCCAAAATTGTTAGATATCGCAGTCTTGTTGTAAACTGAAACAAAACAGGCCAAATGCCTTTTTAAGAGCAAATGAAAAAAAAGAACATAAATGGCTGCATAAACCCTGATAAAATCTTTTACCAGAAAAATTATCAGTAAACTAAGAGATCAGGATTCAATATACCAAACATGTGCGGCAAATCAAAAGAAGAATCACCTGTGTACTTGCACTGCTCTCACTATCATCATTTACTTTCGACCTGATTTCCTTGTTCTCTTTTTCCAGCTTGGCCACCACCGCTCTCTGCACAATCAGTTGCTGGAAACCAAACAAAATAAGAAACACAGAATTATGCAAGTCAGGCAGACAAGAACTACAGGGTCAAACCCAAAATGAAATAAAACAAAAAAATGTATTCACCATGGAGAGTCAAACATAAATTGGTAGGCAATATGTGAAGTTCGATGAATTTGTAGAAGATGGTTAACTTAGAATTTATCTTTGTGCTTAGAATCAACACATTTTTGTAGAACAAACCGCCTTAACCAAAAAGCTCAGACGTTTACAGTCTTATAATTGACTGCCCAAGATCTTATCTTACATAAACAACATTGTTAGATTCAGCAATCAAGCCTATACAACATCAGATCAAACAATGTTGTCAAATTCAGCGACCAAGCCTACAACATCTGATCAAACAATGTTGTCAAATTCAGCGATCAAGCCTACAACATCAGATCAAACAATGTTGTCAAATTCAGCTATCAAGCCTACAACATCAGATCAAACAATGTTGTCAAATTCAGCAATCAAGCCTACAACATCAGATCAAACAATGTTGTCAAATTCAGCAATCAAGCCTACAACATCAGATCAAACAATGTTGTCAAATTCAGCGATCAAGCCTACAAAATCAGATCAAACAATGTTGTCAAATTCGGCAATCAAGCCTACAACATCAGATCAAACAATGTTGTCAAATTCAGCAATCAAGCCTACAACATCGGATCAAACAATGTCAAATTCAGCGATCAAGCCTACAACATCGGATCAAACAATGTCAAATTCAGCGACAAGCCTACAACATCAGATCAAACAATGTTGTCAAATTCAGCAATCAAGCCTACAACATTAGATCAAACAATGTTGTCAAATTTAGCAATCAAGCCTACAACATCAGATCAAACAATGTTGTCAAATTCAGCGATCAAGCCTACAATATCAGATCAAACAATGTTGTCAAATTCAGCAATCAAGCCTACAACATCAGATCAAACAATGTTGTCAAATTCAGCAATCAAGCCTACAACATCAGATCAAACAATGTTGTCAAATTCAGCGATCAAGCCTACAAAATCAGATCAAACAATATTGTCAAATTCGGCAATCAAGCCTACAACGTCAGATCAAACAATGTTGTCAAATTCAGCAATCAAGCCTACAACATCGGATCAAACAATGTCAAATTCAGCGATCAAGCCTACAACATCGGATCAAACAATGTCAAATTCAGCGACAAGCCTACAACATCAGATCAAACAATGTTGTCAAATTCAGCAATCAAGCCTACAACATTAGATCAAACAATGTTGTCAAATTTAGCAATCAAGCCTACAACATCAGATCAAACAATGTTGTCAAATTCAGCGATCAAGCCTACAATATCAGATCAAACAATGTTGTCAAATTCAGCAATCAAGCCTACAACATCAGATCAAACAATGTTGTCAAATTCAGCGATCAAGCCTACAACATCAGATCAAACAATGTCAAATTCAGCGATCTAGCTGATGGTGTGACCCTGGTGGGGATCGGGACGTGCCCACGCACTGGCTGCACCATATGGAGGGAGGGAGCAACTCCACCGAAGGTTTCTGTCTGGCTTACCCCAGCCATAGCCTGGTATTTTACCCCTTCAGGCATCAGGGGTCCATTTTATTAGCGATGGAGACTCGCTATACGCCACAGCCATGTCTGTTACAACAGGCAGCACCACATGAAGGTACGGTTGACTTCATTGGCAGAGGCTATGATTTTCTCACAGGCATTTCCCATTTTTTTTAGGTGGGACCGTACATACCAATCCTTGCTACCCAGATGCATTCCATAAAAAAGATTTTGTTTAGAACATTAGATCGTATTCAGAATATAACATCATGTTAATAACAAAAGATCTTCGTTGAAAACCTAATAGCTTGTTGAAGGTAACCTTCTGTTTAGAGCCTAAGATCTGGTTTAGAATCAAGGATTCTATTTAGAAAATGAAGTCTTCTATAGAATGTAGGGAACATTTGTAGAATCTTGTTCATGACTATTGATCCAAACCTAAAATCTTGATTACAATCTAAGATTACATTTAGAAACCGAGATCGTGATTACAATCGAAGATTATGTTTAGAATCTAAGATCTTGAGAACTTCAGATCTTGGCTAGTACTTCAGATTTTGTTTAAAACTTAAGATCTTGTTCAGAACCTAAGATCTTGTAACTAAGACCTTCTTTAGAACTGAAGATTGTGTAAGTAAGATCTTGTAAGACCATGCTTAGAACTTAAGAACGTGTAAGTAAGATCTTGTAAGTAAAACCATGTATAGAACTTAAGATCTTGAAAGATCGTGTAAGTAAGATCTTGTTTAGAACCTAAGATCTTTTGAGATTGTGTAAGATCTTGTAAGTAAGACCTTGTTTAGAACTTTAGATCGTGTAAGTTAGATCTTGTAAGAAGCTAAGATTTTGTAAGATCGTGTAAGTAAGACCTTGATTAGAACCTAAGATCTTCTAAGATCGTGTAAGTAAGATCTTGTAAGTAAGACCATGCTTAGAACCTAAGATTTTGTAAGATCGTGTAAGTAAGATCTTGTTTAGAACTTAAGATTGTGTAAGTAAGATCTTGTTTAGAACCTCAGATCTTGTAAGATCGTGTAAGTAAGATCTTGTGGGTAAGACCTTGTTTAGAACTTGAGATTGTGTAAGTAAAATCTTGTAAGTAAGACACTGTTTAGAACCTAAGATCTTGTAAGTAGGACCATGTTTAGAACTTAAAATCGTGTAAGTAAGATCTTTAAAGATCTTGTAATCTTGTAAGAAAGACCTTGTTTAAAACCTAACATCTTGTAAGTAAAATCTTATTTAGGAGCTAAGATTTTGTTTGGAACCAAAAAGATTTTGTCCTGGGAAGTAAGGGTGACTGGCGTGGTGCTGACCACACATCAACTTAGTCCTGACTGGTCAATCAAATACAGGCCTAGCCTAACAAGCCCAGTACGCCTAAAGGTGTGAAAAAGAGTGGGTTTTTATTTTTGATTTTTTACAACCTGAGTCATGTGACCAAGATAAGAGACAACAAAGCGAATGTTACTAGTTACCCCACCTGCTGCATGCCTTGCAGTGCATTCTGTAATGCCCTCAGCTGTTTTTCCTTCTCCTCCAGCTCTGCCTTTCCCTCCAGTCTGACTGTCTCCACCTCATTTCTGAAAGCCTCCATCTGACATTTGAGAGCATCATTCTCCTCCTTCAGTTTCTGATTCTCATCAGCATCTGAAATTGCAGAAAACACCAGTACTAACCCAATGTGTTTAAAACTTGTTTGAAGGTTTGAAGGTCTGAAGGTTTGTGACACAAGAAGAGACCACATTAAAAATGAAGAAATTGAAGGAAGATTTGATGTAAATGAAGTAAGGAAGAAGAGAGGGAGGAGGTAGAAGAAAAGGACCAAGAAGAAGAGAGGAAAATGAGGAAGAAAAAGGGAAGAAGAAGAAGAGGAGGCAGAAGAAAAGGACCAGGAGGAAGAGAGGAGAAAAAGGAAGAAAAAGAAGAAGAGGAGGAAGAGGAGAAATAGAAGATTTAAATTTTAAAAAAACTAACAACAAAACGAGTTGAGTCACAAGAATACTAACCACTGTCAGATAGAGTTTCCACCTTGCACACCTTGTTGGGGGGTGGCCCAGATTCACCAGTTTCATCATCAGAAAAGACCATATCATCCCCTGTGGTGTCATCTGTCTTTGGCAAAGTCTGTTCCTCACTCACACGTTGCTCCTTTTATGAAGAAAGTGCCGAGAAATAATTATGGTCTTTTATCAAAGGCGATAGCAACATAATTCAGGCACTGTCCTATTAGAGAGAAAGCTGGAATAATATTGTGTATGAATTATATTGGCAGACAAAGAATGAAATGGTTTGACCATCTAGTGAGAATGCAGCCAGACCAAACTGTGTATCAGAATTTTCACAGCAGAATATCTGGAAGAAAGGCAAGGGGAAGACCAAGAAAGAGATGGATAAACGGCATAGCTGAAACCTGCACACAAAAAAACGATTAACAAAATCCTCCACCACCCAAGCCACCCTAGAAGCACAAGACAAATACAGAGAAAGCGACACTGCGTTACAACCAGGTATCAGTGCGATGATAAAAGAAGAAGATCAAGAGTGAGGAACAGTAGAAGCAAGCCTGGATGGTAGCTTCATCATTGATTCCTAATTGGCCAAGACGTGAAAATACCTCTTGTTTTTGAAGGTGTGCTATATGATAAAGCAAATGTGGTAAAGGCTCTATGGGATCAAATGGACAATGCAAAAGAACATAGATAATCCATGCACTGAAAGACTAATTCAATGGGAGGTGTGTAAGAGGTTGCGGAAGATATTCAACCTTAAAGGGGAAACAACGGGCAGACTTTTAATCAGGTTGCAACTGATACTATTAGCATGTCAGCTCTTTGTTGGTTACTGAAGACGGGAATGGAGCAGGTGTGGGAATGTCCCAAGTGTGGTGATGTCAATTCTTAATTTTCATTCATTCATTTTAGAAGGTCTGCAACAGACCTCTTACTTTTTAAAAGTCGTACTAAAGAACTTATCTTGTTTTTTTTTACTCCCTTTTTTCACATTCACCAGCTGTAAATTCCAGCTGAAAGTTCTAGTTGTTTGTCCCCTCCTGGACTTCAGTCCTGTTCTAGAACTTGAACTGTGCTTGCAAATCCATTTTACAGATCTTGCTTATTTCTATGCAGACTGTTTGTTCCTCACCTCTCAGGAGACACACTCCGACCTAGCAGGAAATATTCCTGATAAGTGGCCTTTTGTGACAGGCTTGGCAGGGGAAACAGTGGGTCTATTTTTCCCCCTTTCTCCTTAGAATGGGGTCCTGGAAACCACTAGGGGAATATTCATACTAAAGAACTTATTAAAATGTATAAACTACTACTTCTTCGCGTTCACCGGCTGTAAACTCTAGCTGACATTTCTGGGTGTTCGTTTTGCCTCCAGACTTTAGTCTTGTTCCAGAACCTGAGTGTTGGTGCACATCCCTTTCACACACCTGGCTTATATACATGCAGACTCTTGGTTTCCTGCCTCCTCTCAGGCAGATGTACTCACCCTTTGAAGGATGCCCCGAGTTAGTTGACTCCTACGACATGCCTGTTGGTGAGGCAGTGAGTCTACTTTTGTTGTCCCCCAAAATGGGCCCTGAAACCCACTCAGGAATTCATTTATAAAGACAAGAAAAGAAAGAAAAAAAGACTGCATTCTACAGTTGTTATGTGTGTGTGCGTGCATGTGCGCGCCCACGCAAAAGATATCATAGATGTCTTACATTTGTTTTGCACGCCACCAAATTGGAAAGACTGATCAAAACCAAGAAACATAAAGGTGATACTGGAGTTCTGCTTTCATCCTTTATCCACTGAAGGAGAATTGGCCTTCAACCACTTTGTGCCCTGTCTTCAACTGTTTTATTTTAAAACCTAGTTCACAGCTGGCGATTATTTTTGGCAGCTGAAATTTTACCGGGTTGAAGAAGCCAACAGCACCTGTTGTTCACAATGATGCGCTGAATACATGACATTGCCTGATACTAATGCCATTAGAAATTGAGAAGAATCCTGGCATTCGTCCTCAACAATGTGCCATAAAAGCTGACATATATGACTGATTACCTGGTATTATTGTCATCAACAAATGAAGTTGACTTTTGTCATCAACAAATGAAGTTGACTTCTGGCATATATGTCACCCAATGACTTGCCATAAACTTGGCATTTATGACTGATTACCTGGGGTATAAATGCCATCAACAATTGAGAAGAATCCTGGCATTTGTCCTCAACGATGTGCCATAAAGCTGACATATATGACTGATTACCTGGTATTATTGTCATCAACAAATGAAGTTGACTTTTGTCATCAACAAATGAAGTTGACTTCTGGCATATATGTCACCCAATGACTTGCCATAAACTTGGCATTAATGACTGATTACCTGGGGTATAAATGCCATCAACAATGGAGTAGAATTCTGGCATTTATGTCCTCACTGACCTAAGTGGATCAGTCACATGATGGTTTGGACATGTATGCAGAATGGGAGAAAATCGGCCACCATGGCAGGCATGGGAGGCTAAGAACCAGGGAACCAGACCTCTAGGGCGACCCAGAATCCGCTGAAAAGACAACATCCGACAGTCCCTAACTGACAGAGGACTGGAATGAAACAAAGCCAGGAAGAAAACAGCTGATAGAGACATCTGGTTATCTCTCTGGCAAACCTCTACACCCCAAGGTAGAAGAGGAGTGACTATCTCTCTGGCAAACCTCTACACCCCAAGGTAGAAGAGGAGTGACTATCTCTCTGGCAAACCTCTACACCCCAAGGTAGAAGAGGAGTGACTATCTCTCTGGCAAACCTCTACACCCCAAGGTAGAAGAGGAGTGACTATCTCTCTGGCAAACCTCTACACCCCAAGGTAGAAGAGGAGTGACTATCTCTCTGGCAAACCTCTACACCCCAAGGTAGAAGAGGAGTGACTATCTCTCTGGCAAACCTCTACACCCCAAGGTAGAAGAGGAGTGACTATCTCTCTGGCAAACCTCTACACCCCAAGGTAGAAGAGGAGTGACTATCTATCTGGCAAACCTCTACACCCCAAGGTAGAAGAGGAGTGATTAAGCAAGTAGATAAGTATGTCATCTTCTTACCTGATATTCGTTATAATAGGTGATAGGGAGGTTACCTGTTACTCCAACCATTCTGTTACCTGATACATTTATTTCCTGTACTGGACAGTATGCCTGGTCTTCCAGTCTACATGGTATTCACTAGCGGTTGGCGATTTACCTGATATTTCATGGTCGTAGTACAGTAACGAGATGGTAGCCTGATATTCATGTTCTTACAAATGTGCGATTACCTGACACTTATGTCCGTAGGGAAGGACTGATAATTACCTGTTAACTGTAAATCCTTTATTATGGGTTGAATATCTGGACCTCTTTGACCAATGGTCACCCAATTACCTAATATTCTATGGTCCTAGTAATGGGCTGGCGATTCAATATTTATGTTCACAATTATGTGGCGGTTACCTGAGACTTATGTCCTAGGTGAAGGAATGATTACCTGATAAATGTTCATCCTCAGTTTCAGCAATAGTCAGTTGGTTACCTGATATTTTATCTCCTTAGTGATTTACTAGCTACTTTCCCTGTGTGGGTTCTGGGGCCCTGTTATAGGGAAATCAAGAATAGACTCACTGCGTACCCAGTAGCATGTCGCAAGAGTCGACTAATTGGGAGCTTCCTTTAAAGTCGGAGTGCATTTGCCTGAGAGGCAAGAAACCAACAGTCTGTATACAAATTAGTTAGATCTGTCAAACGGATTCACACATAACACTCAAGTTCTGGAACAGGACTGCAGTCCAGATGTGGACGAACAACCAGAACTTTCCGTCAGAGTTTACAGATGGTGAACGCGAAGAAGAAGAAGACAAGCTACATGATACCTTTTTCACCAGTGCTCTGCTGGTTATCTGATTATTTTATCTCCTAAATGACACAACTGGTTACCCAATGCTTTTTTTTTCTTCATCAATGGTCAGTTGGTTATCTGATATTGTATCTTGTTAGTGATATACTGGCTACCCATATACTTCTTTCATCACTGGTGAGCTGGCTATCTCATTATTTTATCTTCTCAGTGATACATTGGTTACTTGACGCTTTTTTCATCAATAGTCAGTTTTTTTTATCTGATATGTTATCTGTTTAGTGATACACTGGATACCTGATACTTCTTTCATCAATGGTTACCTGAAATTTTCTCCTTGGTGATTCACTGGCTTCTTAACACCTTCCTCATCAAAAATCGGCTGGTGGTCTGATCTCCTTGGTGATACATTTGCTGATACTTCTTTCATCAATGGTCAGCTTATTACCTGATGATTTATCTCCTCAGTGATAGTATGGTTATCTGATACTCTTTTTTTTTTTTTTTCATTAATGGACGGTAGATTACCTGACACCTGACCTACGGAGGATTGACCAACTGAAATTTGTGTCATCAATGGTGTGCTGGCTTCCTGACATTTCTGCCATCCAGGAAATGACGACCCTCACATTTACTCTCTATGGCAGGCTAGACAAATGACATCAACTTAACACACATAACAGACAGGTTACCTGACATACACGCCCTCAGTTGGAGGCTGCAGAAACAACATCACCTTAACACACATAACAGACAGGTTACCTGACATACACGCCCTCAGTTGGAGGCTGCAGAAAACGACATCGTCTGAAACCTGATAATAATCTGCATCACATTTTTCAGGTTGTTGCCAAACATTCATAAATTTTGTCTGTTATCAGTTTTTACTCCTGTTTACATACCTGCACTTATTTCCCTTTCTACTGCCCTTCTTTAGGTTTCCTTGCCAAATCAGCTGGGACAACATTTATCAATAAATGCCTCTGGAACCTCAAGCTTCTACAAATAACTCACAAGTTACCACATACACAAAAACGAACACACATCAACCAGTGAATGAAGTCAGTCACTACCCTACCTGTGCCTGGCGCTGCCAGGTGTCAATGTTCTTGCGCTGAGCCTTGGTGAAATGGTCCCAGCACCTTTGTTTGTGAGCAGCTGCCAGAACTCTCTCTACCTGACACACTGTATAGGGGGGTTTTAGGGGTACAAAGTGATAAAATATTCTAAATAATAGAAATGTCTCACCATAATCTCACACAAGTTGGGGTTCACAAGACTTTACTAGTAACTTATATATACATACCATACATCACTGGCATTGTGTCAAAGTGCTAAATCTTTGTTTTGAGAACAATTACGTACACAAGAAGGAGTTCACAAGACTACTAACAACTTACATCTATGTATCCTATATAACTGGCACTATGCCAAAGTCACCCTACATCTTTGTTTCAAGAAAACTGAGCGCAAACACCCAGACCTCTTTAATAATTCTGTAGCTGAATAAAAACACTTTACTTTGGTCTGTTTGGCATAGGAACTCACATCTGCATTTAGCATATTGTAAAGTGACAAATAACTGCCCTGAAAATGCACTTAGCTGAAAATCTCTCTTAGGTCACTTTGGCGTGGTGACAATAAATACATAACTAAGACTACAGACCAGCTTGTCACCTCTATTTTTGTGCGCAAAGGAGTATGCTCCATACACCTTTCCATCTTCCCAGATGATAGTGCCACATTGTACTATAATAAACCAGGGGATTCTCTGCCCTTGGCAATGTCTTCTGCATCTGCCAGATGTGGACTTTGGTGCAAAGTCCTGGCTGTTCGGTCACTTCTGGACTTTGGTCTTGATCCAGGACTTGAGTGCTACAGACACATCTGTTTTACAGATCTCACTAAAGACTGTTGGTTCCTCTTCTGTCAGGCAGATGTACTTCAAATTCAAAAGAAATTCCAGATCCTATTTATACTGGCCAGGTTTTCCAGGTACGATTAGTGACAACCGAAAGTGGACAAGCAACCAGAATTTTCCGTCAGAGTGACAGAGAACTGAGGGTCTCTAAACAAGTAAGCCAGATCTGTAAAGTGGATGTACATGTCAAATTCAAGTTCTGGAAAAAGAAAGTACAGAAGTGGACAAACAACCAGAACTTTCCGTCAGAGTGACAGCTAAGAAGAAAATCTTTTGGACATTATCAGGCCATTATTCGTAAACTAACAACAGGAAGCAACAGAGGGAAATAAAACTGATTATCAGGGTGCAACCTGGACATTATTTTAGTACAGCAAATGCAGACTGGCCAAGATTAGATGTACCCTAGTTATACTTCCTCAACAGGCTTCATTCAAGTGTTTTACTTTCAACAGAACTCTAAATCTTCTGTGTTGCCCTTACAAGTGCATGTCTGTTAATGAGCAGTGGGTTTATTATCTTTTCCCCCAAAGATGGAGCATAGAAGCCTAGACACGGACTGCATACCTCAATGCCCTATGTTTATTTTATTTTTTTAAACATTGTTTTATCACCGAAAATGTTACATTTTCTACATGGTACTCCCCCCCTCCCCCAACCACCACACACACAAAATCTGAGTGAGTAAAATTACAGGTTATGCCCAAACCTGAACCCTTCAAAATAAAGTATATTTATTCTCACCTTTACTCCATGTGATGACCTACCTGAGCTGTGACTGTAAGTCTGTGTCAAAGTGCTAAAAGTATTTACCTGATTCCATGTAGTCTTTTGAAATGATAGTTTCTAAAAGTAATTGATACCACTCCTTGGAAGGCAGGAAGATGGGGGCAGTGGAGTGATCTAGGGCATCACCGTATACATGCCTCATATACAAGTGTAAAGTCAAGTACCCCTTTTTCCACTTCATTAGACATTTGGGAATACAGTACTACTATATTTTATAGACCACCTAGCACTTGCTGGGTGTTGTGGTCAACATCCCATCGGCCATGTATCCTTCCCAAGCTTTACCTGCTTACTCATTTTAGGCAGGGTCAACTTGGGAGCCATGATCATTCTGGACAAAATTCGGCTTGATGCGGATCTGAACCTACAAACTTCGGACTTGAGGTGAGCTTCATCTGCTAAAGTGTGTTCAATACAAATAAGGGAACGGTGGAAGCACGTCAAAGAAGAGAAGAAAATGTCCTATTTTAAAGAAACAAAAAAGAACGGTAGGCCAACAATTTTGGAAATCTATGATCCAATCTGATGATTTAGCATGAAGACACGTCTGTTACCTTTTCACCACAGACTACATTGTTATTTTTTTTCTCCTCCCTGCTGTCTACACTTAACAGGCAGCTACAAGAGTGCTTAGCCATTTTTCTTCTTCTTCTTCTTAGTATTCACCATATGTTAACTCTGTTAAAAAAAATCTGGTTGTTTGTCCATTTCTAGACTTTAGCCTTGTTCAACAACTTGCATTTTATGTGCATATCCATTTTACAGAGCTGATTATTTGTATGGAGACTGATAGATCATTGCTTCTCAAGAAAATGCACTCCGACTTTGAAGGAAGCTCTCAATTAGTTGACTCTTATGCCATGTTTGCTGGGAAGGTGGTGGATCTATTCTTGTTTTCCCCCAGTGGAGTCTCGGAAACCACATGGGAGAGAGGATGGAGCAGATCAGAAGGCTGTTGGTTTGCTCCCCGGCAGAGCTGGACTTTTTTCAAAAATGACCTTAACCCCAAGGTCGATCCAGCCTTGAGTGGATACCGTGTGCAGTCCCGGGAAGTAGAGGTGGCCAGCGAGATGCAGATCACATCACCCATCTTGTGCCATTGGTCTATAAAAAATATAGGTGTAGCCCTATATGCCCTATACGCCTAAAGGCGTGGAAAAGAGACCTATACTTTACTTTCGAAACAAGCATTTTTCAAGTTTTGTCTAAATTTGTGTTTAAAACTATTAGATGGATCAAACAACTATCAGAAGGAAAGAACAAGATGGCAAAGAATAAACCAGATAATAATAGACTAACTTAATGTATGTGGTTTCCCACCTCCTACCCAGTATTTACCGTGGAATAACTCAACCCTTGAATCAAGTATGCCCCAAGCTTCATCTCAGTTCATGTTAGAGTTAATAAAACAAGAATCAGAAGGAAAGAAACAGACAACAAAGAATAAACCAGATCCTACCACCTCATAATAGAGTAACTTAATTTATGTGTTTTCCTACCTCCTATCTAGTAACTGCCATGGAATTACCTCAAAACAAATACACCTTAAGCTTCGTCTCATTTTGTGTGAGATTCTAAAATACTTACACTGTCCGCCAAGGCCTTGGAGTTTCTGCTGGTACTGTATTTTGTACTGCTCAAACTCATCCCGAAGGACAGTCCTCTCAGTGGTCAGCCGACGTACGTGGCCGTGGACATGCTGGATCATAGAGTAGAAGCCTGTGGAGGTGCGTCTGTTGCATTCACCTCGATCTAGCCAAGTGATGAGTACCTGTGAGGCTTTTACAAAAGACTCATCCGCTGGAAACAAACAGATATGCATGTCAAGCAAACAGATGAAGCAACTCTTTTCACATTATCGAGTATGCTGTTTGCTCCCTATTTTTTTAGTCTTCATCTTCTGGGTCCTCTCCGTGTGGGTTCCCCCCAACCCCCAGGGGCAAACAAGAATGTCGTACAAGGCACTTAATTAAGGGTTTTTCCTTCAAAGTCGAAGTACATCCACTTGCGTGGCAAGGATCCAACAGTGTGCATACAAATATGCCAGATCTGTACAATGGATGCGCACGCAAAACTCAAGTTCTAGAACAAGACCAGAGCCCAGAAATGGATGAACAACCAGAACTTTCTGGTCTACAGCCATGAACACAAAGAAGAAGAAGAAGATCTGCATTTGCACTTAACCTGATTGCCCCGAACAGACTCAGTCTTGTTGCTTCCAGTTCTGTCACAGCCCCGTAAATCCCAATATGTTTTTTGTGTGTGCGTTTACTGGCTGCAAACCCCTGTGGAAAGACCTGGTTGTTAGTCCATTTCTGGACTCTGGCTTTGTTCCAGGATCTGAGGTTTGCGTTTGCATTCGTTATACACATTGCCTCTAAGGCAGATGCACTCTGACTTTGAAGAAAGCCACTAAATAGTCATCTCTTATGTGATGCTAGTTAGCCCGGCTCTCTAGTCGTCTAGTGTAGTTGGCTAAACCGGATTGCGCGGTGACCGGGTGATGAACTCCTTGTGGTCCGTTCACTCCCGGGGGTAGGCAGAAAAGCCACATTTCTCCCAGATTTACGGTATTTACAATGGAATCAAGGAAGAAAGGTTGCAATATCCATAATACCGAGCCTAAGGGTTAATAACTCATGGCTTCTGGATACTAAAACATACAAACATGTGATGCTAGTTATGGAGGCAGTTGGTCTAATCTTGTTTTCCCCACAAGGGGACCCCAGAACCCACATGGGGGGGAATGCTGCTAAACTTCAATTACTACAGTGACCCGTTCTTGAAAAGTGTAAAATACCATTGGTTCTGTTTGTGCCTGTGTATTGTTTGGGAGGCCCAGATGTGAATTTATTGAATAAATAAAGCATTTAGAAATTCTGACCTGTGAGTCCAATAGCTTTTTTATAGTCGGGTTGACAGAAAATTATTAACACATATTTTTTTCAGCATCCGCGGGGAGACAGGGTTAAAACAGCAGTCAACATGTTGTGTTGTGGTTTACAGCTAGACTGCAAAATCTAACCTTTGGGCACAACACATTTCAACAAACCTCTAATTAGTTGTCTCATTAGTTGTCAATTAGTCCTCATGCTTGTTAGGGGGTGGGAGTGCACAGTGGGTTCATTCCTTTTTTGTCTTCCTCAAAATGAGGCCACAGAACCCTTATGTGGAATGTTTATATATCAGCTCTCACTCAGTGACACGGTCAACATCATACCACGTGCCTTTACTTCCCAAGACATTTCATGATGCTCATATCAGGCTGGGTCAGTGAGTGGATATTCATGTTCTCAACAATATGACAGTTGTCTGACAATAATGTCCCCAGTAGAGGATTAATTACCTGATTATTTTGCAATTTTTTTTTTGGGGGGGGGGGGGGGGTGTGGGGTATTATCTTCACCTGAAACTGATGTCCCTAGTGGGAGACTGACTGCCTTCTCATAAGTCAAGTTTATCACACACTGTGACATTTCGGTGTTGGAAATACGGAGACGTGTCCCTGCAGCGTGGCACCAGAAAATGCTGAGCATGTGCTCCAACACTGTCAACTATATGCTGACAACAGAGACGCAATCTGGCCTGTTCCAACCACAGTGAAGACAAAACTGTATGGTACACGAGAGGATATGGATTGCACGATAGCTTTCATAAAGGTTACCGGCCTCCTATAAGTTTTCTGACAGAAGGATCGAAGAAGAAGAAGAAGAAGACACACTGTGAGAGAAAGACAAACAACAACTAGTCTTTGACTCATAACAGAAGAAGAAGATGATGATAATAGTGACGGAGGAGAATTAGCTGCAGCAGAAGCAGCGGGAGAACAGGGAGAAGAATACCTTCCCATTTTCAACAAACCTAAATATAAATTATTTCTTGTAACAAACTGAACAATAATAAAAAAAATCTCACATTTCAACTTTTCCAACAGAACCAAAGCTTCATGGTCGGAGAAATGTGTGACTGGTGGAGGGCTTGGAGGACGCAGCCTATCTTCTTCCATTCGCTGAAAGTGTCTCATCTCTCTAGCGAAAGCTCGTTGGAGACACTCGTACTCAAACTGGTCATTTTTAGCTTGAGCATAGTCCACGTGGATTCTTCCGGTGTCCTCTTTTTCATCAGAATCATTGATCTTCATGCGATAGCCTGAGATAAGTAACACATATGTTCAGCAAATATGTAACAGAAAAACATGTTAGTGTTTGCTTGAAACAGAAAAATGGTGTAGCAATCATTATACCAATTATTTAATAATTTCTATGTAACTGAATAGTGATTTTATCATTTCTGTGTGACAGAAAATTGATTTTATCACTTTCTGTATAACCCAAAAAAAGTGATTTTATCATTTTCTGTATGACAGAAAAAAGATTTTTTCACTGTCTGTGTGACAAACAAAAAGTGATTTTATCACTTTCTGTGTGACAGGCCAACTGTTTATAAACTTTCTAACAGGCTACAAAACGTCTGGTCAATATGGTGATAAGCAGGCTTACTGTTTTAATCATGGCAAGTGTTTGCTTTTGTGTTGGCGGTTGCATTTTCCTCCATATGTGCCTGAAAGGATACAGTTCCGTCGCCCAGCTACTGAGCTGAGATTTCATTTGGAATGCTTTATCAACTGTGCCCAGCATGGTTGTGTTGTGAACTGAAGATGCAGAAAATGGTGAGAGGTCTGTTGCCAGAGAACTGGTGATGCAATTAAGTTCCTTGCTTACTTACTTACATAGTCGCTCCTCTTCTACCTTTAAGTGTAGAGGTTTGCCAGAGAGATCGCCAGATGCCTTTATCAGCAGTTTTCTTCCTGGCTTTGTTCCATTCCAGTCCTCTGTCAGTTAGGGACAGTCGGATGTTGTCATCCCAGTGGACCCTGGGTCGCCCTGGAGGTCTGGTTCCCTGGTTCTTAGCCTCCCATGCCTGCCATGATGGCCCATTTTCTCCCATTGTGCATACATGTCCAAATCATATGCAATTACTGACTTGTTGTAACTGCTGCCTCCAGCTAGGATAAACTGCATTTATAGCGCCAGAGTGTTTGTGTTGGCATTTCTGACAGCTGCCTTATGCATTTAATGCATGTGTATGCTACTGGCTTTGCAGAGACTGTGTTAACATTTTCACAAGGTACTGTGATGAGATGCTGTATGGCAGCGAATCTTGGAATGTTAGTAAACAAATTAGGAAGAATTTGGAAGCAACAGAGATGTGGTTTCTGAGACGAATGCTGCGAATACCTTAGACGGCCAGAGTAACTGACAACGATTGCTTGAAAGAAGCTAATAAAAGTATATCTCTATATACAACAATAAGAAAAAGACAAACACTGTTCTTTGGCCCCATAATGAGAAGAGAGACATTGGAAAACATCATGACAACTGGAAAGATCAGTGGAAAAGGGGGTAGAGGCAGACCAAAAGAAGAGATGCTGGATGGGCTGAAACAATGGCACGGTGGGATATCATCAAGAGAGCTGTTCCAGGCAACCAGGGATCGTGATCTGTGGAGACCTATGAGCGCCTACGCCAGTTAGAAGGGTTATCTGATATGTAACAGGCTAACTGTTCAAAACTTGTTATGCAACAGACCAGCGGTTTATCACTTCCTGTACAGCTGACAAATTGTTTCAATGTTTTCTATGTAACAGATCAAAAGAATTCTCAAGAGCTATATAAATGATACCCTGCTTCAGCGAAACGTGGACAGTTGGTCCATTAGTGAAAATTATGTGGAAGCGACAGAGATGTGTTTATGTAGACAAATGATGAGAACACCCTGGACAGATTAAAAACAGAAATAAAGATGTCACGAAAGACAGCTGGAGGCGTAGGAAACAGAGAGAGAGACCCAAAGAGAGGACGCTGGATAGTTTACCATTATGGCATGGAAGATCCTCTGTGCGTGAATCGAGTAAATGCACACGAGACAGAAGGTTGTGTATAGATATGACTACTAACGCAACACTAAATAGACTATAAAAAGAAAAAAAAGATTAACATTTTTTATGTAACAGACTATGTAATACCTTATGTGTAACACTCCTCTCATTTAAAACTTTCTGTGTAACAGACAAATGGTTTAACATTTATTTGTAACAAGCGGTAGTGGTAAAGAGTGATAGAATGGGCCTCAGTTTGAACAATGGAAAGACATCAAAGAAATTAATTGTGCCTTATGCATAATAAAAGCCTAGAGCTTTATTTTAGGACAAAAAAGAAACTAAAGTATCTAAGCACATGGATAATATCCAACAGACTATGTATTACAATGATAACGAACACAACAGGATAGGCTAAAACTGTATAAAGAACATGTTATGCAATAAATCCATGTCATTGCAGGTTAGAAAAAGAAATTGTGCATGTTATATGGAGCCGCTTTTGACAAATGGCGGTGAATCCTAGACAAATAATAAAATCAACAAGCAAAACAATTTCTTGAGACCTCAAGGATGAGGTTTTACAGAAGAATTCCATAGACAGGTAAAAAAAGAGCAACCCAGATGTTTTGAAAGAGACAATTTAACACAAACGTAAGTCATCATTTTTTTTGGGTGATGTTATGAGAAGAAGGAAACTACAGAATATGCTCTGACAGCCTGAAAGATCTATGGAAAGAGAGACAGAGGAAGACAGCTTGAGATGATTCTTTACAGCCTCTTGCCACAGCATAGTGGGGTGTCAGCACACAAACTGATACATGCTGTTGGAGATCGCAGCTTGTGGAGAGGCATAATCACGCAAGCTAGTCATCAAGGCACTTGACGATGATGATGCTACAAACATAATGCTTTTATCTTTCCATGTAACCAAATGTTAACTCAAACAAGGTATAAAATGTAATGACAATAGTTCTTTTACCAAATAACACTACTCCTACCACCTTCACACATTCAAGAACACAATAAGAAACTCTACTAACCTGTGTTTAACTTGCATTTGCAAACAGTTGTTTACAAAAATTTTTCTATTCTATGAATTTGCTTACAAGAAGAGGTCAACATTTAGTCTAGAGAATTTACACAAGAGACATTAAAAGGCAGAAAGAGTTTAGCCAACTCTATTAAGCTGTGTAAAAGAGTCTTGGCACCACACAAGAAACTCTATTCTATTTTACCCTACTAAGCTGTGTTTAAAAGTCTAGTCATCACACAAGAATCTGTTTACTACTTTACTCTACTAAGCTGTGTTGAAGAATCTAGGCATCTCACAAGAAACCGTAAACTACTTTACTCTACTAAGCTGTGTTAAAGAATCTAGGCATCTCACAAGAAACAGTATACTACTTTACTCTACTAAGCTGTGTTGAAGAATCTAGGCATCTCACAAGAAACCGTACACTACTTTACTCTACTAAGCTGTGTTGAAGAATCTAGGCATCTCACAAGAAACCGTACACTACTTTACTCTACTAAGCTGTGTTGAAGAATCTAGGCATCTCACAAGAAACTGTACTTTACTCTACTAAGCTGTGAATCTAGGCATCTCACAAGAATCTACTTTACTCTACTACTGTGTTAAAGAATCTAGGCATCTCACACTTGTACACTACTTTACTCTACTAAGCTGTGTTGAAGAATCTAGGCATCTCACAAGAAAGAATCTAGTCTCACACACTACTTTACTCTACTAAGCTGTGTTAAAGAAGGCATCTCACAAGAAACATCTTTACTCAAGAAAGAATCTAGTATCACACAAGAAACTTTACTACTTTACTCTACTAAGCTGTGTTCACAAGAAGAATCTAGGCATCTCACAAGAAACTGTACACTACTTTACTCTACTAAGCTTTGAAGAATCTAGGCATCTCACAAGAAACCGTACACTACTACTAAGCTGTGTTAAAGAATCTAGGCATCTCACAAGAAACCGTACACTACTTTACTCTACTAAGCTGTGTTGAAGAATCTAGGCATCTCACAAGAAAACTGAAACTACTTACACTACTTTACTCTACTAAGCTGTGTTCTAAAGAATCTAGGCATCTCACAAGAAACCGTACACTACTTTACTCTACTAAGCTGTGTTAAAGAATCTAGGCATCTCACAAGAAACTGTACACTACTTTACTCTACTAAGCTGTGTTGAAGAATCTAGGCATCTCACAAGAAACTGTACACTACTTTACTCTACTAAGCTGTGTTAAAGAATCTAGGCATCTCACAAGAAAACCGTACACTACTTTACTCTACTAAGCTGTGTTGAAGAATCTAGGCATCTCAAGCTGTGTTGAAAATCTAGTACACTAGAAACTTTACTCTTTACTCTACTAGCTGTGTTAAAGAATCTAGGCATCTCACAAGAAACTACACTACTTTACTCTACTAAGCTGTGTTAGAGAATCTAGGCATCTCACAAGAAAACCTTTTTACTACTTTACTCTACTAAGCTGTGTTTAAGAATCTAGGCATCTCACAAGTACACTACTTTACTCTACTAAGCTGTATTAACTCTCACAAACTCTACTAAGCTGTGTTAAAGAAAGAATCTAGGCATCTCACAAGAAACCGTACACTACTTTACTCTAGGCTAAAGCTGTGTTAAGAAAGAATCTAGGCATCTCACAAGAAACTGTACACTACTTTACTCTACTAAGCTGTGTTAAAGAATCTAGGCATCTCACAAGAAACCGTACACTACTACTTACTACTCTACTAAGCTGTGTTCTCAAAGAAACCGTACTAGGCATCTCACAAGAAACCGTACTACTTTACTCTACTAAGCTGTGTTGAAAGAATCTAGGCATCTCACAAGAAACTGTACACTACTTTACTCTACTAAGCTGTTGAAGAAATCTAGGCATCTCACAAGAAAAACTGTACACTACTTTACTCTACTAAGCTGTGTTAAAGAATCTAGGCATCTCACAAGAAACCGTACACTACTTTACTCTACTAAGCTGTGTTGAAGAATCTAGGCATCTCACAAGAAACTGTACACTACTTTACTCTACTAAGCTGTGTTAAAGAATCTAGGCATCTCACAAGAAACCGTACACTACTTTACTCTACTAAGCTGTGTTAAAGAATCTAGGCATCTCACAAGAAACCGTACACTACTTTACTCTACTAAGCTGTGTTGAAGAATCTAGGCATCTCACAAGAAACCGTACACTACTTTACTCTACTAAGCTGTGTTGAAGAATCTAGGCATCTCACAAGAAACTGTACACTACTCTACTAAGCTGTTGAAGAATCTAGGCATCTCACAAGAAACCGTACACTACTTTACTCTACTAAGCTGTGTTAAAGAATCTAGGCATCTCACAAGAAACCGTACACTACTTTACTCTACTAAGCTGTGTTGAAGAATCTAGGCATCTCACAAGAAACTGTACACTACTTTACTCTACTAAGCTGTGTTAAAGAATCTAGGCATCTCACAAGAAACCGTACACTACTTTACTCTACTAAGCTGTGTTGAAGAATCTAGGCATCTCACAAGAAACTGTACACTACATCTCACAAGAAACCGTACACTCTACTAAGCTGTTGAAGAATCTAGGCATCTCACAAGAAACCGTACACTACTTTACTCTACAAAGCTGTGTTAAAGAATCTAGGCATCACACAAGAATCTGTTTACTACTTTACTCTACTAAGCTGTGTTGAAGAATCTAGTCATCCCACAAGAATCATTTTACTACTTTACTCTTCTAAGCTGTGTTTAAGAATCTAGGCATCTCACAAGAAACTGTACACTACTTTACTAAGCTGTGTTAAAGAATCTAGGCATCTCACAAGAAACCGTACACTACTTTACTCTACTAAGCTGTGTTGAAGAATCTAGGCATCTCACAAGAAACTGTACACTACTTTACTCTACTAAGCTGTGTTAAAGAATCTAGGCATCTCACAAGAAACCGTACACTACTTTACTCTACTAAGCTGTGTTAAAGAATCTAGGCATCTCACAAGAAACCGTACACTACTTTACTCTACTAAGCTGTGTTGAAGAATCTAGGCATCTCACAAGAAACTGTACACTACTTTACTCTACTAAGCTGTTGAAGAATCTAGGCATCTCACAAGAAACCGTACACTACTTTACTCTACTAAGCTGTGTTAAAGAATCTAGGCATCTCACAAGAAACCGTACACTACTTTACTCTACTAAGTTGTGTTAAAGAATCTAGGCATCTCACAAGAAACTGTACACTACTTTACTCTACTAAGCTGTATTAAAGAATCTAGGCATCTCACAAGAAACCGTACACTACTTTACTCTACTAAGCTGTGTTAAAGAATCTAGGCATCTCACAAGAAACCGTACACTACTTTACTCTACTAAGCTGTGTTGAAGAATCTAGGCATCTCACAAGAAACCGTACACTACTTTACTCTACTAAGCTGTGTTGAAGAATCTAGGCATCTCACAAGAAACTGTACACTACTTTACTCTACTAAGCTGTTGAAGAATCTAGGCATCTCACAAGAAACCGTACACTACTTTACTCTACTAAGCTGTGTTAAAGAATCTAGGCATCTCACAAGAAACCGTACACTACTTTACTCTACTAAGCTGTGTTGAAGAATCTAGGCATCTCACAAGAAACTGTACACTACTTTACTCTACTAAGCTGTGTTAAAGAATTTAGGCATCTCACAAGAAACCGTACACTACTTTACTCTACTAAGCTGTGTTAAAGAATCTAGGCATCTCACAAGAAACCGTACACTACTTTACTCTACTAAGCTGTTGAAGAATCTAGGCATCTCACAAGAAACCGTACACTACTTTACTCTACTAAGCTGTGTTAAAGAATCTAGGCATCACACAAGAATCTGTTTACTACTTTACTCTACTAAGCTGTGTTGAAGAATCTAGTCATCCCACAAGAATCTTTTTACTACTTTACTCTTCTAAGCTGTGTTTAAGAATCTAGGCATCTCACAAGAAACTGTACACTACTTTACTAAGCTGTGTTAAAGAATCTAGGCATCTCACAAGAAACTGTACACTACTTTACTCTACTAAGCTGTGTTGAAGAATCTAGGCATCTCACAAGAAACTGTACACTACTTTACTCTACTAAGCTGTGTTAAAGAATCTAGGCATCTCACAAGAAACCGTACACTACTTTACTCTACTAAGCTGTGTTAAAGAATCTAGGCATCTCACAAGAAACCGTACACTACTTTACTCTACTAAGCTGTGTTGAAGAATCTAGGCATCTCACAAGAAACTGTACACTACTTTACTCTACTAAGCTGTTGAAGAATCTAGGCATCTCACAAGAAACCGTACACTACTTTACTCTACTAAGCTGTGTTAAAGAATCTAGGCATCTCACAAGGAACCGTACACTACTTTACTCTACTAAGCTGTGTTGAAGAATCTAGGCATCTCACAAGAAACTGTACACTACTTTACTCTACTAAGCTGTGTTAAAGAATCTAGGCATCTCACAAGAAACCGTACACTACTTTACTCTACTAAGCTGTGTTAAAGAATCTAGGCATCTCACAAGAAACCGTACACTACTTTACTCTACTAAGCTGTGTTGAAGAATCTAGGCATCTCACAAGAAACCGTACACTACTTTACTCTACTAAGCTGTTGAAGAATCTAGGCATCTCACAAGAAACCGTACACTACTTTACTCTACTAAGCTGTGTTAAAGAATCTAGGCATCTCACAAGAAACCGTACACTACTTTACTCTACTAAGCTGTGTTGAAGAATCTAGGCATCTCACAAGAAACTGTACACTACTTTACTCTACTAAGCTGTGTTAAAGAATTTAGGCATCTCACAAGAAACCGTACACTACTTTACTCTACTAAGCTGTGTTAAAGAATCTAGGCATCTCACAAGAAACCGTACACTACTTTACTCTACTAAGCTGTGTTAAAGAATCTAGGCATCACACAAGAATCTGTTTACTACTTTACTCTACTAAGCTGTGTTGAAGAATCTAGTCATCCCACAAGAATCTTTTTACTACTTTACTCTTCTAAGCTGTGTTTAAGAATCTAGGCATCTCACAAGAAACTGTACACTACTTTACTAAGCTGTGTTAAAGAATCTAGGCATCTCACAAGAAACCGTACACTACTTTACTCTACTAAGCTGTGTTGAAGAATCTAGGCATCTCACAAGAAACTGTACACTACTTTACTCTACTAAGCTGTGTTAAAGAATCTAGGCATCTCACAAGAAACCGTACACTACTTTACTCTACTAAGCTGTGTTGAAGAATCTAGGCATCTCACAAGAAACTGTACACTACTTTACTCTACTAAGCTGTTGAAGAATCTAGGCATCTCAGAAGAAACCGTACACTACTTTACTCTACTAAGCTGTGTTGAAGAATCTAGGCATCTCAGAAGAAACTGTACACTACTTTACTCTACTAAGCTGTTGAAGAATCTAGGCATCTCACAAGAAACCGTACACTACTTTACTCTACTAAGCTGTGTTAAAGAATCTAGGCATCACACAAGAATCTGTTTACTACTTTACTCTACTAAGCTGTGTTGAAGAATCTAGTCATCCCACAAGAATCTTTTTACTACTTTACTCTTCTAAGCTGTGTTTAAAAATCTAGGCATATCACAAGAAACGGTATACTACTTTACTCCACTAAGTTGTGTTAAAGATTCTAAGCATCACACAAAACACTACAAACTACTTTACCAGAGATGTACAAAGCTCTGTCCACAGACTCCATATTCTCAAAGCGAATGTGGGCAAAGTTTTTCTTGCTTATACGAATGCTCAATATCTGGCCACAGCTTTCAAAAACCTCATGGAGAATCTCACTAGTGCTGTTCTCTGGGATGCCACCAACAAATATAGTTCGGCATCCTGGTGGTTTTACTCTGACACTGGAAGGTGGCGCACCTGGCAACAGAGAAGAAACATTTTTATTAATAACAATCACAAGAAAATCTTGGATTCTTCCGTCCTTCATTTCCTTTTTTAACCACATTCAGCTGCCCGGCATAGTTTGTTAAACTTGACTTCGCAGCGACCGGGTCAGGAACTCCTTGTGGTCAGGGTTCACGGACAGGCAGAAAAGCAGAAAAGCCACATTTCTCCCAGATTTATGGTATCTATCACAGAATCAAGGCCCAAGGGTTGCAATATCCATAGTACCAAGCCAAAGGGTTAACAACTCATGGTTTCTGGATTTTTTTTTTTTAAATTATCACAAAACAGCATCCCCACAATGAGCTTTAGAACTCAAGGCATACCTGTGGGGTTCTGGAGGCCCATTTTTTCAGCGGGGGGGGGTCGTTCTTCTTTTTCTTAGTCACTCCTCTTCTACCTTGGGGTGCAGAAATCTTGCCAGAGAGATCGCCAGAAGTCTCTATCAGCAGTTTTCTTTCTGGCTTTGTTCCATTCCAGTCCTCTGTCAGTGAGGGACTGTTGGATGTTGTCTTCCCAGCCAACCCTGGGTCACCCTGGAGGTCTAGTTCCCTGGCTCTTAGCCTCCCATGCCTGCCACGGTGGCCAATTTTTTCCCATTCTGCACACATGTCCAAACCAGCGTAACTGTGACTGATCCACTCGGGTTTGTTAGGACTGGGTATCAAGATCTTGACGTATTGCCTGATTGCAGACAGGAGCAGATCTACTTCACCTTAACAAGCATGTTGTAAATGGCAATTAATTATGGGGTCTGGCGAAATCTAATGTTTTGGGTCAAAAAGTGCAGACATTGCTGCCTAGTTGTAAAATCACAACACAATTTGTCAGCCATCACTATAGGCTTGAACACAGAAGAGATAGAAAATTCATGAAATATGGCAAAATTCATGACTATTGTTGTCAAATAATTAAGCTCAACCTATTTTTTAGAAGTAACGCACTCGCACACACTCTCACGTGTAAACACACACACAAAGTAGTCATTCATAATTTTTAACATTACATCTCAATGGTTTCTTTCAAGTAACATTAATTTAATATTTAAAAAAAAATTTTTTGCAGGTTTTAGCCATGCCATCTATCCACTTTTTCTTTTGTCTTCCTCTCATCTTCCACAAAGATGTTTAGCTCTAGAAGGTCTCATACTGTTTGAGCTAGCTGCATTCAATACTAGATGTTCAAACTACTTCATTCTCTGACTGTCAATATAATGTAGGCATGTTCTTGTTCCAATCTTCTTTCTAATGCTGGTATTCAACACTTTTTGTGTTGTTGGTGACCTTTCAGAGACAGAGCATTCTGGAGGTAATTATTTCATGTTATCTAATCATTGTCCATGTTTGATATTGACACCGCAAGGTAATGATGAAGATGATATTGATAAAAGTAAGCTGTTGGGTACAGGAAACTGTGTGGTTGTTTTTATCGATCTAGCGTCGCATGAGCTTTCACCCTTTGGCCCAGTGCCATGTATTGGAGTTTACATGTTTTCACAAGCTGTTCTTTTCCTCCATACAAAGTGTTTCACTTGTCTGGTCTTGGAAGTAGTAGTACTGTGCTGGGGTGTCTGTGGACTGCCTACTTCCCCAGGTAGCAGCTAGAAGTACACTGTACTGGTTCTAAAGAAAATATGGGTTATGTTTCTGTCTTCCCCTCTGACACATAGTTAAGGTGGGGCACACAGTGTGCTTATTCCCAACCACCAGGCTGCCAGCTGCCAAACCAAAAGGAAATTGAGAAGGGACATAGACAGCTTTAACTCTTTCAGTCCAATGAACCACATCATACATTCATAGGATCCTACCTAGAAGCCCAGGGAATGCAAGATGTGCCAGTTATATGTTCCTCTGTACTATCCCTTGGGCTTCAGATGCTAAACCTCTGGGACTGAGAGAGTTAATACTACCACCTTCAGAGTGAAAAACATAAGTGAATGAATGAGTGAGTGGATGAATGAATGAATACATAAATGAATGAATGAATGAATACTCACCAGGTGGTGGAGGATACAAGACACAGGAATTCAGACGAATGATCTCTTTTACAAGCATGTGAGGCCCCATCATTCCTGGACCCATCATACCCAAGGGGCCTGGGCCCATCATTGGGTTTGGACCCATTCCAGCAATGGGACCTGGACCAATCATGGGACCCGGACCTGGACCCAAAATTGAACTGGGACCAGGACCCATCATTGGATTTGAACCAGGACCCATCATATTAACTGGACCAGCACCCATCATTGCATTTGAGCCGGGGCCCATCACACCATCAAACTGTATGGAAATATTTTCAATCAAGTAAAAATGTAACTAGAACACATCCGATATTTCACTAATAACAAACTAGCAGATATACAAACACAACTACAGTTAACCCTCATTAACATGAACTCACTTAAGAAGAACATTTGGTTAAAAAAAGAACAAAATGTTGGCGCAGGTAGAGATGTATTGTTTCTTACAGAAAGTTTAATCGGATGACATAAATTTTCATTTACCATGAATTACAAATTGTTTTTAGTCTGTGGCACCAGGTAATCTGTTGCATAACCAGATTTTATCTGGGAGCTTTCTTCGAAGTCAGAGTGCATCTGCCGGAGAGGCAAGGCATACACATAAGTCAGATCCGTACAATGAAAGTTCACACAACACTCAGGTTCTTTTTTTTTAGTCCCATGGAGTTTGTGTTAACGAGAGTTTACTGTAATAGGAAATCACAGGAATGTTTTCCCAAAGACAAGAATGGTACACTTTTACTGTGAAGAGGGCATAACAATTTTGTTCAACTGCAACACTGAAATCTGACTCCCTAATTAGCCCAAATTTTGTTTAACAGAAACTTTTTTTTTCAGTCCCCCGGAGTTTGTGTTAATGAATTTACTGTAATATCTTCTTCTTCTGTGTTTATCTGAAGATGTAAATGCATGGCTGGTTTACTGTAATATTATATCAAGGCAATGTTTTCCCGCTGTGAGTTGAAACAAACAAAACATAACCAGGGCTGCCAAAACTTGGGTTTTCTCCCAAGATGTGGGTTTTTAAATGTCGCCGTAGGTTCAGATTTTGGAATCTTTGTTTTTTTTTAATATGTCCTTTTATAATTGTGGGTAAATGTTTCATTTCGTAACTATAAAATTTGTAATTTTTGTCAATCTTGGGTTTTTATTTTTATTTTTTTGTTCTTTGCATATGTATTACTTGGGTTTTTGGTCAGCTCAACTTGGGTTTTCATAAAATCCCACTGGCAGCCCTGGACATAACAGATTGCATAATTTACTGCCTGGCATACTTCGCTGTACCTGATTAGACACACACACACTACAGCAGGGCTATTCAACTGGTGGCCCACGGGTCAAATCTGGCCCGTGGAAGCCTACCAAGTGGTCCACCGATCATTGCCAGTTAGTTATAATGTGTTGTTGATCTTTCTATGCTGCGGCTGGGGCCTCTAGCCAGCGATGATCCTCAGTTTCAAAATGTTTGGCCCCTGAGTAAAAAATTCGTTGAATAATCCTGCATTTACAGTAACCATTGAATAAACTGAAGGATCTGACTTATTTGTATGCAGACTGTTAGTTCCTTATCTCTCAGTCAGATGCAATCTAACAATGAACTAAACAACCCTAATGGGTTAACTAATCAGTTAGGTCTTACAACACGCTTGTTGGAGGGGGAAAAGATGAAGGGGGGGGGGGTTCTGGTTGATCATTGATTTCTGGACTTTGGTCTTGTTCCAGTACTTGAGTTTCGCATGTACCCCAGTGGTACAGATTCGGCTTATTTGTATGCAGACTGTTGGTTCCTGGCCTCTCATGCAAATGCAATCTGACTTCAAAGAAAACTCTCCTTATTAGTCGCCATGTTAGTGAGCCAGTGGGTCTTACTTACACAGTTCTTACTTGCAGAGTTTTGCATGCCCATCAGTGTTACAGATCTGGCTTATCAGTTTGTTGACCCTTGGTTCCTGGCCTCTCAGGCAGATGCAGTCTGATTTCAAAGGAAACTCCCCTTATTTGTCGCCTTGTTAGTGAGGCAGTGGTTATATTCTTTTACCACCAGAATGGGGCCCCGGTACCCACACAAAGATTATGATGGATCAACTCAAGAGCTGTACTGATATGAAAAATAATCAATTATATCTCTGCTGGAAATTAAAACCAGACAGATGTCTTGGCAAGTAAGCACATGAACCACTTTGGTGTAGTTAAATGTTTAAAAGGAAATGATACTAGTTTTATGAATACATGATCTTAAATACTTACACTGTTGAAGTTCATGGGCCCCATGAGGATCATATTGGGGTCACCCCCCATGGACCCCACCATAGGCCCCATCATGTTGTACATCCCAATCATGTCGCCAGGCGGGGGGTCAGGGCCAAGTTCAGGGCCGAAGTCAGTTCCTGGCATTAAATACTGGTTACTACTAGTACTGGACGTTACATCATCTGAAAGCATTTGGTATAAGAGATTTTTATTTGCCAACATCTCATAATTTTATGCAATCTGTCTTTGTCAAGTCAGATATAATACAAAGTCCAAATTAAATAGGATATAAGTCTCAATAATATCTTTAAAAATGTAAATAAACAGAGGGGGAACCCTTGAGGCCGTATTCCAAAGTTGTGGGTTTCAAGCTGTACAACAGACATGGCCAATAAGACACATTTTTTGGGGGGTGCCTAGCTGACCATGTTCTTAGTGTGCTTGTTTCCATGGCGAAGCGCACACGGCGTCTGGAGGAGACAGGTTCGATTCCCGGCACGGTAACTATAGCTTTCAATTTGTATGTTGTCTAGTGTGTTCTTCTATCTTTCTACTTCTTTCTATGAGTGCTGATCAATACATTTTCTGTTACTTTAAAAATGTATAACAGAGACAATTAATAAGTCTAAATGAAACAATGTCTGATAAAGCATTATATATAAAGTCCCAATAAGATAATTAAAATCAAAATGTTGAATGTTAATCAGTAACGACATCACAGAACTGGGAACATTCCCATAAACCCTCCATCCCCATCTTCAGCAGTAAGTGCAGAATTCCAATCCCGATGTCAGCAATAACTGTCTGATTGTGTATCTGTCTCAGGTTGTCCTTGAGTGTTGAGCGTCAGCCAGATCTCCTGGTCACTGCTCGCAGCGCCATTCTCCTCAGGCCGTGATTATGTATTTGTGCTTCTGCACTGTTCACTCACTCCCACAGGACTCTTACAATATTTAGCTAGTTATGCATCAGTTCATCACCAAGTGGTGCATAACCACCCAGTCGATCTGCCTGTTCATATCCCAACACACTGCCATAACCTATAGAAAACAGCCCAAGGACGCTAACTATCCAGGACCTCTGAAGCAATGCTTGCCACACTGCACAGAACATATCTGTCCCCACCTTTCTCAACTTGTTTGTTCACCAGTTTTTCAAAAAGGACAGTGAGGGACATTTCATTTGATGTTCACTGACACAGGAACAGAGCAAGTATGGGAAACCCAACTGCATTGAAGTTGAAACCTCGACTAAGACTAAAACCTTTCTCAACATGCTATGTAAGTCAGTTACAATTATGACATGTGTGTACAGCTGGTATAAGTCTAAATGAAACAACAAATGTTGAAATGAAGCTACACAAAGTCAAATGAGACAATTTACAAAATCTAAACTATACAAGACATAAAGTCCTACAAACCATCTCTTCCTTCTGAGTATGTGCGAGTAACTGGCATTGGTGGCTTGTTCTTTTTTCTGTTAAACCTCAGAGGTTTATTGTTGTGAGCAGGGTCCATGCTGCTCTAGCCGATCCTCTGATCAAACTGGCAGACTACTACAACACTGACTGATTTTCACCTGCAGAATAAGACTAAACAAATACATACACAGAATAATCACAGATATATGGAACTGCAAGCTTCTTTTTCTTCTTCTTCTTCGCGTTCACCAGCTGCAAACTCTGGTGGGAAATTCTGGCTGTTTGTCCACTTCTGGACTCCAGTCCTGTTCCAAAACCTGGGTGTTGCATGTACATCCATTTCACAGGTCTGACTCATTTGCAAGCAGAAACTTCTTGTTTCTCAGACACAAGTTTTAGCAGCTGTTTTTTACATCTCATCTCCACAAAAACCTACATATCTCAGCTCAGAAATGACATACAAGGCTAAATGAGGTACCGTTGGAAAGAGATTGTTTACAGCTATTTAACTGTGCTGGTTTTATTGGTGTAGAGGGAATTTTTAAAATTTGACTAAAGTACATAACTAAACTACTGATGTGGTTCCTTGCGATCCAGACTAAAGTCACTAAATCTAGGGACTACAGTTTCGACAATTTGCGGTCTTTTCGGCAATTTCCGTTACCCGGAAACCGTTCGAAACTTATTTCGCAAATATCGGCTGGGGTTTCGGGATGGGTCCTAATCTCTCATGAAATTTTGCGATTGGTGTGGTTTTCACCCACTCTAAATAGCTGAAAACGGCGGGAAGGAACTCGATTAACAGCGCATGTCTACGAAAGCCGGACGTCCTCAGTTTTTCTGTTACATCAGTTTGATTCAAAATAGCGATAAGGATTCAGGGTTGGCTTTAGGCTTTAAAAATTACTCGTACTGGTAATGAACCGTAATGCTAGTTATAATTGAATTCTCCGTCCAATTTTACATTTACATTTACAAATTTCTTTCTGTACAGTGGCTTTTTAAATTTACAGTGACATTTTTTAGGCAATCGGTATGTGGCTGTGTCTCATTGTCTGCCATCTTGTCCAGTGACAGTCCAATGTCAACAAAGCCAAAACAGAAGTGCGCATGCGCAGAGAAAACCTTGTTTCTGGGACACAAGTTTTAGCAGCTGCTTTCTACATCTTATCTCCACAAAAACCTACATATCTCAGCTCAGAAATGACATACAAGCCTAAATGAGGTACCATTGGAAAGAGATTGTTTACAGCTATCTAACTGTGCTGGTTTTATTGGTGTAGAGGGCATTTTAAAAATTTGACTGAAGTAGCTACTAAATCTAAACAGTCTACAGTCAGCGATCAGAAGGATCCATAGCATGCTATGCAGATTCAGGTGGCAAAGTGGTTGCAGATAGTCCAGTGGGAGTGGGTTGCAAAGATTGAAAGACAATGATAATATTAATAATATTAATATTATTAATAAATATTCTATTTTTGTTTGTTAAAAAATTAGTTTGTTTGTGGTGAGTGACAGTCAGTGAGTGTGACAACAACCGTGACGACGCTTAAACTTAAACTTAACGTAACTATCTGAAAGTGAAAGTGTTAAACTAATTTTAAGAAAATCAAAACTCACTCACCAAATTTATATCGTCAGATGGCAATATATTTAGTACAAACAATGCAGACCCAATAGCACGTCGCAAAAACGAAGACGAGCGACAGCTGTTTAATTTATTTGGATTTATCCGACATTTTTTGACGGCTAGAACAGTAGAACTCTTGTGAAACAAAAACCTTTAAAGATCGGTCAAATTCCAGATGATGGAAGCAGCGAAACAAATATACACAACTCAAAGGAACCTATTAGTATTAGTAGATCTAGAAAAACCAGAGAAAATTGACTAGAAATGTGATAGATCTAGCCATGGTGTCTTAGACGGCAATGGTCTAGCACTATATTTCTAAGTCATGAAGAAAATAGTTTTTTTCGTTTTTTTTTTACTTTAATTTTACATCTTAGGCTCGGTCGATCTGTAAGACAAGGTCAGTTTTGAAAAACATTTCATTCAAGGTGAATTTGAACATTAGATCTTCAGGACTATCTCCTACGCACCCCCGCTTCTTTCTGATCTAAGTAGATTCAACTACATGACTACCAGGCCGCCAGGTTCATACACTGACTAGTTTTTCCATGATGCTGACCGTAAGATTAAAGCCTCAAGGGTGATAATCAAACAGAAGCAATTTCCAGAAACCCTGTTCTGCAAGACACAGCTATGTTACGACACCCCTACGGTTAGGAAGCAACCTACAGCCCAGTGTGAAGATAGGAGTGTATTCAAATGCGCTTTAAAATCCAGCTGTGATTCACTGCAGCCACCGGGCGGTTCCAATGGTTCACCCAGCCTCTCGCAAATGGGTACCAGAGTTGACACTCTGGGTAAATGGAGGAACGTCGCTGTAGCTACAGAGTTACGTGCGAACGGCGACACAGGCGGACAATTCTTATCAGCTGTCCGTACTGGTGGCAGAGCACTTATGGTTTATAACCGTGTGCAATGACGCTGTTTTATCCTTTTTTTATTTTTTTTTTTTTTTATTTTCCAAGTATAGATGTACAAGCGAGACAATTTTAATAATATTTAATACTCTTTTGTTTTGATTACCCCCCTTTTCATATATAATCTGCAAGAACTAAATCAAAATCAGAGACAGTAAAGTTCCCTTTCTATGCCTTCAGGTATATTGTGAATACAAGCCGCCTTTACTTCCCAGGACTGCACCTGGTACCCAGTTAAGACTGGGTTGACCTGGAAGTCAAGGTTTTTAGAAGAAAAAAAAGTCCGGCTTCATTAGGATGCGAACCCATGACCTTCAGATCCATAGGCAGGCGTCTAGCCGCTAGCGAAAATCAGAGGCAGTCTGTGGTTAATATAGCGTGGAAATTAAAGCCAATAAAAGCACGAATTTGGTAAACAGTCGCCATAATCAAGTACCTAGCAACATCTAGAAGAAGCTGAAACCTTTAAATACCTCGGCTCCCACATAAGTAACCATGGCCAAAGAGATCAAGACATGATATGGCAACAACCGCGATGTCCTAGCCGAATATGATGTGGAAGAGCAAAATCAGTATCGCAGTAAAGGTAAATATATACAAATCACTGGTATTTTTTTTTTTTTTTGGTCTTCCTTATACCGATGTGAGATATATATCATCATCATCATCAGGTGCCTTGCCGACTGACGTGGGCAATCATGCCACTCCACAATATCTCTCTCTCTCTCTCTCTCTCTCTCTCTCTCTCTCTCTCTCTCTCTCTCTCTCTCTTCCTTTTTTTCCTTTTTTCTTTCTCTCACGCACTTACGTGCCCAAAGAATGCAACCTTCTTTACCAGGTGCATGTAACCTGATGAAGGTGTGAGTTCAAAATCGTTTTTTCCCCTTGACGGCCCCCTTTGTGGGGAAACCAAAATAGACCCACTGCCTCTTCTTCATTGCCTCTCAGGCAGATGCATTCCGACTTCGAAGGAAGCCCCCAGTTAGTCGACTCTTACGACATGCTTGTTGGGTAGGCAGTGTCTGTTCTCGATATCCCCACAATTTAGCCCCGGAACTCACACGCAGATTTTTTTTTATTATTTTAACTATGCATTCCCATCTACTGTAGTCCGAAATACATGAACACATTGCCTTGCTCCATAAGCGCAGAAACATGGCGGCTTCGGCACATGGAACCCCCCCCCCCCTTGTTTTTTTTTCTGGGGGACCAGATTAAACTCTTATTCGTGCTTAGCCCCCCCCCCCCTCCCCACCCAAACCCCCACCCCTCCCACCCTTTTCTAAAAATATTTGTGGAGGGTGAAGTCAATGGGGTCAGTATACCTAAGCTCCTAGCCTCTGACGCCGCTGTATTTCTATCGCAATAAAGGGTATGCAAGGACAGCGTCTTGCTAATGAAAAGCCAACGTTGATCGCTGACGGATAGTTTCTATACATGAATGGCAGTCGCTGGTGGAGGAAATGGGGGGGGGGGATAACAAGTGCCACAAATTAATAATACGAAAGATGCTCAAAAAGAAACCAATGCGTGAAGCCTTTGAACAGTGGGTGGGAGATGTAACAGATAAAATAACATCTCACAAGCCCAGATTTGCATGACAATATCAAACACTTGTAAAGAGGGGATGACTGTTTATTACGTATCTTTCCAAACACCGCATATCCTATTCGGGCAGCTACGTAAGCTTAGAAGTGAGCCAATGCGGTTATCATTGTCATGATCCTAGAGTAATATACTGGGTTGGTTCCTCTCTGTGCATTGTAAACAAAAATCGTTCTCAAGATTTTTCGATGGTGGAACGAGAATCGCACCGTGGAATATGTTGGGACCTCACCATGCAAAATTCCCAGATGCTGACACGATTGCGTGACATGGGAGTAAAGCATGGTGAAGCACGTCTATGCCACCTTCGATGCCGAGATAGGAGAGACAGGAAACATTGTAACCAACTTCTCATGGGAACAATTAGTAGAAGTATCTAGGAGAGGCTGTTGTATCCGAGGGCTAAGCACCCATGGGAATACCCAACGTGCAGGAACGTAGACTGTGATAACACAACATTCTCGAAGACACCAGTGGCATATTGTAGCCAACCTTCGTTACGGAGACGGCTCTTACGTTTGGATTAGTTTTCCTCTTAACATCTTTTCAGTGCTAGGCTATTGGTAAACCAGCATTGTGCACATGCGGACTGGCTGTTGAGACAACAGATCACATCCTTTCAAGACTACCCCTGCAGTTTGAAAGAGAGCCGGGGAGACGTCTAAGAGAAAACAGCCTCAGAACGATAACCTATCAACGTTCTCCTGTGGATTACGTGGCAGAGACTGCACAAGGCTTGGAAAATATGTAATGCAGGAAACCCCCCCCCCCCTCATCCGCCCCAATCGTGTTTTGTTCGTGGCAGCGCGCCTGACACCGGCCTCTATGCTTCTTATGGCATTCCCAGATACACATTTTACACATGGTTTACCAAAGAGTCCTCTGTACTTTGTAGGGAACATCCCAGTGTGAGTCTCGTGCTCAACATTTTGGGGAAAACCAGAATAGACCCACTGCTTCCCCAATAAGCATGTCGTAGGAGTCGCTTAATTTGGCGTTTTCATAGAAGTTTCAGTACAATGCAATGAATGGCAGAGAAGTATATATATTAATTCTGTGGACTTTGAGAAAGATTTTGACAGCGTCCATAGAGACGGTCTGTGGAAAATTTTACGACACTATGGAATTCCAGAAAAAATAGTCAACATAATTGCTCTCTTCTATAAAGACTTTTCCTGCAGTATAAAAAATTACAATATATCTTTCCCAGTAAAGACAGGTGTAAGACAGGGATGTGTTATGTCATCTCTCCTCTTTAACCTTGTGATTGATTGGATACTAAAGAAAACAGCAGACAGGACATTAAGAGGCATACGGTGGACTCCATTCACCATGCTTGAGGACCTTGATTTTGCAGATGATATAGCACTCCTATCACATAAACATGAACATACACAAGAGAAAAGTAACAGACTACACTGCACAGCAGAAATGGTGGGGCTGAGAATAAACACAAAGAAAACTAAGATCATAACAAACAGTCCAAACCAACAACCAGTGACCATAAGTAACCAATCACTTGAAAATGTAGAACATTTCACATATCTTGGCAGTGTAGTGTCCCTACTGGGAGGGACAGAGGAAGACATACAGTCACGCCTAAACAAAGCTAGAGCTGCTTTTGGAAGGATAAGGCAGATCTGGAAATCCAACAATTACTGCAGAGGAACAAAACTCCGACACTACAAGAGCATCATTTTGCCAGTTCTTCTTTATGGAGCGGAATGCTGGAGAATGACCAAAAAGGATGCACACAAGCTGTCCACCTTCCACTACATATGTCTGCGTAGAATTATCAAAATTTTCTGACCAGATACAATCTCAAACACTAAACTACTTCAAGCCACAAACCAAGAAACTTTAGACAGTATGATTACCAAGAGAAGATGGAAATGGCTTGGCCACGTTATGAGAATGACTTCTGATATACCTGCCAAAACAGCTCTCACATGGACACCAGAGGGAAAGAGAAAAGAGGGGCGCCCAAAAACAACATGGAGACGAACGATGGAAAGTGACCTGAGTGCAGCATCTTTGACATGGAAAACTGCATTGAAGATTGCACCGGACAGGAAAGCATGGAAAGTCCTCTCTCAAGCCTCATGCGCCACTAGGCTTAACGAGAACTGATGATGATAGAAGTTTCAGTGCATCTACCTGAGAGGCAAGGAACCAACAATCTGCATACAGATAAGTCAGATGTGTACAAATGATGTGCAGGCTACACTCGGGTTCCGCAATACAAATAAAGTCCAGAGGTGGACGAACAGCCAAAACTTTCCGCCGGAGTTTACAGCCGGTGAACGCGAAGAAGAAGGAATATGTAATCAGGGTTTGCATTACAGAAAAACAGCAAAGGCATTAATTTGTTTTATTAAACATTCATTTACACTTTGTCTAAATCTGCTATCAGTTGCACCTGAGCCTTTGGTCCTTATTCCTTTACCCCCTAACACCACCCCACCGCCACCCAATTATTTGTATTTATTTAAACAAGGCCTGGGTAGCAAGGATTGGTATGTACAGGTCCCACCTAAAAAGTGGGAAATGCCTGCGCGTAACTTATAGCCTCTGCCAATCAAGTCATCCGTACCGACACGTGGTGCTACCTGTTTAACAGACACGGCTCTGGCGCAAAGCGAGTCTCCATCGCTAACAAAATGGACCCCCGAGCCTGAAGGGGTAAAATACCAGGCTATGGCTGGGGTAAGCCAGACAGAAACCCTCGGTGGAGTGTGACCCCCCCCCCCCCCCCCCCCCGTAAGGTGCGGCAGATGCTGGGCCCACCGGCGCGTGGACATGTCCCGATCCCCACTAAGGTCACACCCAGGGAGCGCACCCTGGATAATCAAAGGCGGAGAAGGAAAACTCCCACAACCTCTGATTTCTGGCAGGCAGTTTGGATGAACCAGGACACGGATAGGAAGACTCCGCAACTTCCCCCACCGAAGACGGACATGTCGGCCTGAATGGCGTGGGCACCCAGAAATGGAAACGGACTTTAACGCAATATACGGTTAATGAGTGTGCATAGATACGTACACCGTTATGGGGCTGCTCCTGTGGACTACTGCCAGGCGGGAACAGCGCCGGATTCCGAGCCTCGAAGGAATCCACCCCAAACTACTGATGGTAGCTCTGCGCATCGGCGGACATGGATTAAGCAGAGTAATGCGTCTGGCCAAAAAATACCAAAACACTAAAGATAATGCAATGGAATGCAGAAGGGGTCATGATGAAAAAGCTCGAACTGCAAAAATTCATTTATAAACACACTATTGATGTTGTCTGCATTCAGGAAACCCATTTAAACACAGGCTCTCGCTTTTCAGTCAGAGGCTATGAAACATACAGGCTAGACAGAGATGGCCACAAAGGAGGCATCATTACATTAGTCAAAAATACTATTGCAGCCACAGAAACTTCAAGAAGCAGCAGTGAGTCTGAACATCTGACTATAAAACTGCATATCCTTCCTGAGCCGCTACATGTTACTAACTTTTACTGTTCCAACAACAAGAAATTAGAACTAGAATACATCCAAATAGCTGATAAGAGCCACATAATTCTTGGTGACTTTAACAGTCATTCTCCTAGTTGGGGATATGCTTCTATGGACACAAGAGGAGAAGAGGTAGAGGAATGGAAGGTAGAAAACCTGCTAATACTAACAAATGAACCTGACTCTGAACCAACATTCTACTCTAGACGATGGCGAACACAAAGTACACCGGACCTAGCTATAGCTACAGAAAACATCCAACGTAGGGCAGACAGAGGAGTGATGAAACAGCTGGGAGGAAGTGATCACAAACCAGTCATTGTCATGATAGGAGATGTCAAGCCTCCAGAAAATAAGAAGAAGATAGCCAGCTGAAACTACAAGAAAGCAGACTGGGATCTCTACAAAAACTTAACCGAAAAGAAACTATCGGAGCCCTTTCCCACAAATGAGGTTAGGAAAAACACCACAGCTCTTACTAATAGCATACTTGAAGCAGCACAAAAATCAATCCCCCGAGGTCGAAGGCAAAACTATGAACCCTTCTGGACCCAAGAACTGCAACAACTGCACCAAAGAAGCACTGAAGCAAGAGAAAAAATGGAACAAGATCCCTCTGACCTCAACGTAACAGAACACAATAAACATCAGGCTATTTATAGAAGAGAAAAACTCACATGTATCCGGACAAGTTGGCAGGAAAAGACTGCAGCTCTCAACATGGAGAAAGATGGAAAAAAGCTATGGCATCTAGTAAAGAGTCTCAATGAGGAGAATAATACCAGCCGTGCCCACACTGTCATTGAAGATGGTGGGAAAACGTTCATTGGCAAACAAGCAGCAAACCTGCTGGCTGATAGTTTTGCAGAGGAAAGCAAAATCTTTATGCCTAGAGAGAGAGAGAGAAGAAGAAGTGACGAGAGAACTGAGGAGAATAAATAAAAAGCAAGAAGATAACCCAGACATAATGAATAAACTTTTCAGTCCCCAAGAACTTGAATGCGCATTAAGAAACCTTAAGCAAAGGAAGGCACCTGGACCTGATCAATAACAAACGAAATGATAGTAAACTTGGGACCAGCTGGTAGGCAACGACTCTTAGACCTAATAAATCAATCCTGGGCCCAGGGACTACTTCCTAAGGAATGGAAGGAGGCAGAAATAGTTCCTATAGCCAAGAAAGGAAAGCCCAAGGAAAACAAATTCAGTTACCGCCCCATAAGCCTCCTAAGCTGCCTTGGAAAGACCATGGAAAGATTAGTGAACAACAGGTTACTTAATTTTCTAGAAGAAAACAAGATATTAGATGACAGCCAATCAGGCTTCAGGAGATACAAAAGCACTGATGACCAAACCTCTTATCTCACACAGGAAATTGAAGATGCTTTCCAGAAAAAATACAAACTGCTAGCTACTTTCTTTGACCTGACCAAAGCCTTTGATAAGGTCTGGGAGAAAGGACTCTTGCTAAAACTAGCACACTGTGGGATAAAAGGGCATATGTTTGCCTGGATTAGAGACTTCCTTTACAGACGCTGTGCAAGAGTCAGACTGGAAGATCACAAAAGCAAGCTGGTCAGGTTACAAGAAGGTGTCCGCCAGGGAGGTGTTATATCTCCTACCCTGTTTATTCTTTTCATCAATGACCTCCCAAAACAGTTCACGACTCACATTCACAAGGCGCTACATGCAGATGACCTGGCTATATGGACTCAAGCTGAACATATAGGAACAACTAAAACAAGAATGCAGGAAGCTATAAATACAGTTAAGAAATGGACAGACTCTTGGGGAGTCACAATAAATCAGACCAAAACCGTCTCAACTTTGTTCTCTCTTTCCACAAAGCCAGAACAGGTTGATCTGTACCTAGAAGGCAACATCCTTCCAAAAGAGGATAACCCCACATATTTAGGAGTAAAATTTGACAAAAGGCTAACTTGGGGCCCCCACATTGAAGACACCCAAAGGAAAGCTACCTTGAGGCTTAGACTTATGAAGAAACTTACTGGAACAAGCTGGGGTGCAGATGCCAACACTGTACGACAAGTATACACTGGATACGTACGACCAAAACTGGAGTATGGCATGGGAGCATACTCCACTGCAGCCAAAACAAACCTACACAAACTGGATAAAATACAGAACACTGGTCTCAGAATCATCACTGGAGGTATGAGAAGCACACCAATTAATGAGCTGGAGGCAACTTGTGGCCTCCAGAGCTTGAGCCTTCGAAGGGAAGAAAAGGTGCTCACCCTAACAGAAAAATTTAAACGCATGAACAACCACCCCATGCACAGAATAGCAAATAACTTAACAAAAAAACCGACTCAAAAGACAAAGCTTTCACCATTTATCAAAACTGTACTACAAAAAAAAAAAAAAAAAACAGTGACATCCTTTCTAAAGATCCTTCAACATGGGAAATGATCCAGGCATACAACATAGACCGACAGCCTAAATACACAGTCACAACAACAATTCCAGGCATAGACAGAAAGGCTGAAGAATGTGACCTAGTACTGCGTGCAAAGACCCTTGAACATGTCTGCAACAGTTATCCAAGACCCGAATGGACACACGTATACACCGATGGATCATTGGAGGGAGCAGACAAAAATGGAGGAGCTGGATCGGTCATCATGCTGCAAGATGGGACCACAGTAGAAACGTCATGCGCCTCCGGAAGACTCTCAACAAACTTCAGAGCAGAGCAGCAAGCAATTATTGATTCAGCCAAAGTGCTCAAGGAAAGAAAAATTAAAAACAGCAAAATTGTTTTCCTTTGTGATTGCATGTCAGTCCTCCATGCGACTCATAGGGATCCACGAGACAATATAGAAAGAGAACTGACCCATCAGCTAAACAAACTCACAGAAAACAATCAAATCGTTCTCCAGTGGATCCCGGCTCACTGCGGCATACCAGGAAATGAGCTAGCAGACAAACTTGCAAAAAATGGAACAAAGAAGAAACAACACGCCCATTCATTGTCGTTACCAGAAATCAAAACACTTATTAAAGGAAAATACCAAGGATTGTGGAGAGAACAAACCAACAGTAAACATCCACAAGACCCTATCAGCAGACTCAACAGAAAGCAACATACAACAATTTTCTGTCTACGAACAGGACACTGCAGGCTCAACTACCGCATGCATAAAATAAAGATTGTGCAGTCTCCACAGTGTGCCTGTCAGACAGGACCACAAACAGCTCAGCACATTCTGCAGACCTGCCCACTCTACCTGCAACTTCGAAAAGACACCTGGCCTCAAGAGCAGAGTGTGCAAAGCAAGCTATGGGGAACCATGCAGGACCTGCAGCTGACATGCGAGTTCATAGAGGCAACCCACCTGATGGTCTGATCTGAGCATACGAAACCGAACGCAAAGAAGAAGAAGAAGAAGAAACAAGGCCTGGAACACTTTATCATCCCCTTTCTTTCCACCCAGCAGGAAAATGTTTTCTCTGTGTCCCCGCACTGATCTAAACAAAACTACATGCAGCAATTACTAATCATCATAACAACAAAAATAATCACAAACAGCATGTTTTTTACCAGGCTATATAGTGTAGCTAAATATATTTAATGTCACTATTTTATATTATTATAATGCAGCCATAAAGCGCCCAAGTGCTTTTTATTTTACAGCTACCAACCAGCATAGATCTATATTTTATGATGTCCCAGCAGGCCCCTGTTGTATGTGTTGTTACATACCGTTACAGTCATGTTAAAGCTCTACACGATGGTTGGGTGCGTGCGTGCGTGCATACATGTATTGTGACTGTTCAATGGAGAATGGCAGAGCCCCTAAGGACATCCTCTATGATGAATTAAAGACGGGGAGAAGGTGTTAAGATCGACCTCTGCTACAATATAAAGATGTGCTCAAGCGGGACATGAATGATGCAGGTATTGAAGAGGACTCGTGGAAACAAATAGCCATAGACCGTGTTGTCTGGAGGGTGCACACCAGGAAGTAAATGAAAATGAAGGAAGAAAGTATTGCAAAAGGGATGAGAACTGAGCGTCTAAGAAGAAACAGACTAAACACAAATGTCTACAACAATGATCCCAAAATCCTATTCTGTAATTGTGGAAGACTTTTCTTAACGTGGGTGGGTCTTGCTAATCACACTCGCCATCGCCATTCGTTATGACTCCCATGCCTCCTCATAGTGCAATATAACACCATCGTCTGGAAAGACGGAAGGGAGATAAAACACTACTCAATGCAAATTCTCTATCGCCAGTAAAGTGCTTGAATCCATGTAGGGAAACAGATGGTCTTGGTCGCATATATAACCATTTATTCACCACCTTCTGTATTTCTTCATCGGACCAAAAGTCTTTCTTCCCAATGACTCTTTGTGTTGTGCCAACAGGTGGAAATCCTCTGCGGCTAGGTCTGGTGATTACGAGGGATGTGGTACACACTGAAAACGGAGCGTTTCAATTATTTCAACCGTTAAATGCCTAGTATAAGAGGAGCGGCTGGACGATTGGTTGCAACGACTGACTTTCAACACTTCTTGACAAGCTTCAAAGAACCTCAACACTTCTTGACAAGCTTCAAAGAACCTCAACACTTCTTGACAAGCTTAAAAGAACCTCAAAACTTCTTGACAAGCTTCAAAGAACCTCAAAACTTCTTGACAAGCTTCAACACGTCGTTGTTTCAATTCTTGAGCAGGCTGCCGTGGCACACATCTGTCAGACACTTCGTGGTACTGTAGCACATCGTGGATGATGTGGTTTGCTGAACCTTGACTGATGTCAAGATGCGCAATAATGTCACTCACAGTCGGTCTGCGGTTTACCTGTACGAGGTCTTCAGTGGCTGCAGTCAACTCTGGGGACACTACTCTGTGAACCGGTCCCCGGGTTGGGGCATTACTGCAAACACGCCACTTCCTTGTTCTTTGCAATCAACCTAAGCTCCCCTCACCCCATTTCCTCTCCATGATATTTATCTCTGTCTCTGAATCTCTTTTTAAACTGTAAACACTTTACTGTTTTTTCAAGTCCCTGAGTTTCAGAGAAAACATTTTCCAGTTTTACATTTGAAAGGTATTCTCAATGGTTGTTACACCAAGCGTCATCTCACCTTTGACACAGTCCCCCTACCTCTGCAATTAACAAAGTATCTAGCCTGCTTCCCTAAATAGCCACATGGTGAACACGTGATCATCACGTGCTCAGTGAAGAAACCGGCTCCCCAGGTTTTGTCCCCCTGGCGGGGACTATATCCGTGCACTTGACAAGGTTGTACTCTTCTTGTAGGTCGTTTGCTCCTGGATTGTAGAAGTCGCTTCTTTGGGAGAAAAGATGGAGAAACCCACGCTCAAGGCCCGTATTGATGGTTGTTTAACTTTTTTTTTCGATCCCAGCAAAGGGACAGTTCTTGGCAGAGGTCCTAAAAGCTGGTGTAGGTATTTGAATGTACATTTTATAACTGTGCTTTTGTATTCGTGGGAGACCCGGTTAGCTTTCGACATTTTGAATTTTGACTCCAAGGAGATGAAGAAACCGACTCTCAACTCAACGCGTATTAAGTCTCAGGGCTGGTTTTTGTGGCTGAATTACTTTTATATGAAGTATTGGGAATATAGGGCTCAACCTATATTTTTATAGACCAATCGTCAATTGTGGGTGATGTGGTCAGCATCATGCCGGCCGCCTCTACTAGTTCCCAGGACTGCACCTGGTACACACTCAAGGCTGGATCGACCTGGGAGGCAAGCTCATTTTGAAGAAAAAAAAAGTCTTGCTCAGCACGACCTTTCGATCCACAGATGGACCTCTAGCCCTCAACGTTGCGGCGACTCCCCAGAGATACTAGAAGCGAGTATTTTTTTTTATCTCGTTTTGTATTTGGTTTCCCTGTGTGGGTTCTGGGGCTTCAGGGGCCAAAGGATAGACCAACTATCTTGCTAACAATCGTGTCATGTGAGGTCACTAATTGATGGTTTCCTTCAGTCAGAGTGCATATAAGTCAGATCTTTAAAACGGAACGTGCTTAGAAAACAATTCTAGGTCAAGACAAAAATCCCAGGAGAGGAGGAATCAACACAAACTTTCTGCTGGAGTTTACAGCCAGTGAACGCTAAGAAGTAGTATTTGTTATAGATTGCTATCTACTTTGTAGGTCATAAAATGCGTTCTACTTCTTTTTATGAGTGATAATATATTGACAGCGTTTATGAGTGTATGACTTATATTTGGATCCTAGGCACCGCAATCTAGGTGGAGTATTTTCATCTTGATTTATTTTTGTATATTTGGAAAGACAAGGATAAGGGTTAAAAACTACCCATACATTTTGCCAGATGTTAGTAATCTGCTGTCCAAGTTGACCATCAGACAGAGCATACTGTCATGTGATTCTTGTTGGCTCACCTTTCCATGTTTTATCCATCTACATATAACTTACAGTGTTTAACCTGTCTATGTGGTTTTATAAAAGAATAGCACTGTTGACATACAAATGAAGCAGAGACGTGTGTTTTCTGTACTGCAGTGCCAGAGTAAATATGCTGGGCTGAAGCAAATCAGTGTTTCCGAGTCATGGGATATCTAAGCAGTTAAAGATATATTAAAAATAAATGCAGAATCTTAAGGAAAGGGGGCATTTGACATGATTATTTCAGCCTAATTTACATACGTCCTCTTTGTCCCTTTACAGGTGTAGCCTCTGCAGAACTAATTCAGGGCTGAAAGTCTTAATTCTTCCCTTATCTGCCTCATCGTGGTCTCCACATCTGCCCTGTATGTAGGCCTAATGGAAAAACGGGTCTTACTGAAACCGTATCTTCAGTATCCCACCTTCTACTTCACATCTTTGTCTCCACCGCTGCCGTATCTTTAGTAACACCCCTAAGTGCACCCGCCATATTCTCCATATTACTAACACCAGTATTTGACAGTTTGGGACACAGCCAAATGTATTGTCTAAGACACATATAGATATGTGGTTTTAAGGAAGATAACCGCTAAATATATTTTTTATAAATAATCTTTCCTAGGGAAGTAATTCGAGAAATACTCAAAGGGATATAATTCCAGCAAACTTATACTTTTACTAGTTGTCTTAATAAATTAAGTAATGCATAAAAACCTGGGCCGTCAGTCTGACTGTTAAATTAAACATTGTAGTTATATTGGCATATTAAAATTTAACTTGTGTGTTGGTCATGGTTTGGGAGGAGTTAACACTTCATTTATAATAAACACACAAAATACAGAAATGATCTGTAAAGGTCGCTTTCTATGCCTTTAGGTCTATTTGGAATATAGAACTAAACCTTCACTTCAAAGACCAATGGGCACTCAGTGCGGGGAATCGGTTGGCACCACGCCAGCCACTTTTACTTCCCATGACTGCTCCCATCACCCAATTAAAGCTGGGTCGACCTGGAAGTCAAGGTCATTTTTTGAAAAAAGTCCGGCTCCAAAAGGATGCGAAGCCACGACCTTCAGATCCACAGGCCGGCATCTATCCGCTAGCGAAAATCAGAGGCAGTCTGTGGTTAATATGGCGTGGAAATTAATGCCGAAAAAAAGTACGAATCTGGTAAATAGTCGCCATAATCAAGTACCTAGCAACATCTAGAAGAAGTTATAACCTTTGAATACCACGGCTCCCACATATGTAACGATGGCAGCTATGCCAAAGAGATCAAGACAAAATTAGATATGGCAACAACCGCGATGTCCCAGCCGAATATGATGTGGAAGAGCATAATCAGCTTCGCAGTAAAGGTCAATTTATACAAATCACTGATATTATTTTTTTCTTTTTCTACGGATGTGAGAGTTGGACTGTCACTGTAGAAATAGAAATTAGCATTCATGCTTTCGAATTTAAATGCTGTAGAGGCATTTAGAACATAAAACTAACGAATATGTCAGAGACAAAATATACAAATTTGCAGGACATCAGGAGCTTATCTTGGCTGTGGTGAAGCGTCGCAAGCTATCTTGATTCGGGCACGTGGTGAGAAATGATTCGATTTAAAAAAAAACTCTACTTAGGTAGGTAGGTAAGTTGTACCCCACCAGGACATCACACAGCGATTAACACCTGGTGACACAAAGTGCCACCATGCGGTTGAGGATCACCCGTGGAGAGGTTCCGAAGAATCCATCCAGCCGTCAGGCTATATTTAGGGCCCCCTGCAAAAGCCGGGGTGGGGCTTCAAAGAAACGAAAAATACATCCCACATTGGGACGACCATGATGACCTAAAACTGTACTTCAAGGAACACTCGGGGTTAGTCGAAAAAGAGGATGACAAAGAAGAAATTGGAAAGACAATACCAAAAAATAGACAGGGTTATCATACACTTGTTCGTGAAGCGGAAGACAGAGAAATATGACTGGTTTTGATGACAGTGATTCCATCGATACACCTCCACGACCTAAATGTGTCAAGGGTTATATTATGTTGTTTGAGTACAGGGGAATTGTCGATACATGTTAATTATATTAATTGCTTGCTGTAACCCCAAGATTAAAAAAATTTCTGGACGATGTAGGATACGGATGGCTTGAGTCTACAGTTTGGAGGTCATGATGGATATAAGGAATTAATAATGCAAAAAAAAAAACCAGAATAATAATTCTAGTCAGTTAGTCAGTAGCATGTCCTTTGCAGAACCATGCTCCATAACTTCTCGATCACAAGCAAGATGCCCAGCGTCCGATACACCCATCTGGAGGTCATCCGCCACATCCTGCCCCCATCTTCTCTTTGGCTTTCCTCTTCCTCTCTTAAGCGTATACCCCTCCATTATTCTTCTCTCTAAACTTTCGTGACGTTTCAAGTAACCAAAATATTTCACTTTTCTGTGTTTTATCATCTTTAATAGCCAACCTTCTTCAATATTCAGTTCTTGAACTGAATTCTAGTAATGTATCCAAATGCTGTAAATATTCTCGTGGAAGGGTAGCACAATGTGAATACTACAGTAATCTAAAATACATAACCCAATATTTAAAAAAAATAAGCAAAAGTATTAGCTGGAGTGTCAAATCTTTTGTCCCAATTTTTGACGCACTGTTTTTTCTTATATTAATGCCCAACCGACTGTCGTCGGGACCCCCCCCCCCCCCCCCGCCCCCCTTTTTTTTCAAAAATAACCTAACGATTGAAGGGGATTTCTTGGACTGGCGCCAGGGGGATTCGAATACGAATGGTGGCACTTTGTGTCACCAGGTTTTATTCGTTAGTTGCGCGGTCCTGAAGGGGTTGAACGTGACTAGTTAGCTCGAGTGTGCCCCTGTATAATGGTTTTAGGCTTTTGAGCGGGGTTTATATTTTTTTTTATGGATTCGCATTCTAATAATCACTCTTTAAGTCACCGGGCGTCTTTCTTTGGTACAGCAATACCCCCATACAAAACTTTCGTGAAACTTGAAACCTTTGCAACTACCTTTACCCCAGCTGTCCCCTCTCTCTCTCTCTCTCTCTCTCTCTCTCTCTCTCTCTCTCTCTCTCTCTCTCTCTCTCTCTCTCTCTCTGTGTGTGTGTGTGTGTGTGTGTCTCTCTCTCTCTCCCTTTTTTTCTTTTTTTTTTCTCTCCCGCACGTACATGCCCAAAGAATGCAACCTTCTTTACCAGGTGCGAGTAACCAGATCAAGATGTGAGTTCATAATCGTTATTCCCCTTGTGGGTCCCGGGACCCCGTTGTGGGGGGGGGGGGGGAGGGAACAAGAATAGACCCACTGCCTCTACAAAAAGCATGTCGTAAGAGTCGACTAACTGGGAGCTTCCTTCGAAGTCAGAATTCATTTGCCTGAGAGGCAGGGAACTAACAGTCTGCATTTAAAAAACAGATCTGTAAAACGGATTTGCATGCAACTCAGCTTCTGGAACAAGACTAAAGTCCAGAAGTAGACGAACAACCAGAAATTTCCGCTGGAGTTTTCAACCAGTGAACATGAAGAAGAAGAAGAATCTTTATTACGGTGTCTTCTTGTTTGTCTACGAGGTTTTCGTCGTTCTTCTTTAAACATAATTTATCACTAATCTGCAGACTGTCTCTGATTCTCTTCCTTAAATCATGACTGTATTAACATAACTCTGCTGATGGGCTCCTAACACAGCTAACAAAGACATGTTGTGAGAAGCTGGATTTGTTTGGGCATTGCTATGTTTTATTTTATTTTTATTTTATTTACTGTTTATTTATTTATTTATTTATTTATTATTTATTTATTTATTTATTTATTTATTTATTTATTTATTTTTATTTTTTTTCACTTTATTTTATTTCTTCTTCTTCGCGTTTATCGGCTATGAATTCCAGCGGTAAGTTCTGGGTGTTCATCCACTTCTGAAAATTAGTATCTTGTTCCTAACATGAGTGTTGCGTGCGCATCTGTCTTACATATCTGACTTTTAGTGTGCATATTGTTGGTTTATTGCCTCTCATGCAGATGCATTCCGACTACGAAGGAAGCCCACAGTTAGTCGACTCTTACGACATGCTGGTTGGGGAAGCAGTGAGTCTGTTGTCGATTTCCCCGCATGGGGGCCTTTGAACCCACACGGGGATTTATTATATTTTAACTACGAACATCCCATCTACTATAGTCTGAAATACATGAACACATTGCCTTGCTTCATAGGCGCAGAAACATAGCGGCTCAGGCACATTGAAGCCCCCCCCCCCCTTTTCATTTTTTTCAGGGGGACCAGATTAAACCCATATTCTTAGCCCCCCCCCCTTTTTTTTCTCTAAAAAATACTTGGGAAGGGTGGGGTCAATGGGGTCAGTATATCTATGCCCCTAGCTTCCGACGCCGCTGCATTTGTATTGCCATAAATGGTATGCAAGGACAGCGTCTTGCTAATGAATAACCAACGTTGATCGCTGGAAAAAAAAAAGTTTCTAGACGAGAATGGCAGTCGCTGATGGGGGCAACAATTTAATAATACGACATATCCCTAAAAAGGAAACCCATGAGTAAAGCCTTTGAACAGTAGGTTGGAGATGTTAGAGATAGAATAACATCTCACAAGCCCAGATTTGCATGACAATATCAAACGCCTCTGAAGAGGTAATGACTGTTGATTGGAATCCAAATGGTGGCACTTTGTCCAGATGGGGTTTAACGTGACTAGTTATCTGGAGTGTGCCCCTGTATAATGGTTTTAGGCTTTTGAGCGGGGTTTATGAGATTTTTTTAAAAAAAATAGTTTCGCATTCTAATAATCACTCTTTAAGTCACCGGGCGTCTATCTTTGGTACAGCAATACCCCCATATAAAACTTTCGTGAACTTGAAACCTTTGCAACCACCTTCACCCCAGCCGTCCTCTCTCTCTCTCTCTCTCTCTCTCTCTCTCTCTCTCTCTCTCTCTCTCTCTCTCTGTGTGTCTCTCTCTCTCCCTTTTTTTTTCTTTTTCTTTCTCTTACGCACGTACGTACCCAAAGAATGCAACCTTCTTTACCAGGTGCAAGTAACCAGATCAAGGTGTGAGTTCATAATTTTTATTCCCCTTGTGGGTCCCAGGATCCCATTGTGGGGGAAACAAGAATAGACCCACTGCCTCTCCAAAAAGCATGTCGTAAGTGTCGACTAACTGGGAGCTTCCTTCGAAGCCAGAATGCACATGCATGAGAGGTAGGGAACTAACAATCTGCATTTAAAAAACAGATCTGTAAAAAGGATATGCATGCAACTCAGCTTCTGGAACAAGATTTAAGTCCAGACGTGGACGAACAACCAGACATTTCCGCTGGAGTTTTCAACTAGTGAACATGAAGAAGAAGAAGAAGAATCTTTATTACGGTGTCTTCTTGTCTGTTTACGAGGTTTTCGTCGTTCTTCTTTAAACATAATTTATCACTAATCTGCAGACTGTCTCTGATTCTCTTCCTTAAATCATGACTGTATTAACATAGCTCTGCTGATGGGCTCTCACCATAGCTAACAGACATGTTGTGAGAAGCTGGATTTGTTTGGGCATTGCTGTTTTATTTTATTTTTATTTTATTTACTATTTTAGTAATTGTATTTAATTTTTTTTTTTTTTTTATTTATTTTATTTTATTTTATTTTATTTCTTCTTTTTCGCGTTTATCGCCTATGAATTCCAGCGGTAAGTTCTGAGTGTTCATCCACTTCTGAAAATTAGTATCTTGTTCCTAACATGAGTGTTGCGTGCGCATCTGTTTTACATATCTGACTTTTTGTGTGCATATTGTTGGTTTTTTGCCTCTCATGCAGATGCATTCCGACTAAGAAGGAAGCCCCCAGTTAGTCGACTCTTACGACATGCTTGTTGGAGAAGCAGTGAGTCTGTTCTTGATTTTACCCACAATGGGGCCTTGGAACCCACACGGGGATTTATTTTGACTACGAACATCCCATCTACTTTAGTCCAAAGTACATGAACACATTGCCTTGCTTCATAGGCGCAGAAACATAGCGGCTCAGGCACATTGAAGCCCCCAACCCCCCCCCCCCCCCCCTTTTTTTTGGGGGGGGGGAGGGGGGCCAGATTAAACCCATATTCCTGCTTAGCCCCCCCCCCCTTTTTTTCTAAAAATACTTTTCCCCTAAGGTGGGGTCAATGGGGTCAGTATGACTTAGCCCCTAGCTTCCGACGCCGCTGCATATGTATCGCAATGAATGGTATGCAAGGACAGCGTCTTGCTAATGAATAGCCAACGTTGATCGCTGAAAAATAAAGTTTCTAGACGAGAATGGCAGTCGCCGGTGGGGGCAACAATTTAATAATACGACATATCCCTAAAAAGAAACCCATGAGTAAAGCCTTTGAACAGTAGGTTGGAGATGTAAGAGATTGAATAATATCTCACAAGCCCAGATTTGCACGACAATATCAAACCCCTCTGAAGAGGTGATGATTGTTGATTACGTATGTTTCCAAACATCGCATATTCTATTCGGGCGGCTCCGTAAGCTTAGAGGTAAGCGAATGCGGTTATCATTTTCATGATCCTTTAGCTGGGTAGGCCAGAGGATGACATCATGCAGATTTGCAGCCTTACAGACATTCATCCAGGTGAGGAATTGATACCAGCGTCTAAAGCGCCCAATCTCACATTCTCCTGTGTCGTGACGCTTGATAGGAATTGTCGGGAGCAGAGTCCAGCTGATGTCAATGCCGAGGTTTGCGCGCTTATCAGTGACAAGTCAGATGAGACAGGTGTGGTGAACTTCACAGAATGGTCCGTTATACGAGGACATAAGAGTGCATGGGAATTTACAGCTTGCTCTTCAGGTAGAACAGTTCAGGAAGCCAGTGGTGCCTTCTCCATGGCCACCAACAGCTTGACGATCAGTGTTGCCATTTTTCTTTGACAAAAAACATCCAGAACGGAGTCAAAAAATATATAAAAACATATAAATTTGAATGGGAAACATCTATAAAAAAACATCCAAATGGAATGAGTCACAAATTACATAGCTATTGATATGACTTACACTATAGAATCATGTCCTCATCTTCACTGATGTCTGCCTCACAAGATCCACAGGATAAACTTAGCTTGGATGATAAAGTTAAAGCTTCAGATCCAAAATGACTCTGGTATGCTTTAGCTGTTTCAATTTCTTTTAATCAGGGAGCTCATAAGTTGAACAGCATTTTCATACTCTTATTAGGCCGAATTTTATTGTCAATATAGCATTTGAGCGGTCAAGTTTCATCCTATTTCTTACGTTAGATTTGATGATTCATAGCACTGAAAACTCTTTCTACGTCAGCATTTGAGTGTGGTAGTATCATGGCAGACATGGCACTTTTAAAGAGCTTACAGAATGGACTGTTTGATGAAGCATCCTTAAATTGTCTCACTTCACTCCAAAACTCTTCAGTTTCTGTTTTGTTTATCCATTCAACTAAGTTAATTTTGGCGACACTATTATCAGTAGCCCCTAAAAATTTCATAACTTTACAATATTTAGGTTTGTCCTTTACTGCTGAAGTATGTTGTTCACAGAAAAGAGTGAAATATTTTTCAATACATCTAGATTTTCAGGAAGTCTTTGCTTCAGTTGCTTGAATAATGAGATAAGGAAATCTTCAGAGCGTTTTCTTAAGCTGTTCTTTTCATTCTTTGTTAACAGTCCTTTTATTTTTAAATCTTAAATTTTTTATTCGATTTGAAATCCAAGGTATGGCCTAGGAGCCAAATATATCTCTATAGTGCAAGTGAGCAAATCAGCATTATAAGTTGGTAACACCCATCTTTAAAAAACTTAGTGAAATAGCAAAGTGAGATCGTCAAGTAATTTAACTTTATCAACATGTTTAGATTCGAACAGTTTATTAACTTTTTGGACTTCTCTATAGTGCAAGTGAGCAAATCAGCATTATAAGTTGGTAACACCCATCTTTAAAAAACTTAGTGAAATAGCAAAGTGAGATCGTCAAGTAATTTAACTTTATCAACATGTTTAGATTCGAACAGTTTATTAACTTTTTGGACTTCCAATAGAATAGGTTGTAAAAAAAAGAGAAGAAATGCAAAAAATTTTGCATCACTGTACATTCCATATAGTATTTCAGCTGTGTAGCACTTTTCACTTTGTCTTGTTATTTCAAAGTGCGTCTTTAACTCCAACCATTGGTTCACAATTCTTTCAACAGCTTGTTGAATTGATAACTATCTAGTTTTGCAATCTGACATAATTTTCTGTGGTGTGGAACCATCATTCAAGGCTGTATATAATGTATTGTCTTGCAGTTGTTTGACAAGTGATTTGGAAAACCAGTTATGTGTTTCAGCAATAAGGTATTCCAAACTCCTTGGTAAACGTTCAGATGAAGCATGTGATAATGCTAGCTGCAATGAATGACACATACATTTTATAAGGATTAACGATGGGATAGCTTCCTTCAACTTGGCATAAACTCCATTGTGTATACTAACTATCACCGAGGCATTATCGGTACCAATTGCAGCCAAATTCTTCAAGTCTAATTGTTTGCCGATTAAAAGTTTCTTCAGTTCCTGAACTATACTTTCTGAATCAAACTTTTCCTATTGAACTAGTCCAAGATATGAGGAAAACGACTTTGTCTGTATTGCTGTTGTAATATTTAATACACCAAACACTTTCAATGCAGAAATATCATTTGATTTGTCTAATAATAAACTATATTTATTTTTAGAAATATCACTCATTAAATCTTTTTAAAAGTGAGAAAACTATTTTTTATAATATGTGTACACTTGCTGCGATGCATTTTCACATCATCCATAACTTTACTGTTGGAAATAGTGTTTTTTAAACGAATCAATCAAATGGTCACAGTTTGAAATTGCACAATGACATATTAAAAACATCGACCGATCCTTTAACTTTTGATGATTCATTTATCAGTGTAGTTCTGAAAACAGATGTCAGCGTTGTATTATCTTTGAATGGAACTGCAGTTTTATGCTTTTTAGTCTCTGCATGACTCTTTGAGTTTTGTATTTTCGGTTTAATTTCACACTTGCAGTACTTACAACGAGCCTTGGTATTATCCTCAGGAACTGCCATCACCCAGTCTTTAATTTTGTCATCATGCAGCCACTCTTTCCGAAATGTTTACTCTTACTTTACTTTTGGCATGTTGAAAGGTTTTTTCAAAGTGAAAGCCACATATAAAGGTAAGCAATTATTTTTTTTTTTAAATCACATGAAAAAGAAGCACAAAGTCAACACAGTGAGGATACGGTTGAAACAAAGTTAGTATGATTTACGCGCTCTTTTAATCAGTACTGGGGCTTCCAGATATTTTAGCGTTGACCCCAGTGAAAGTTCAAAGTTTAAGTAATTGCAATTGCCCCAATGTACGTGCCAGACCAAAACAAAAATATTGTAGTAAATATTTTACACAGTAATTATTAAAGTGGACTCCGAGACAGAGACTGCACAAGGCCTGGAAAATGTGTAATGCGGGGGACCCCCCCCCCCCCATCCGCCCCAATCGTGTTTTGTTCGTGGCAGCGCGCCTGACGCCGGCCTCTATGCTTCCTATGGCATTCCCCAGATACATATTTTAAACATGGTTTACCAAGGAGTTCCCTGTACTTTGTAGGAAACTTCCCCGTGTGAGTCTCGGGTTCAACATTTTGGGGAAAACAAGAATAGACCCACTGCCTTCCCAATAAGCATGTCGTAGGAGTCGCCTAATTGGGGGTTTTCTTAGAAGTTCCAGGCATCTACCTGAGAGGCAAGGAACCAACAGTCTGCAAGCAGATAAGTCAGATGTGTTCAACTCATGTGCAGGCAACACTCGGGTTCCGGAATAAGAATAAAGTCCAGAGGTGGACGAACAGCCAAAACTTTCCGCCGGTGTTTACAGCCGGTGAACGCGAAGAAGAAGGAACATGTTGCAAAGGCAATAATTTGTTTTATTAAACGTTCATTTACACTTTGTCTAAATCTGCTATCAATTGCACCTGAGCCTTTGTGCTTAATTCCCTGACCCCCCCCCCCCCCCCCCCCCCACACAGTAGGAAAATGTTTTCTTTGTGTCCCTGCCCTGATCTAATCAAAACTACATGCAGCAATTATTAATCATCATAACAACAACAATAATCATTAGCAGCATGTTAAAAACCAGACTATATGGTGTAGATTAATATACTTAATGTCACTATTTTATATCATTATAATGCAGCCATAAAGCGGTCAAGTAGTATTTATTTTACAGCTACCCACCTGAGTATATTTACATTTTATGATGCCCCAGCACGCTCCCGTTGTATGGGTTCTTACATACCGTTATAATCATTTAATATTATGTTACGAGAAGGCTTAAATGATAACCCTTTTTCTTCTGTGTGTGTGTGGCTGAGCAATCGCGCGCGCCGCCGCGTGTATACATGTATTCTGACAGGTCAATGGAGAATGTCAGAGTCTCTAATGTACTAGAAGCAAAACAGACGTGGGTATCTTGTAATGGGGCAAAGAGAAGAGATAACTATAAAGGGTAATATGGAAATCTACTCCTTGAAATCTCCTCGACTCCGAACCAACAAGAGCTCGAAACATTGTCACGTGGCGAGTGGGAGCCAAACCCAACCATATGCTGCCTCAGTAACAAGGAAACAAAAGAGACAAAGTTCGTTTAGGCGGGGGAAAGATCAAAAATATCTCACCCTGACAAGAAATCTTCTGTGTAAAGTCTAGGTCAGCCAAGCAACAAATAAACTAAACTAGGCACACTAACTACAAGTCTTAAGCTGAACGGAAAACAACTGGAACTATGATTACTACATTGAACACTTGTTTATTTTACTTGTCATAACATCAGCGTGGTCAACAAATAACGACATTAACAACAATAAACGTGTTCGACCAGAGTATAAAGCGATCATCATCTCCAGCTAACAATGAAATATTATGACAACATACGCTCAGCGAGATTACCTCAACCATGGCAAAACCCGAAACATATTTAACATGTGCGGTAAGCTTCAATGTGCCAACAAATCAGGTATAGCGACCTGCCATCAAACTATCTCCTAGCGAGAATACACAATGGAAAAAAATTCTTAAATCATCTAAACGTACCATTATCGCGAACATGAGCCAATCTAGCGTCGCTCAGCCGGTCCGATCTGAGCACACCTGTGCGTTGAGACCGAGTACAGTCAACAACGACAAATAGGGCCATTGACCGTAGCAAGCCGGAGCGACCGCCAGATAGAATGAGGCCAAATACTTGGAACTTGAAAAAAAGAAAAAAAAATTTTAATTTGGTCCTCTTTCAGCCTCCTGAAGGCCTGCTTTATATGAGGCCAAATACGACTGACTGACTGACTTTCTACTCCACCAGGACATAACACAAGCGACAAACACCCGATGACACAGTGTGCCACCTTGCGGGTGAGGATCACCGTGGAGAGGTCTCAGCCTTTAGGTCATATTTATGGCCAGACTATATTGCGGCCCATGACAAAAACCAGAGTAGGGCTTCAAATAACGAAAAATGTCATCCTAAAAAGGACGAGATATGTATGCTTAGAGGCCAAATACTGAGTCAGTTCCTTTTTATACCCCGGTGGCCAGATTTTCACCGCGTTTCCGTCTATACATAAAAGCTGTTCCTGTTCATTGTTAAACCAGATCAAGTCAAGATCTTCAAGCTGCTGAATGTAGTCTTCGTCGTTTCCACCCTATTACACTAAGGACATCCTCTATGATGAGTTAAAAACGGGTAAAAGGTGTCGAAGCCGACCTCTGCTACAATATAAAGACGTGCGCAAGTGGGACATGAATAATGCAGGTATTGAGGTGGGTTCGTGGGAACAAATAATCATAGACCGTGTTGTCTGGAGGGGGCACACCAGGAAGTAAATGAGAATAAAGGAAGAAATGACTGCAAAATGGATAAGAGTTGAGCGTCTGAGAAGAAACAGATCAAGCACAAATGTTCACAACTATGGTTCTGAAATCATATGCTCTAATTTTGGGAGACTTTCCTTAACGTGGGCGTGTCTTGCTAGTCACACTCGCCATCGCCATGGGCTGTGAGTCTCATGCCTCCTCATATTGTAATATAACACTATCGTCTGTAAAGACAGAAGTGGGGATAAAACACTGCTCAATGCGAGTTTTCTAGCGCCGGTGAGGAGCTTGAATCCCTGTAGAGACCAAATGATCTTGGTCGCAACCATTTATTCCCCACCTGCTGTATTTCTTCATCGGACCGAAAGTCTTTCCTCCCAATGACTCCTTGAGTTGTGCCAACAGGTGGAAATCCCCTGGAGCTAGGTCTGGTGAGTACGAGGGATGTGGTACACACTGAAAACGGAGCTTTTCCATCATTTAAACCGTTGTATGCTCAGTATAAGAGGAGCGGCTGGCCGAATGGTTGCAACGCTGCTCTCTCATACAGGAGACCCGGTTTTGAATCCTTGGTAAAGCACCGTCCTTTTTAGAATAAAATTTTTCGTTATTTGAAACCCCACCCTGGCTCTTGCCGGGGGCCGCAATATAGCCAGGCCATAAATATAGCCTAATGGCTGAACGCGGTTTCTGGGACTTTTCCACGGTGATCCGCATCCACACGGTGGAACATTGTGTTATTGGGTGTTTATCGCTTGTGTAATGACCTGGTGGGGTAGAAAGTCAGTCAATCAGTCGGTATGCTCAGTATGGGGTTGTGTATTGTCAAGTTGCAAAAGGACACAATTTTTCAAAAATCAACCTCGCGAGATTTGACTGCGGGTCGAAGATGATTCTTGAGAAGATATTTATGCGTATCACTGGTGACAGTTTTCCTTCTTGGCATGTAGTCCTCTAAAATAACGTCCCGTTTATACCAGAAGAGAGTCGCCATAACCTTTCACGTAGATGGGTGCTTGTAAAACTTCGTTGATTTCAGTGACGAGGGTGGGTTCATTCATTGCTCACTCTCTTCGTAGTGAACCTAGGTTTTCAAAGAACCTCAACACTTCTTGACAAGCATCAAAGAACCTCAACACTTCTTGACAAGCTTTTAAGAACCTCAACACTTCTTGACAAGCTTCAAAGAACCTCACCACTTCTTGACAAGCTTCAAAGAACCTCAACACTTCTTGACAAGCTTCAAAGAACCTCAACACTTCTTGACAAGCTTCAAAGAACCTCAACACTTCTTGACAAGCATCAAAGAACCTCAACACTTCTTGACAAGCTTCAAAGAACCACAACACTTCTTGACAAGCTTCAAAGAACCTCAACACTTCTTGACAAGCATCAAAGAACCTCAACACTTCTTGACAAGCTTCAAAGAACCTCAACACTTCTTGACAAGCTTCAAAGAACCTCAACACTACTTGACAAGCTTCAAAGAACCTCAACACTTCTTGACAAGCTTCAAAGAACCTCAACACTTCTTGACAAGCTTCAAAGAACCTCAACACTTCTTGACAAGCATCAAAGAACCTCAACACTTCTTGACAAGCTTCAAAGAACCTCAACACTTCTTGACAAGCTTCAAAGAACCTCGACACTTCTTGACAAGCTTTAAAGAACCTCAACACTTCTTGACAAGCTTCAAAGAACCTCAACACTTCTTGACAAGCTTCAAAGAACCTCAACACTTCTTGACAAGCTTCAAAGAACCTCAACACTTCTTGGCAAGCTTCAAAGAACCTCAACACTTTTTGACAAGCATCAAAGAACCTCAACACTTCTTGACAAGCATCAAAGAACCTCAACACTTCTTGACAAGCTTCAAAGAACCTCAACACTTCTTGACAAGCTTCAAAGAACCTCAACACTTCCTGACAAGCATCAAAGAACCTCAACACTTCTTGACAAGCTTCAAAGAACCTCAACACTTCTTGACAAGCTTCAAAGAACCTCAACACTTCTTGACAAGAATCAAAGAACCTCAACAATTCTTGACAAGCTTCAAAGAACCTCAACACTTCTTGACAAGTATCAAAGAACCTCAACACCTCTTGACAAGCATCAAAGAACCTCAACACTTCTTGACAAGCTTCAAAGAACCTCAACACTTCTTGACAAGCTTCAAAGAACCTCAACACTTCTTGACAAGCATCAAAGAACCTCAACACTTCTTGACAAGCTTCAAAGAACCTCAACACTTCTTGACAAGCTTCAAAGAACCTCAACACTTCTTGACAAGCTTCAAAGAACCTCAACACTTCTTGACAAGCTTCAAAGAACCTCAACACTTCTTGACAAGCATCAAAGAACCTCAACACTTCTTGACAAGCTTCAAAGAACCTCACCACTTCTTGACAAGCTTCAAAGAACCTCAACACTTCTTGACAAGCTTCAAAGAACCTCAACACTTCTTGACAAACTTCAAAGAACCTCAACACTTCTTGAAAAGCTTCAAAGAACCTCAACACTTCTTGACAAGCTTCAAAGAACCCCAACACTTCTTGACAAGCTTCAAAGAACATCAACACTTCTTGACAAGCTTCAAAGAACCTCAACATTTCTTGACAAGCTTCAAAGAACCTCAACAATTCTGGACAAGCTTCAAAGAACCTCAACACTTCTTGACAATCTTCAAAGAACCTCAACAATTCTGGACAAGCTTCAGAGAACCTCAACACTTCTTGACAAGCTTCAAAGAACCTCAACACTTCTTGACAATCTTCAAAGAACCTCAACACTTCTTGACAATCTTCAAAGAACCTCAACACTTCTTGACAAGCTTCAAAGAACCTCAACACTTCTCGACAAGCTTCAAAGAACCTCAACACTTCTCGACAAGCTTCACCACGTCGTTGTTTCAATTCTTGAGCAGGCTGCCGTGGCACTTCATTGTACTGTGGCACATCGTGGATGATGTTGTTTTTTTAACCTTGAGTGATGTCAAGATGCGCGATAATGTCACTCACAGTCAATCTGCGGTTTACCTATACGAGATCTTCAGCGGCTGCAGTCAGCTCTGGGGACACTATTCGGTGAACCGGTCCCCAGGTTGGGGCACCACTGCAAACAAGCAGTCCCTTGTTCTTTGCAATCAACCTGAGCCCCCTCCCACATTTCCCCTCTATAATATTTATCTATGTCTCTGATTCTCTTTTTTTTTTTAAACACCCTACAATTTTTTCAAGTCCCTGAGTTTTAGAGAAAACTCATTCCATTTATACAATTAAAAAGTCTTCTCAATGCTTGTCACACCCAGCGTCATCTCTCATTTGACACAGTTCTCCCACCTCTGTAATTAACAAAGCATCTAGCCTGCTTACCTAAATAGCCACATGTCGATTATCAGACATTATCGACCGCTGGAATTACCCCACCAACATTTGTGTCCTTGCGCAATCCGACACGGCACTAGCTACCTGGGCTGTGAGAGAGGGTAGCCTGGCGAACACGTGATCATCACGTGGTGAATGACGTCACCTAGCTGCCCAGGTTTTGTCCCCCTGGCGGGGACTGGATCCGGGCACTTGACAAGGTTGCACTCTCCTTGTAGGTCGTTTGCTCCTGGATTGTAGAAGTCACTTCTTTAGGAGAAAAGATGGAGAAACCCACGCTCAAGGCCCGTATTGATGGTTGTTTTACTTTTTTATATGATTCCAGCAAAGGGACAGTTCTTGGCAGAGGTCCTAGAAGCTGGTGTAGGTATTTGTGTGTACACTTCATCATTGTGGTTTTGTGTTCGTTGGAGGAGACCGGGTTAGCCCGGATAGCTTTCGACATTTTGACTTCCATGTGATGAAGAGAAACCGACTCTCAACTCAACGGGCTACAGAGTCTGAGAGCTGGTTTTGGTTGCTGAATTACTTTTATATGGAGTCCTGGCAAAAACCTGTTTCTTGATAGAAGCGGGTATTTTGAGTCCGTGATTTCTTATTTGTTTGGGAATCGCTAACTGCTCTCAGTTGTGAAAGGCCGCTTTATCCTTTATCTAGTGTCTACGTCAGGGAGATCGAGAAACCCACGCTCAAGTGATAAAACCATGGTTATATTATATTGGAAATAGTTTCTAGGCAGATGCACTAGAAGCCTGGTGTGTTTTTTAAATGTTTTTTTGTGTGTGTTGGGTATGTTCCATGTGGTCCACATTTGGACTCCTAGTCCCATGAGATTTAAAAAAAAACCAAGTACCAAGCCGACACACTGACTCCTGGTTTATGAGTTTATGGCTTTTGTTAAATTAACTATCCTACACACACAGAACATACTTACTGATGATACTGTATTATTTTAATACTAGTCATGGTTATGTCTGGGGGATAAAAAGGCAGAAGAAGAAGATGGTTATGTCATATAATTGGTGGGCACAGTGTTACTTTTGTAGCCACTTTAGTCAAATTTTCAAAATCATTTTTTCCTTATAAAACCAGTACAGCTGCATACATATTGAAAAGCTCTTTCCAACGGTACCTCTTTCATGCCTGTATGTCAATTCTAAGCCAAGTTATTGAAGTTTTTGTGGAAAAAATGAACAAAGAAGAAAAAATAAAAGTGAGATAAAACTTGTCGCCTTAAAATCGTAAGTCTTAGAGGAGTGTTTAAAAAGTGCTTTTACTTAAAAAGTATTTAAAAAAGACCCTAGAAACCATATATTTTTGGATTCGGGACAACAATCTCTAACTGAATAAAGATGAAATTTTTAGTAGTTACGTAATATCAACTAATAATTGACTAATAATTATTCAAAATGGCCGCCATTTATCATAATCATTACTCAATATGTTCTTATAAACTTTATAACGGTCTTTACATTTTTTTTTCCTTGGTACGTTTATTGGAAAAAGAAAAAAAGCTTTAAATGTGCTAAAGACATAAGCACATGTCAAGCTCAAATTAGAACTAGGTCGCTTATTGAATATTTATATTAATTAATTAATTTAAAAATTTTTTTTTTTTTTTTTTTTTTCACAATCACCATCAAATTTCGGAACAGATGAATTTTTTTTTCCCTTAGTCCTGGTGATGTATCATGTGCTTCTCCCCTCCCCCTTATTTTATGTTATTTTGGCCACTAATTATTAACTAAAAATAACCATTGTCACTAAGTAAGCGAAACCATCTTTACAAATCTGAAGTACACTGACATTTTCCCCCTTGACTCACTCTGAATAATCCAGTCATCACAAATGAACAAACAATTTGTGTGGTTTTATTTCAACATTTGATTATTTTTATTTATAAAGCATACTGTCAAAGTGCCTTCCACGTCCACATGGGGGTTCTTTTACCTCTACCTTTGACAGCAATTTTTGACTGTCAGGACAAGTGAGTGCCCTGCTCTGCTTAAGTGCAGAGTTGTCCACTTATTCCGGTGGATACTCGGTCCCCAGAGCTGTGTTTGCCCATCCTCTACCGCGCAGAACTGCAGTTGGGATTTTCCCTTCACCGAGTTATGAGACCATAAAGGCATTTCCCAAAACTCTCCGGTACTTTAGAAAGATTTCATATCCCAGCATAAGGATTACATCATTTGCTTCTGCTATCCAATGCCAATCTAAACACACAAAAAAAAAAAAAAAGTAATTAACATACACATATAATAGTAGACAATTTAAAAAATGCACTTAGCAAAACAGATTTGAAAAAAAAAAGATTACCATTGTCAGTATTGTGTATGTGTTGTGACAGCTAAGATATGCAATCGTCAAAAGCCAATAATTTCATGTTTTTTTTTTTCAAACAAATCCTGCATGTATCCACATTCCTTTCTGGTTGGAGTGCCCACAAAGCAACTCACACGTCTGTCTGTAATGATCAAGTTTTCACTGGGTTTACATTGTTTACCTTGGCTCTTAAAGAAGGAATGTAACTATTAGCACATGATTAAGTGGGGTTTTCAGAAAATAGTTCAATTAAAATTGCAAAATATACACCTGAAAAAAGAGGGTTTGAAATCTATTCACAGCTGATATATGTTCATACGTCCCAGATGGTATGTAATGATTATTATAAAGTATTACATTTTGTTTAAACATGTCGTTATAGCTACTCACCATGTCCATTAGTCTGTGTTTGACTGCCGACGAAAGCTGCTGTCGATTGGGCTGACAAGCGAGCGTGATGATGACTTGCACTCTTAGAAGCCTTTATCTTTACTGAGCGTCAACTAAAATAAAACTTTGAGACAGCTTTATAATAAAATTACAATTCTGATATAAATTTGTATGTTCCAAAAATAAGGTTTTGATTATTTTAAAAATATTCTATGATTTCTAAATCGGTTTTCTTTTTTAAAGTACTTATGTTTTATTTTTAATCTTCATAAAATGCCAGTTCTTTTGTGGCAAAGTCTACCAGAAATTCTGTCATAGTCATCTTGAAGGTGGCATCTGTTGGTCCTTCATCTTCCTTCCAGTAATACAGCTCTATTACTGTCTTCAGGCTGTCTTTTTCTTTCACGCTCTTTACCATTTCAATATAGACAGTGTCTACTCCTTCTTCATACCAGACGTGTCGCAGTAACACACCTGGCAGTGCATTAGCGTTGTTGAGAATATTTTTCAACTTCTCCTTTGTGTTCAACTCTACATCTTTAAATAGCTCTAGGTCGAGAACTGACAACACTGACTCTGTACGCACAAAGTCTGATAATCGTTTTTCATGTACATCTCTTTGTGTCTTGTCTAACCTCTGGACATCTTTCTGCTGTCTTTTCTTCTGTTGCTCAGCTTGATGCTGCCTCACTTTAGACCCATAACGGATTGCAAAACGGACCAAAAAGTTTTGGTAGTCGTCATCAAATGACTGTAGCCAGTGCAAAGTTTTGTTTTGCACAGCCTTTATTTTAGCATCAATAAATCCTATGGAGGCATTTGGGGCTCTTTGCAAAGCTCTATCCAACATTGCCATAATTCTTTCAGCCTCCATATTATGAACCGGGGCGGAAGATGTCCTTGCTATCATTTCTTCAGATGGATTAGACAAGGCCCCTGCAAAATATGGCTTAAACTGCTGTTGCAATGTTTTAATAAACGCAGATGATACATTTTTTGCTACTATACTGTAATCTTTAGTAGAATGGTGAAGCTTGGTTAACTCAGACTCCTCCATGTCCCTGTCAAACGCATCAGTTACAGCATGGATCAAGTATTCCGGAGTCTTCTCCACTGACGTGAGATGGCCAAGACATGATGTTATCTCTTTTACCTGGTTGAAAAGAGTGATAAAGAAATATTGTTAAAAAAATTTTTTTATAACAATACACATCTACACTAGTACCCTAATAAACCTGTAAAATAAGCAAATCATATGAAAACACTAGGACAGAGGGAAAGATTGCTGAATCAAGACAAAAACTGAAGCAAGACAAACAAATTGTATCATCCAACTAGCCCCCAGCGAGGGGCCGACAAAAAAATTAACCACAAGCAAATTCTTACTGCTTCGAAGTGTCCTCTTCCATCCTCCTTTGAGTAAAATATCTGCATCCATGGTCCTGTGAGGAAGCGGGAGTACATGCCCATTACTTGCAAGTGTAGAAGGACACTCGGATCAGTCAGGCCTTCATAAATTTTTGCGCACACAAACTTTCCCAGCCTGCATTTTACAAACTCTGTCAGCTGGACTCGATGCAGGTATATCACCGCTGCCATACTGAACATGACATTCAAACGGTTCCCAACATAGCGTTTGAAGATACCGGGATTGATATTCTTCGTCTTCAAAAAGGCTGTGAATGCAGCTGGATCACCAGACCCATCTTTGTACCTGGGAAAAAAAAATAAAAACGTCTTGTTATGTGCATGATTATGTGATTTACTGCAGGCATTAAAATGAAAATTACATTATTTTTAGTATGATTTCCAGATTATCACTACGCTCCATATATGATGATATATCTACCTGTTGTCAAACTGCCAAATACATGTATGTTGAATAATCTGCCACAGACATGAAAAAAATGATATAAAATAGATGTCATGAGACAGGACTTGCTACACAATGATAAAAACTGACTAAACATTACCTCAGTTTGGATACTTGATGAATCAGTGTTGCGGCCCGGCAGCCCAAGGAGGATTTCTGACCATCTTGGTCTGTCTTAGTATCCAGCTTACGCAGAGCTTCACGAGCTGATCTGGCAAGGCCGTCTAATGGGTGCACCATACATTTTAAATCGGCCACGTCTCCGTCTCCACAGTCCTCTTTGAGTCGTTCAGATACTCGGTGGTTTGCAGCAGCTCTGTCGCTCATGGTGCTGTGCAGTTTGCTTTTCACTTCTTCCAGGATGGCTGTTGCGGGTAACTGGAAGGCGGCACAGTAGATCTCGCAGACATCAGATAAGGCTTCCATTGCATGCTGGTACAGCTCCTCTGCTGATGAACCTGAAATGGGTCTAATATTGAGAGTTAATGATTGCCTACCTAGTATTGTTTTGAGGGACACATGAACTTCGTTATAATGTATACCTGCCTTTGTTGTGGAATCCCAGGCTAATGTGATGAGATCGCACTCGTGCAGCATCTGGCCAGCTTGAATGCTAGCAAGCACCCCGAGTTCGTAAGCCATCTGTGCTATTGTAGTCACACATGGAATCTGAGAAAAAACTTTACCAAAAATTATCCCTGCAACAGAAGACAACAAACGAGAAATATTCCCAACACTAACATTACACATTAAAAAGTCATAAACACACTGCCTAAATCTATAATCATACTTCCCTGCCTCTTTTGTTGTAACAATGTTGTCACTGTCTTCACTGTCTTCCTTAGAATCTGCCTGTTCCACTGCTTCGTTTTCCCAGTATTTACTTCGATCTGTCTCCTCTTGCAGTCTGGTTTTTACATAGTCTAATTCACTGCTAATCTTCTTTTGGATTTCACAAAACTGTTCTTTCGATTGCTTGTTCCTCTTTTCCAAATCAGTGATTTTTTTCTCAGATTGCTTCAGTTTGCTTTCTAATATTCCTTTGGCAATTGTCAGTTCCTTTATTTCTTCCTCGTGTTTTGCTTTAATTGACATTTCCTTTTTCCTGTGCCGCATTTCCTGTTCTTGGAACTGTTTGTTCAAATTTGAATGTTTGACTCTCCAAAGTTCAGCTGATGCCGATTTCCTCTTTATTGTCAAATTCAATGTTTTCAGTGACATCTGTTTCTTTTCCTCTCTATGTCGAATTCTAAGTGCTCTTATCTGCAAACGCAAGTGCCTGTTCTCCTTCAGCATGTTCAGACTTGTCCGTTGCTTAGCTACACAGTTGTCACAGTCTTTTTTTTAAACGCTTTGGTGATGGTGACCTGGAGATCAGTGAAACAGAAAATGAAACATTATGATTATGAATGGAGTTAAAGGGTAACTCGTCAATCCATGGTGTTGCAGAAGTGTGTTGCGCATGATCAGTTGTATGGTCAGCTGGTGTCACAGGTGTGAGTGGTGGGGATGAATGATCAGTTGGCTGAATTAGTGGTGGGGATGAATGATCAGTTTGTATGAGTGGTGCACATGTATGGTCAGGCTGCACAACTGATGTAGATGTTGCAGAAGAAGAACTTAATGATTCTCCAGACAAAAAGGATACAAAAAATGGCTGCTGGTTAAAACTGATGAGATCAGCCCACTGCTTGGTGTAATTCATTTTTTTGGCAGCATTTCTTTTAATATCATTTATACACGCCTTCACTCTCCCCTCATGTATCTGCTTGTCTGGTTCAGCTACCTGCACCATGCCCTTGATCATCCTGCAAATATCTACAGTTGTCAATTTCTCATTTACAATCAGTCGGGCTATATAGCCTTTCTTAACTGGGTACTCTGGCTCAAAGGATGACAGATATGCTCTCATATCAGAAGCTGTTTTATTTTTCCATGGTGAGCTGTGTAAGAAAGTAATATTTATATAAGCATATTATATGCGTATGCAACATCATATGGGAAAAGGGAGGGGGGTGGTGTAATATTGTAATAGTAATTACATTGTTTTTTACATCTATTAACTGTATGTGTCACATAGTGTGTAGTATATTTTATATATATAATTAAATATATGTATTGTATGTATGTATTATTGTACTATACTATATATATATATATATATATATATATATATATATATATATATATATATATATATATATATATAATATAATAATAAATTCATTAAATTATAATAATTATATCATGTATCATTTAAAATATTTATTTAAAAAAAATTTTCAAATTTAATAATTAAATACTATAACATAACTATAAAAATATTGATAATGCATTATCTGTATTAAGAATAAATATAACTTCTTAAAATAAATACCACATAAAAGACAGCTGTTGTTATGGTAACTGCAGTAACGCCTTCCACAAAAGTAACAAAATGGCCTTTTCCTTTTTCGCCTCAGATAGTCTGATTTAATTAAAAACCATTTCTGTATATCTCCCCTATCACGTCGTTGGGTGTAAACTGACTAAATAGACTTAATTATGGATGATAAAAATACATTTCACAGTTTTAATCAGTTTTAAGAGCCTACAAAATAACTGTATATTAAATAACTACCGATAATTAAAACACGCTGAAGGCTTATTCTAAAGCAACAAGATGGACGCCAATTTCTTCACCCACGATGGTTTCAGGATCGCATCTTGAAAATCCCACTGCAAATCACCCCCATAGAATATACTAATAAAATTTTACAAACTAAAAGTTAAATTGGACAGAGAATCGAATAATTACAAGAATATTACGTTTAAATGCGTTGAACGCTATCAAATAATGTGGCTACTTACCGCTATATATTCAAACACGATCGGCAGTAGCAAAACACGATCAAATGCTTTCAGACCACGAGGAATGTGAAAGTCAACCAATTTGCTTTGACTTGGGCTATATATAGCTCGTCGGAATCCCCGAGGTTTCCCGAATGTGTATAACGAATCATCATCGTGAAAAAATTCACCGACAACTTACGGACATTGTTATGGGTAGCAACCCAGCCCGTTCCGTTTCCGGAAGTGCCCGATCGATCGAAGAAAACGTAGTACCTAACTTTTGGAACCCCGTAAGTTTATTTAGCTATCCGTCGAATACTGGTCCTACTAAATTATCGAGGCTAAGAAAATACCCAAACAGTCATGTGTAAATTGCGGACCTCTTTCCGGCGACTATAACGCAGAAAAGCGTCTGCTGAGTTAAAGTCACCGCAGAAAGTTTCCCCTCTCCACGGAGGGGGAGCTAAGTGGCTAAGACTCAAGAGCAGCAGCTACTGCATCTCCTGCAGCTTTCTCCATTTTATTTGCTTATGAGCTTTGTAACGCAGTAGCGGTATATTTGAGGCAAAGAGTTCTGCAATTTACATATGACTGAGGCCCTGTTGAGGTATATTTCCGGCCTCCTCTAGCTTTTCCAATTCAGGACATAAAGACCAAAGAACGTAAGAACTATCTAACTGCAAATGACCAATTTATATATATTGGTCATATGCAACTATCTAACTGCAAATGACCAATATATATAAATTGGTCATTTGCAGTTAGATAGTTCTTACGTTCTTTGGTCTTTATGTCCTGAACTGGAAAAGCTTGAGTATGTTGTTGCAACAAAGTAATCGAAAGCGGGAAAAGAAGGGGAATGACACAGATCTTAGAGCAGGGCTATTCAGCTAAGTTTATTTAGGGGCCACAATGTTCATAGGTGTCAAATATCTGACAGAACTTGAGAAGGGGAGAAAAGTTGGGTGCATTGATTAGCAAGCATAAGGAATAGCCAGTTACACAGGCTATTTCACAAGAGTTCTCTGAGTGACCCATAACCCATTTCTTTTTTTTCTTTAAAAACTAGGTCACCTTAATAACATTTAGCCTCCCAGGGTTTGAAATAAAAATTAAAATATGGGCTTTCTTATTGTGATTGTGAGGAAGAATCAGTGTTGTATTTGGAACAAGCAGAAAAATGCTGTTTTCAGAAATTAGCTGCTGATTGTCTTTTGTGGGTGCTGTCTTCTGTAGCTGCTGATTGTTTTCTGTGGGTGCTGTCTTGTCTTCCATGTTCACCATAAAAAAAATACGGTTGTCAAATTGTATTGTTTAAAGTTGGGCTGCAGTATCTGTACCTTTCAGTCCCTCATGTCTGATTTAGGCACACTCCTGCCCCAATTTAGCCTGAAGTACTCATGTAAGTGAAGGACCCTTTTTCCATGCCTTTATGCGTATTGGGCATGTACGGATAGACCACTATTTTATACACCAATCAGCACCCGGTGGGTGATGTGGTCAGAATCATGCTGGCCACCTTTACTTTCCAGGACTCCACCTGGTGCCCATTCCAGACTTGGTCAACTCTGGATCCTAAGCAATTTTTGTGGGGGGGGGGGGGGAGTCTGTTACTGCAATGACCTGAACACACGACCTTCTGATCCGCATGCAAGCGCATCCAGCCACTGCACCACAGCGGCTGCCCCCCCCCCCACATGAGGACACCAATAGTTATTTTTAAGAGGATGGATGGTGTTTTAACTCTTTTAGGACATCATTCTTTCTGGGGTTTGGAAAGCATTAATTTTTAGCGGAATTTTTTTTTACTGCAACGCGACAAAGCTTAAACCTTCCTGAAGAAAAAGTATTTGCTGTATCGGGAAATACATAAAAATTAAAGATAAATGAGTGCAGAATAAATTAGTATAACAACTAAAAATAGTATTAAAATCTCACAAGATTTAAGTATGTTAGACAAATATAAAAATTATTGACATAATAAGAATTGTCACCATCTGGCAGAGATTCGTCAACGATAGAGTAGTATGAACAGTTCTAGACCTTTTACCTTATAATTTAGTATAGAAAAATCAGGTAAAAATTGTATCCCCTCTAATTTTTGTTTAAAATCACAGAATAATGCACCGACCACGATAAACGTCGCAAACGAAAGTACTTCCTGTTGTTAATCCTAATTGTTCAAAAACCTGTTCATAAAATTTGTTTGCCCTACAAACAGAACAAAATTAGAGTCTCTCTCATGATCCAGTATACCGGCGATACGTCTTGGAGGGATAGACTTAATTGCCAATATACTGGCTAAACGTTCGTAAAGAGTTAAAAGGTCTTATGCACCATTGTAAAGTTAACATTTTTTATGCATACTATAATATAAAGGTCAATATTTCCCACAAAATCTACGTTACATTTAACTGTCACCATATGGGTTCTGGTGTTAGATATTGTGAGGGGGGGGGGGGGGAGAGAAGAAGATGGCGTGACTACTACTTTTAATCCTCAACCAGACGACAGTTTTAATGACAAATTGACACCATTACTGATATTTTGGATCCTTTTCAGTGCATTTATAATACCATTCAATCAGTCATATTGATTCTTTCCTTTCAGGTGAGATCACAGTGTTCTATATAATATTCTTTGCATGCCTGGCTGGATTCTTTGCCGCCACAATTGCAGGATTTTACCAGACTATAGAAGAACATCAGCCTAGGTTACAGGGGACCAGCAGTATATTAAGGGCAAATCCTGGTAAGTGGTACTCTGGCTGAAATGTTTTTGCATGCTTTATTTCTGCTTGAAGTCTTAGCTTTGTGCTACAAAATATATGTAGACAACACCATGCACCCAGTGTTGATGTGAAAGGAACGGTGTGGCATCAGCTGTAAAGACGTTTTTCTTCTATCCATGTAGCTTATGACTTATTCTGCCTTTTGACTGCCACTGGAGCATAGGATCTCAATTACTCTTTTATTGCTGCAGATATTTCTAGCTCCATCGCTGATTGGCCTTATCTTTCCTGTTGGTGACTCCAGATGCTTGTGTGTCTGAATATTAATCTCTCCTGTCTTGTTTTGGTTTGTAGTCTACTCCTAGTCAGCTCTGATATATATATATTTTCTATTGTATGCCTCAACACTGTTGGCCATTATTTTCCACTATATTCATCTTTGATGGACATGCAGCTAACTCCTAATTCCTCACAGTTTTGATACATTTTGCTAGCATTTATGTTAATGTTGAAAAGAAATCTTGATACCTTGACAAATATTAACTCATAAAGACAACTGCTTAAAACCACACAAGAAGTCTGACTGTATTCTTAGGTCACATGAGGAGAAAACTTAAACATGTTGCAGTGTGAAAAAGGGGTGGGGGGGGGGGGGGGGGCAAAGAGAAACTGAAAGAGATGCTGCAGGACAGTACAACATCATGGCATGGGAGATAATGTGTGAAATAATTTAAAATATATGAGATATAAGGCTGTGTATTGACATTACTTTCAGTATCATACATCATGGGCAATAAGAAAAATTAGAACTATCCTGCACATCAGCTTTACATAGACCAATGTCTTGCCTTGTTTTGCGTTTAAAAATGTGTCACATTCAGCTAGCATTCACAAAGGTTGAGCTTTTGGTTATAGTTGTGACTTAGATTATTTGGGCCATTTAAAATGGCTTAACATCGCCCGCCGCCAAGAAGCTTTATAAGGGGGACTCTTGTAGTGTTGATGCAATCAAAGGAGACAGACCAAAATACTGTAGGGGCCGACAACAAAGTCTACTTGCCAGCCAATGGGCGACCTGGTTGCCGGTGACCACAGCCACAAGTAAAATGCTTTGAGCTTGCCTACCATTGAATAAATTCATCTTCAGGCAACATTTGAAAACACATGAGAAGAGGAAACTAGAAACACTAAATGAACAGAGAACATAAAAGGACGGATGAGTCTGAGTGGACACCGTATATTACTCTGCCATGGCATAAGTGGAGGAACTAGAATGTTAAAAGCTGCAGATCCTTCTAAGTCAAAATGCATCTGCCTGAGAGGCAAGGAACCAACAGTCTACATACAAATAAGCCAGATCTGTAAAACATATGTACACAAAACTCAAGTTCTGGAACAAGACGTGTCCAGAAGTGGACGAACAACCAGATTTTACTGTTGGTGAACGCGAAGAAGATACCTCCAGCATGGCAGCATAAGGACACATGACTGGAGCTATTAGTTGGTAATGAAAAAATTAAATTCATTGTTTTCTTTTTTTAAGGAATGGGCTATGAGCCAATGCCAGATATGGACACAACTTTGATATATGCCAGAAAGATAGAGAAAGAAAGACAAGCCTATGTTGATAGTATCAACAAAGTCCTGAAAGGTAAGTTAAGCAGCTGGCTGTTTGAAGGAATGGAAAGTGTATTTTAGTTACGTCTGGTGTAGAGTTGCTGCTGATGCACATGATTGAAGTTAAATTCAAGCCAGGTGGATGGCCTTAGATACAGAAAATACATGTGTTATGCAAACTTATTTTCGGAAATAGTATCTAGTAAAAGACAACTTTGTGTGTTCTGGGGACCCATTTTGAAAGGGAAAATAATGGCCTTACTAACAAGCTAGTTTTAAAAAGTAATCTAATTAGAGGTGCATCCTTCGAAGCTGGAGTGCATCTGCCTGAGAGGCAAGGGATCAACAGTCTGCATAACAAATAAGTCAGATCTGTGATATGAACATGCTTGCGAAGCCAAGTTCTGGAATGAGACTGAAGTCTAGAACTGTACGAACAACCTGGTTTACAGCTGGAAGGAGAAGAAATCTCTGTCTTCTCATATTGTTGGTCCTTTTGAGTGCATAGATGTAGCTTTGTGTTAATTACTGATCAGTGTTTAAGATCATCAACTTAATCATGATGGAACAAATAAACTGCTACACATTAGTACTTATCCACTAGATTACACTTCAGTCTTTTCTGGTTTTGTCTCATTTTTCACTTCTTTTTTTTCCACCTACCAATAAATTATATTTTATGAGGTTTTAAAGGCAAACTGTGAGATCTGAATATGGTAGCTAGCTGGGTCTCCCCAAATATATCTTGCAAGCTGTTCTTAGTGATTTTTGCACACTTATATTTGTTGCATTAGCAAAGTCTTCTTTGTTAGGTGATTGCGAATTACATTGCAGATTATGCACACAGAGGTAGTTTCATCACATTTTGGTTACAGGATTGCCAGTCTTATCATGCATGTTAAATTATCACTTTATAGTATGTTTGTGACAAATATCACATGGCAGTTTCTTTGTGGAGTACCGCATCCCACCGAAAGAATTGTTAGGTCTCATGCCGCGTGAATTTTTGTGGTGTCTCTGATATCTTGTCTCCAGCTTTGTGCTGGTTAGCACACATGTCTCTGCTTCTTGAAACCATGCCTTCCATTACCGTTATTTCTGAGCCGTTGTAGCATTTAACATGGCCTAAGCCAGTGATTCCCAAACTGCGCAGCGGCGCCCAGGGGAGCCGCGACCTTTTCACAGGGGCACTGCGAAATATTCTAAGATACGTGCTTTTTATCTCTTACATATGAATAGTCATACTTTTACTTAGACCAGGGCGTTGTAGAAATTTTTTTATATTTAAAAAAAAAAAGGCTCCGCGACTAAGAAAAGTTTGGGAAACACTGGCCTAAGCGTTCCAAGATGTGCTGTTGGGCCAGTTTTCCTTGATGTTCAGATGTTGGGACACTGGCAAAGTGGTCTTGCCATGTGCCCCGTGCTCTGAAGGTCGTGTGGTCATTTCACTGACTATCGTGGTTGCAATTTTTATGGAGATCTATGTGGATTGCAGCTCGTGATGCAGGGTCAAATGGGAGCCGAGGGGAAGGGTGTTGATCTCTTGTCTCATATCTTGCAGAAATGCCAGTATTCCTGTTCTTGTTTATCCAGTTTTCTAGTAATCTTTTTAGTTATGTAGACTTTTCTTTGTTAATTATTCTGAAATAGCACAGCAGTGTGTTTACCTAATCCTAACTTAAATGCAATGGCACAGTCACTGCTAATGACATTATTGTAATGATGTGACATCTGCAGCATACAACACAACTGGCCTGGTGAGTACAGACTGCACTGGTATCAATGAAACCCGCTTGGATGCAAAAGTTCCCTGCCGGGTGAACTTCACTGCCCTGACTGAAGGCTGTAATGAAGCTAATGCCTATGGGATGCTGGAAGCCAAGCCTTGCGTGCTGCTGAAGCTGAACAAAGTAAGTTGGTCATTTAACACATCACCGTTAGTCAATACATGCTTTTGTCGTATGTCTCTGTTAGTTATAACATGCTTCTGTCATATATGTCTCTGTTAGTCAGTATATGTCTCTGTTAGTCAATTCATGCTTTTGTCATATGTCTCTCTTAGTCAAAACAGGCTTCTGTCATATGTGTTTTTAGTCAAAACATGCACACACACCTCTCTCTCCTCTCCCCCCCCCCCCCCCCCCCCCCCCCCCACATGTAGTACCAATCTTAGGCTGAGTCAGCCTGAGAACCAGGATCAGGGTTTTTGAACCCCCGGCCTTTGGGTCGGCAAACACATATACTACACTGTCGCAACTCCCTGTCTGTAGTTTTTATATCCAATTAATAATTAGGTACAAATGTGTTTAAATAATTTAAGAAAAATCATAGGTTTCTTAGAAGTATAGTTGTATATAAATAAATGTTGATCATATATTTAGCTGCCGCATATGCGAATATTTAATTGTACACCACCTTATGGGTAATGAGTCATGCTTAGAAACAATTAAGGGTATTCCTCAGTGCTCCTAATTATGGGCCTTTTCATTTATCAGATTTATAACTGGATACCAGCTGTGTGGGATGTCGAAGAAGCTCAGACAGCATCAGCTGTCCCGGAATACATCAAGAAGAAGTACACTAACGACAGAATATGGGTCGACTGTCACGGAGAGGTGAGTGATTAATTAATAATTCTTACTTTATTGGAAGTCTTCTCATTAAAATTATTTTAGTTTCCATGGTTGTTCTTGAAGGTTCTGTCACTTTAGGTATGCAGGGAAAGGATAGTTGTATATGTATGATTACTCAGAAACCAAACAGCCAAAGGGTTTTTGAATATAGAAACACTAACAACGAATGCTGTGTTTCTATTTTTGGCATGCTGAACTGTTGCTCACTATATATAGATAGATATAAATATATTATATATTCTTCGCGTTCACCAGCTGTAAATTCTGGCAACAAGTGCTGATTGTTTATCCATTTCTGGGCTCTAGTACTGTTCCAGAATCTTGAGTGTTGCGTTCACACCAGTTTCACAATTCTGAATCATTTGCATGCAGACTGTTGGTTCCTTGCCTTTCAGGTTGATGTACTCAGACTTCCACGGAAGCTCCCAGTTATATCTTACGATATGCTTGTGGGCGGGCAGTGGGACTGTTCTTGTTGTTCCCATAATGGGGAATTTATAAATATATTTGGGTGCTTTCCTAATATCCTACCCCAAACACCGGAAATCACAGGTCACTGGACAGTTTAATATTTCAGGGGGTGGTTGATAGTCTGCATGCAGTTGTAGGACCTAGGCTGCATGCATTTGTGGAACCTAGGCAGGTTGGGGGTTAGGGCGATTTCTAGATGTTTTGGGGTTGTTAAAAGCTTCAGAAAGCTGGGAAACCCAGTCTTACACCCCCTAAAATGTTGGACTGTCCTGTGACATCTGGGGTAGGATATTACCCCCCAAAAAAAACTGTTTTTATTATCAGGTTTCCGGATATGTTTCTTATCCAAAGTCAGTGTCTTTCCCTCAGCTTGAGTTTAATTCCTTGGGTGAGCCCACCACCACGTCATATGTCGGCTCTATTTATGGAAGCCTCCTAGGATGGTATAGAATGCCTGTGATCTGACCATGCCTTTCCTTGTGGGCTGGCCAGTCTGCACGCGGTTTCCCTGGATGGGTTCTGCAACAACACCTGTCGACAGACATAAAAGACACCACGCAAATAAGGCTACATCATGTCCCCTGAAACCAACCGGGAAGGCTAATCTGGCGAACAAATGCCTGATAAAGTTGGGTGTGTCAGCCGAAAGGCACAAATATTGCAGCTATACTTTACATTGGTACACAGCAGTTAGTCACTCAGGCAGACAATAAAGAACCTATAGTTTTATTACCGTGTGGGTTCTGGGGACCTGTTATAGGGAAAACAAGAATAGAACCATTGCCTACCCAAGATCATGTCTTAAGAGTCGACTAATTTTGAGCTTCCTTTGAAGTCGGAGCAAGGAACCAGCAGTCTGCAAACAAATGGGTCAGATCTGTAAAACGGATGCACACGCAACAGATTCTGGAGCAGGTCTGCAGTCCAAAAGTAAATGAACAACCAGAACTTTCTGCCAGAGTTTATAGCTGTTAAACCTGAAGATGAAGAAGGCCATAATAGTTCACTCCTAGAGCTCTAGACTAGTACTTTCCTCTTACATTCAGTACCCCCTGTCTGCTTGTATCTATTGTTTGCTGAATGTAATATACAAATCTTTTTTTTTTTTTTAAAGAATCCCGCTGATGACGACAACCTGGGACTAGATGCAATCACCTATTACCCCCAGCAGGGTTTCCCTCTAGCATTCTACCCATACATGAACCAGAAGGACTACCGCTCTCCACTGATGTTTGTCAAATTCAACAATGTCACCAACCACTTGGGTCTTATGATTGAATGTAAAGCACTGGCCAAGAACATTGTTGTGGATAGAACTGACAAGGAAGGCGGCGTCCACTTTGAGCTACTAATTGATCCTTGAAAATTTTCTTAGTTTCATATGAGCAGATAGAAATCATTCTCTTAAATCTTTCCCCGTTATCGTTTTCTTTTACCTTCTATTTTCTTTCTTTTCAGCATCTCACTTTTGATATTAGCATATATTCTTTGTTCCCACCAGTAAAATATTCAGAAGCAGAAATTAATACATTTGGTAATTCATAATGCGTAAACAAGCAATCTTTAAAAAAAACTGTTTTTGAAAAGGCATAAATGTGAAGTGATTAAAAATAAAAGGGTTGAAATATAAGAAGCTTAATTTTGTAGAGTGTAAAGTTTGTGAGGCCCTTACTTGTGTGAATATATCCTACAGTTTCATTGGTCTTCTTTGTACTTAAAATGCACATTTACTGCAGCTGCAGGGCAACTCAGATTTTTATATTGCATGTGATTTTATTTGTACCCTGCATTTTAAGTTGTTTAATCCCAGCTCAAATATCTAGCAAGAATCTCACGATTTCTGCACAGTTAAATAGCATTGTTAGTTTGCCACTCAGGACGGCATATTTTTTTTTCAAAAGGTCCCGTAATTATTGTTAATCCAGCGGTTTAAAATGAAGCAGAGAAGCCAGTAATTAATCATACAATTTCTGCATAAGTGTACATTATTACAAGCATTTTAGTCAGCTTTACTAGGCTTGTTTGCTAATTATTTTCTTTAGGAAATAGTTTTTTAAATGACATTCCAGCATAATTTCTCTATCCTTAGTCATCTCTGCAAACAACCTTTGTGGAGGCCAGTAGTTGGTAGTCATTTTGTATATTTGTGTATTATGAGTAATTTGTTATGAAGGTTAATGGTTTAACTCTTTTGGTACCATGGAACGCATCACCTTTTGGTATCTGAAGAGTTAACTTAGATGAGCTGACCGAGTAAGTTAACAGCCAAATAAATAGGCATGTATAATTTTGCAGAAATTGGCTTGACACATTTGAAAAATTTGTAAAATTTCTTATAGTAACAGTTGCTCTGTATTACACACTCGCAGCAAACTCTAAAAATAGGAATGTTTTCTACATCTAATTTGGTGACTCAGTAATGTTAGGTGATAAAATTTAACTCGGAATTGGGAGAGTGCTTTTTGCGTTCACCGGCTGTTAAATTAGTTGGAAAGTGCTGGTTGTTTGTTCATTTCCGGACTGGCTTTGTATGAGTTTTGCTGACCTCTGTATAGTTTGTTTCCCTCCAGGGGGTTATTTGGTTAAAATCTGTTTACCAGGGAATGGCAACACCTCGACAAATGTGTCTCTGCAGGTGTTATAACTTTACAGTGTGGTTTAAGGAAAGATTACATTTAAGCAAAAGCTTAAGACAGTTAAGAGTAAGATAAGGAAAAATAACAGAGATGATAAACGGATTATGGTAAGGGTCAGGGAAAAGACCACCATCACACACATTATTCATCATTTAGCATCAGTTTTAACCAATATCAACTGATGTTTCTCTTTTGTTGTGGCCAACTTTCCTTTATTGAGATAGCATCTGATTAATCGGCTGATGCTAAACCTTGAATCCTAGACATATTTTATCAAATGTTTTGTCTCATACGACTGTAACGAGAAATAAAACAGGAACTTCTGTAACCATATTCGGTTGTGAATTTGTGTTGTTTGATATTTTCTTACTAATGGCTATAGCAGTCGTAGACACAAGATTATTTGTTATAGCAGTTGCTTACTAATGTTCTCGGTTCTATAATAAGTATTCATGTGTTTACAATTTGTGTTCATCATTCATCTAGGAGGTCTATGACCTGTTGCATATGTTTGTAATGTCATAAGTTTTAACAAATTTTTTTGGCGGATCATTAATTTGTCATAACCACATGTTGTTTGTAGACCCTTGCTATTGAAACAATTCATATATATATATTTTTGGTAATAACTTTTATGCTTGTTAGTAATTAATGTTAACATCATATATTAATAAATTTTTTTAAGCCATTTGTCATTTTCATCTCTTGGTTTACAATGTTTGTTTGGACACTGGTTGCGGTTGCAATGCGGGGGGTTTTAAGTCTATATCCACTTACTTTTAAACCTACAGACTTACAATTCATCTTAGGATCAGCAGACTTCTGTTGCTCAGTAATAGCTCTAATCATACTACTCATTCTCTTACAAGCAGATATGGCTGATGTGATTACTTTGCATATCACTTGTACCTATGGACATGCCACTTATTCTGAGACCACCAGATAAACCATCGGTTCATAGACAAGTGGACATACCTTTTCTTAGAGGGAATGAATTGCTTGCTAGATTACTGAATGTACCACTTATTCTTAGACCATCAAGCATGCCTGTCTCCTTCAGGCCAGCCAGTAGAATTTGATTTTTGATCACTGGTCATACCACTCATATTAAAAACAGCCAAAATATAATTGCTTGTTAGATCACTGGACGTGCCACTCTTGATTAGACCAGCAGGCATACCACACATTCTTTGAATCATTAACATACCACTTAGACGAGAGGGCATACTGCTTGTTCTTAGACAAGACAAAAACACCAGTCATTTTTAACCTGTGAATATCAGTTATCATTGCTGGCACAATTGTTGCTGCTGTAAATAGGAGTAAAAGAATCTGCTGAGCAGAAATACAGACCCCTGTGCACATACTGCCGTACTGCCCTAACTTCTCCCAGCAAAGACTGGATCTGGCCCAAGGGAGCTACATTGCAAGAGAAGCTAAGGGGGACCAGTGGCGACCTTGAACACACAATCCTGTTTGTGACCCGGACAGGTCTCAGTGTTTAGCATGACTGATGTCTAAAGAAGCTGTTAGTCAGTTGCTGCCAGGTCAGATAAGTGGTGATCCTTGCTGTAGTCAGTTACTGCCAGGTCAGATAAGTGGTAGTTCTTGCCATAGTCTGATAAGTGGTAGTTCTTGCCAGTGGTGATGAAACACCCTTTATTTCTCTCTTTCCCCATTTTTATGAGGCTTTTTTTTTCCTCCAGCATAATAACAGAAAGGAGACACATCCTTATATCTTCTTGCTTTGTCTTTGCTACCATTCAGTTGATAAACATTCCATCTCATTCGTTAGCTTTGATGGTATCCGATATCCTACCTGTCTTCATTGCTGCGCAACATTCCTTTAGACACATGATTGTTATTCCCATTTTTCTCTTTCTTTTCTCGTAAAAATGTATGTTTGCATTCATCATACTAAAGAAAAATTACATGCACACACAAACACTCACCCCCTTGTGCAATAGATCAGTGTTCCTTATGTTTTTTTGTGCAGAAGCCCTAGATTATGCAGATAATTTATCACTTCAGAGATTATAAGAATACTCAAGGACTAATTTCTTTTTGTGTTTTTTGTAGTTGCTCTTTCTTCATATTTGATCTGATTAATTGTCAAGGTATGATTGCTCATACTATTTATATTTTCAAATGAGGTCAAGTTAGCAGTGTGACTGCATTTAATACATATTTTTAATAGCTGTTTTAAATGATTCTCTTCAATCAGATTATTTCTTAATTCCGCCATTGTTCATTCATATTAGTTGTGGTCTGAGCAGTGGCTGTGCATAATCAGACCTCTAGAAGCTTAGTCTATATATATCACGCTTGATCTCACCATGGAGAAGTGTTTTTGTATTCCCTTCTTGCAAATTCTTATCTGGCGCGGGTGAACTAGACTTTGCAAGTTACTTTATTACAGAAGATGCATTTGACTTCAAATTTGTTTATGTTCAGATGATGGTCATGTCACGTTGGCTTGTTCTCTACTCTATGCACTTATTTGTGATCAATCTTATATAATACAAGTTTTGATGTTGTTAAATGTACATGATGGCAAACGACTTGTGTACGTGTTCCTTCTTATATTTGTGGTGCGTACAAAATCAAATGAACATAATATATGGTAGATAATTCTGCCTTGTCCTCTTTATTTTTTAAATGTTTAATTAACGGCATGTGAGTTGCTTTGTGAGCCAGCACTTTTAATTGTGTGATGTGCTTTCTGATTGCAGCAAGCAAATTATTAACTACTAAAGATAATTTGCATTATGGTTAGTGGAGTTTGATAGGACCTTGGAAGTAGTGAGCCACTTACAGTAATTGAAACGCCTATTCGTAGCGGAGCTGTGGTTTGTAAGAAGAATGAGGTGATGGTAGAAAAATTAGCAAGGCAGTCCTGTAGACAGATGAAAACCTTAAACTAATTAGAAAAATAAGATATGGATAGTGTTTTTTAGACATGATATTAGAAGGGATGGACTCTGAATTTGGTACAACTGACAAGATTGGTGGGAAAAGAGTAAGGGAACAGCAACAAGATAAAAACCTAGAAAAAAAGGGTGGGGGCGGGAGCACAAACCTGGCTGATAATTCTAGTAAATTTGTATTCTTCCCTCTTCCCCGATATGCTTATAGGCAGGGAGGGCAGATGAATGGTGATTGCATTAGGGTTAGTGGGACTTGATTGTAGTTCAGAACTTTTAAGTCTGGGTCTAAGAGTTTATTTTATAAACCATGTGATGGAGAAAAAAAAGTTACATATTGAGGCAGTGCTCAAGGTAACAACGGGATAAGGCCCAAGGAATTCTGAAGAGCAAATCATTGATGAAGCTACCAGTAAACATACTGAGTTCATTTAATTTCATATGGCCTGGTGATAACTTGGAAATCGTTGTAAGTTACTGATTTGGGGGAGGGGGGGGCAACCGTGTTGTAGCAGCTAATTGCTTCTATTCTCAAGGTTATAGGTTCAAATCCACATTGAGCCTGATTGCTTTTCCTTTTTAAAAAAATGACTATGGCTCTCAGGTTGACCAAACATAACATGGATACCAGGTAAAGGTGACCGGCATGATGTTTGCCGATTCGTCTATAAAATTAGACCTAGCAGTATATGCCCAATGGTGTCGAAAAAAATGGTCCCTTGCCTGACTGATGGCAGTTGCATTGGTTGGTACAACAGCAGTTTGATAACTTTGAGCTCTTTTAAGTTGTATTGTTAGTGTGGCTAGCATTTGTGTGTTCACATAAGACACCTTGTGGTTCCGAGCAACAAACTCTGACTCATTTAATGACTGGCAGACTGATAGCAGAACAGTAGATGATGTAGTGAGTAGACTGACTGCTTGAATTTCATATTGAAATTAAATATATATATTTGAACATAAAGAAAACATTGACAGGTATAACCATTGGCCATCGCCAAACGATCCGGACAGCTAATATGCATGGAAGAGGGGGGGGGGGGGAGAGAGCGTGTTAGCTTGCTAACTTATATGTAGCTTCTGAGAGAAATGGTGGCCCCCACCCCAAGGGTGCAGATTAAGAAGCAATATTGTATCTAAGATAGTGCAACTAGTCTAATACTGATTTCGTGTAATGTCACTGGGATGCCATAGGCCAGGGCTATTCAGTCAAGTTTACTTAGGGGCTAACATTTTGAAAAATGATCATCGCTGACCTGAGCTCAAGCATAAGAGATAGTTAATACAATACAACTGGAAATGACCCACTGGCCACTTACTAGGCCTCTGTGGGCCAAATCCATCAGTTGAATAGCCCTGCTATAGGCAGAGAAGTGGAAGACCGACAGCAATGAAGATCATCTGTGAATGTTTTGTGTCAGCAACAGTATGAAGAGGACAGCGACAGATGTAATATCACGGGTTTGTGATTAACTTGTATCTGACAAATTGTTCAATGACTTTCTGTCTGCTGAGTGTCATTAGGTTTTCTCAGGATGCTGGCGGAAATTGTGGACAAGTGCCACAAATGTAGAGGAAGCAGCAGCTCAACTTTTTCTCGCTGATTAAATGATGACTGAGAAACTGGTAATTACATTCCTGGCCAATTCTGTTAACACTTAGGCCTGATTGATACGAGTTTATTAAACTGGCAAAGTGTAGCAACTAACTGGATCTGGATCTTACACTGCCCACACTGTGGGTTTGGTGTTGCCCACACACCCCAGTGTGGATTTTGGTGTGGTCCACACATCTGGTATTGGGTGGCATGGGAAGATGTGAAAATAGTTACAGATAAGAAATCAACTTTTTGTGTGACTAGATAAGGTGATATTGCTGCAACTACAGACCATCACACATTGATCCAGGTCTCCGACTGCATCTATGTGGGAAATGTTCCAAGTGTGTGTGTGTGTGTATGAAAAGTGATATATTCTTGCACGTGGGCACATTGTTCAATACTTGTAATCTGATCACTACTGGGCACATTCCATTTGATTTGTGTGAGTATGTATGGAAATGGGATTTTTGTGATTTATCAAATAGATTGTTCCAAAAACTATGTATGTTTCAATAATGGCATATTCCAGTAGATTTAGTTTTACAACATTCCAGTGTTGTGAAATGATCCATTTTATATTAGCTGAAAGCTTACTGTTTACTAGAGTACTGCGTACACTTTATTAACTGGAGTCCAATTGCGCATGTGCATTCATAAAGTGACTTGCCAGTATTTGATGAAGCCTTCATTTGATAAACGATAAACTGATTAACAAATCCCTAAGAATTACACATAATAATATTTAGAACAGGCATACATTGGATTTATCCTAAGCATGTATATTTTCAAATTTTTTGACGAATTAAGAAATATCTGGCTCATTTAAATAAAACATCAGTACTGCAGTATTTGATAAAAAATTGTCAGTGAATTTTCAGTATCTGTGTTGGTAAATGCCGGCGTCTGTGGCTTAGGCGTTACGAACACACTTCATAATGTTGGGGTGCCGGGTTCGATCCCAGCTGCGGGTCTTGCATTGGCTTTTGTCAGTGGTATCGAGAAGCCGACTGTCCACAAAGCAGTGGCAAATTACTGCACAAAAACATGCCTAGAAAAACCACATCAGCCAAAAAATGCTGGGGTTGGTTTTGCAACCTCCTGTAAGGGATACGCAATTAACTTAACCCTACCAAACCTGAGGCCCTGAACCTAACTGCCCCTATACCTGAGCTCCTGGGCATTAACGTGAAAAAAACCAACATGATATACTAAAATATTAGTTACATACAATCAAGTTGCTAGAATAAGATGAAACTTGGAGACATTGTAGAAAATAGGCTTATCTTTTAAACTACCGAACATAAAACCTGCATACTGTACTCCTTATAGCTATGATTTTATGTACCTGCCTTTTGTGGTATGTCGGTCACGTGTCACAAGTATGTTTTATACTAACAGACACAGGATCTGGTTGTGAGTAATTTTTTACAACATACTTTCTACAGCAGGGTTTCTCAACCTGTAGGTGGCAACCCCTTTTAAAGGTGTCACTTAAGACCATCGGAAAACACATATTCATTGAAGTTATGAAGTAGTAACGAAAATAATTGTGTGTTTGGGGGTCGCCACAACCTGAGGAACTATTAAAGGGTCACGGCATTGGGAAGGTTGAGAGCCACTGTTTTACAGTGTGTCCTGAAACTTTCCTTAGAAAGGATAAATCCTATTGTTGTGAAAACACATTGCTGTGCTTGTGATATGTTTCTTCTTCCTTTGTATGGAAACTTATGGCACACCCTATATCATTGTTTAAAAGACTTTGGCAGTCCTTTTTTCTTTATAGTTGTGAGTGTCGGCCAAAGATCACGGAATACACAAGAAACAGAGGAAGAGATATCTATTTTGTCAGTAGTGTCCTTCAACTATTGCTGTCATTATTGACACAGACTTTAGCAGACGAAAAATATGAAGCAGATTGGTGTAGCTCTGTTGTGTGTGTTTTGAAATTGTTGTTGTAAATGTCAAATCAGAATATTGCAACCTGTGTGAGCAGTTAGCCTCTTGTGTACGTGTGAAAGAGCTGTCCAGTAATGCACTTAAGTGTTCTCACTTGTAGGTACATATGCACTGGTAATCCATCATGTCTAGAATAGAAACAGGCAGAACAGTTTTTTTATAATTTTTTTTTTTTTTTTGTCTAGTCTCATAATCACATTTATCATTACTTGCAATAATTTCAGTAGAAAGATCACACTTGTCACTTGCAAGAGTTGCTGTTAAACCACAGACAGTATCACAGGAACCAGCACTCTGACAGCTGGAGTTCATAGACAGGTACACATTTCCTGTTGTACATTCTTCTTTGTCAGCTTCATTATCCTCCTCACTTCTGCAGATGTGTTGAGATGAAACACCCCCTTTTTTGTTTCCCGGTCAGTAAGACAAGACAGTCTTATAACGTCTGCCTCGGTGTGTGTGCCACCTTTGAGTCCTGTGGCGCGATAGGCGTTACTGTGAGCTGGTTATTCTTGGGGCCGACATTTAATTGTACTTTTGTGGACTGCATTCAAGGGTGTTCTTTAAGGCTTTATTTATGAGGATTCTTGGAGCATTCCTTCCAGTTTATTCTCTAGGCCAATGATAAAGGTTGCTAGTGAAGCCTACATTCAACTGTATTCTTAGAAATTACTGACATCAGGCCAGCTTCTAGGTAGGAGTTGGGTTGAGTCAAGAATTGACATAACACTTGGGGTATTCCCGTGAATGCTACGTCGACATCTCCAGCAGCCAGTGCAGAGTTCTGGTATTGATGGTACCAGTCACAATCTGGTTGAATGTCCATCTTGCCTTTCCTCTGAGAGTAGTGAGCCGGCCAGACCCTCTGGTTACACCCAGGTGCCTCATTCTCTCCAGGCCATAATATTCTTGTTTCTCTACTGATTCCGTTGCTTGTTCCCAAATGACCCTGACCACATCTGCCTTGTGTCATATATCAATTCACCACCCAGTAGTGCACAATCACACAATCTGCAGGAACTGATAAACCCATGATGTGTCCATTGGGACCAAACGAGTTAATAAGCTTAGAATATGAATGTTCCTGTTGCAACTTCTATTTGGTCACTTAATGCTTAGTGAAGACTTTAAACACAAGCATGTGCAGCTGTTTCTTTCTGTCTTTTCTCCTACACATGCTCTTAGATCAAAGTTTTGATGTGAACATTTAATGCTGAAACGGCTCTAGAACAAATGTTCTGTGTGGCAAAGATGTGGTTAAGTTTGATTGCTAGGTCTTTGTATGTTTATTATTATTATTTTTTTTCAATACAAAATTGTAATACATAGTCAGAGATATTGTGTGAAATAAATGTGACAGATTTCTATATGTTTCTTCTGGTTTTTTTTTTTTTTTAAATAAACGTATACTTTGCATGCATGGTTTTGGGCATGGTGAAAAATATATATAAACACCCGGCATGGGAAGACCATGCAAAATATTTCATCAAGAACTTCTTAGCATTCATATGCTGTAAATTATGTAAGGTGCAACATAATTTTCTGGTTGTTCATCCACTTCTGAACATTGGTCTTGTTCCAGAGTTCTGCCTGCACATCCGTTGAACAGATCTGCCTTATTTCTGTGCAGTCTTGGTTCCTTGCCTCTCAGGTAGATGCAGTCACAACTTTGAAGAAAACCCACTCAGTCTTTTACGACATGCTTGTTAAGGGGACAGAGCTCGGTTCTCCCCCACCAAATAAGACTCGAACTCACACGGGGAGCATTAAGAACTACCTTAGAGAAATACAAATTAGGTTTAGACGACGGATAAACATCATGGCACAAGGGGTAACCTTAAGTGCTCAGTTATACTTCTGTCGTAAGTCTAAAGAATCTTAGCGCAGTGTGCAAACTCCGTAGCACCGGCAAGGATCCTTTAATACTTTGGGTAGATATTTTAACTTTTAATTTTGCTCGGGCAGCACCATTAGGCTATTCGTTTTTGATTGCCAACTGCCAAGGGATTTTTTTTTTTTTTACATGCTCAAGAATACACACAGACGTCTCATCTTACTACACAGAGCCTAGGGAAATTACTAAAAGTCCACGTTAAAAAATGCCAGCCTGAACCCAGGACCTCAAGCACTCGAGGTGGACACCATACTTCGCGACCACTTAGCCATGGCTTTCTCGGTCAGCTTCTTGTCTTGTAGCCTGCTGCCATCATATAGTAGGCTCTAGCTACTGGCTGATTTTGTTCCAGTCTGACCAGGTAACCAGATCATCTGATTCTTTGATGTTCTATGAAATCATTCATTGGCATTGTGCCTACCATTGTAGTTCCTCACTGGTTACCGTCTCTTCTTGTTCTTGTTCTCTCTTCTCTCCCCACCCCCCCTCCCCCCCCCAACCCCCCACATGGCATTTCTTATACATCTATCTCATATGCGCGGAGAGAAGTTACCAGGGGATCTGGCCTGCGCACAACACTCAGGGGAAGAATGAGATGGATATACAATCAGACGTTTACTGGTACCATCGGAATTGGAACTCTTCGCTTGCTGCAGAAGATGGGGACTGAGCAATTATTTTTATTAATTCAACATTTACATCTTATCTGACATGTTGTGATTTTGCGTTTATGTTTATCGAGGACTGTCTTGTGTCTGCTGGCACAGAATTGGTACGAACAGCGCATTTATCGGCTTTATTTTATGTGTGGATATTGATATTTTGATGCTTCCAGTGTGGCATATTTGGTCGTGTTGTTGGCCTTCTGTATTGTTTCCTATTTCTCGGTCTAGTACAAGTAGTCCCCATGTGGGATGCAATTTGTAGTTATTTTAAAGCCCCACCCTGGCCTTTTTCCTGGCGCCCTAAATATAGCCGGGCCTTGAATATGGCCTAACGGCTGAACGGGGTTTCCGGGACCTCTCCATGGGTGATCTTCATCCGCATGATGGCACTTTGCGTCACCGGGTGTTTATCGCTTGTGTGATGTCCTGGTGAGGTACAACCTACCTACCTACATATTTCTCGGTCCAATCCTTCATCCTCAGTGAATACACTGCCTAGATGCTCTTTTTACCAAGTATTTCAGGATCCTCGCCGGGGCTACAGAGCCTGTGCACTGTGCTGAGCTTCTTCAGACTAGAGTTAGAAGAAGAACTTAGCACTAATGGGTTACTGTCGAAATCAACGGAAAGCGGTTTCAGAGATCCCTCTTGGCCATTGATCTAAACGAGAATAGGGTGATCAGAAATCATGGTCAGCATTTGAAAAACCAAGATGCTGTATTAAATGTGGACACTGGAGCATTCGGAATTCAATGTTAACAGCAGATGAGAGAGGAAGAGAATAGCTTACTAAATAAGAACATTTGAGCTTTCAAAGGTCAACAAGTTAGGAGAGATGTGGGGTCAAATCTGACGCAAGCGATCAATTTAGAGCTAACACTGTATGCCTAGTGCGCCCCCTCATAGTGGTAACATGACCAACCCTGCCATTATTGCCTCTTTGCTGGGGGGGGGGGGGGGGGGGGGGAGGTTGTCTTTGAATCTGAGGATGTAGGGCCGCAAGGCTTCTGCTTTTCGCTACATCAGACTGTGCAGGTTAGGATTGTATATTTGGCCCTGTCAGGACACAATTCCACAATTTAATCCAGGATATGAACCCAGGTCTCCCAAATAAGAACCATGTGTTCGACCAGCCACTCATCAACGTAAACTTAATTAACTTTTACTTTTTTTTTTAATCAGCACATGCTAGAATTTAAATAGCATAGATAATGCGTGAGAACAGGCATATGTTTTTCTGGTGTCGGCATTTATGAACTTTAAATGGGCAACATGTGCAAGTCACTGCAAAATTCTCGTGTGTGCAGTTACTTTCATATTCGTCCCAGGGTATGCAGGCGTTGTTGGTAATGAGAGAGCTGATAGACTGGCAGGCACTGCATTAATTGAAGATGGCCGGCCCATTGATCACGCAGACAATTGTCATTGCCCTTAGAGAGATAGGACGCTCTGAGGATTTCGGAAGTAACATGTCCATATCACTTCTAGGAATACTCGAATTGGGAGTACAGATCGGCACAGACAAGCATGAGAAGCACACTGGACGCACACGAAGTCTTGTTAACCAACATAGGACTGGTACTATTAACCGCATGACGCTGGTGAATATGTTGAGAGGGGAATCTGAGCGCCTATGGATGTGTCCGGAGTGCTGTGAAGATAATCTAACTCATAACTCATGTGCAAGTTTATTGACAGACTTCACATATACAATATGTAAATGCGTACTACTGTGCTGGTGCTATATTTGCTACCTTCTTTAGAACTGTCATTACATAAAGGCCTATTCCCTTTTTGAAAGTTTTCAAGCATTGATATTCTATAATATGTCAAAGACTTCTCAATGAGCGTGCTTTTTAAAGCGGTGGGGCTGAGAGTTGTAACGAATGCTAATCTATTTTAAATGACACTTATGTGCTAATAGTTTATTTCTGCCAAACACTTAAAAGCCTTAGTTCAACTACATATTATTGTCATTATTATTATTCCCATGTTCACCAGCTGTAATCCCCTCCTCAGCAAATCTGCAGCGTGTGCGGCTCGTGAAACCAGTCCTGTCTGGTTGTTTGTTCACTTCTGGACTGCAGTCCTGTTTTAGAACTTGAGTATTGCGTGTGCATCCGTTTGACAGATCTGACAAATTTGTATGCAGACTGTTGGTTTCTTGTCTCTCCGACTTTAAAGGAAGCTCCCAAGAAATCGACTCTTACGACATGCTTTTGGGTAGGCAGTGGGTCTATTCATGTTTTCCCTATAACAGGGCCCTGCAACACACACGGGGGTAAGTAAATTCGTGTGATTCGGCGGTTACTTAGCTAACAGGCGAGAGCTTAAAGCAGTGAAAGTGGATGCACCAGAGGTGAAAAAATGTTGACAACGTGTGAGATTTGAAACTAATACTTTAAATCCCAGCGATATTTGATCATCGAGTATTAAGCTACAGTAAAAACACGTCGCTCCAGTGAGTTTATGTAACTTGCTAAATCTTTCAAATAACCGAATGTAATATTTTTGCATTTCAAAAGCCAAAACAGTATTTCAGGCAGCAAGGAATATCTATGCAATCTATCTTTGTCACTTATGATGATGAAAGGGGTTTTTGAGCGCTACATTGATCCAGTCCTTACATATTAAAGTCAACAAAGACAGAATAAGTGCCAAAACATTTCATATCCATATCCAGCCACATCTTTGCGGTCTCCGTCTCCTTAACATTCTGCGGCTGTAAATTCAGGTGGAAAGTTCTGGTTGTTTGTCTATTTTTGGACTTGAGTCTTTTTCCTAGAACTCGAACTGTGCGTGCACATCCGTTTTACAGATATGTGTATGCAAACTGTTGGTTCCTTCCTCGCCTCTCGGGCAAATGCGCTGCCACTATGGAGGAAGTATTTTCAGTAATATCTGGCATAAAGTTTTAGTAGGAGGGCTTAGCGATTCTCCTTTAACAATGTATAGAAATTCGCTTTAAAGGTGTATGTTTATATTTTAATCAAGGTATCCGCAACCTGAAATCTCAACATTTTTAGAGGACTTCAGAGATTCCGAGTAGTTAGGGTCCTTTAGAATGTTTCTTCTCCAAGTCATGCCTGTCCTTGGGAAACTAGCTGGCAACAAGACTGGTCGGTTTTGCACCACTTGGTGGTGAACTGATGTATTATGAAAAGCTATATGTTGTGAAGGCCCTTTGTGAGCGACCGAACAGTGCGGAGGCACAAACAGATCGTTACGGTCTGAAGAGAATGGCGCTGCGAGGAGTTACCAGGGAATCTGGCAGACTCTCAACACTCAAGGGAAAGACGAGACAGATAAACAGTCAAAGAGTTACTGGTACCATCGGAATTGGTACTCTTCGCTTGCTGTCTGATTGCTGTGATGTCGATTCTTGGTTCAACATTCGACATTTTAGAGGACTTAAGCCGCAAGGATGATAACCAAACAGCTACAAAACCGAGAAACAGTCCAACCGTACAGGCGTATACTACAGTTATATTAGAGTATTACAAAACCAGGAAACAGTCAAACTGTATAGCCGTATACTACAGTTATATCTCGCTGCAGCCACGGCCGGTGTTCGAAATCGGGCGGTTCCCGGGTTTCAACCCAGCCTCTGGGAAATGGGTACCAGAGTTGACACTCTGGGGTAAATGGAGGAACGTCGCTGTAGCTACAGAGTTACGTGCTAACGGCGACACAGGCGGACAATTCTTATCAGCTGTCCGTACTGGTGGCAGAGCACTTATGGTTTATAACCGTATGCAATGACGCTATTTCACATCTCCCGACTTTACCTTTACCTTTTACTACAGTTATATCGGGGCATTACAAAACCGGGAAACAGTTCAACCGTACAGCCGTATACTACAGTTATACTGGAGCATTACAAAACCAGGAAACCGTTAAGCTGTACGCTACAGGTATACTGGTGCATTACAAAACCAGGAAACCGTTAAGCTGTACGCTACAGGTATACTGGTGCATTACAAAACCAGGAAACAAACTGTACAGCCGTATGCTACAGTTATACTGGGGCTTTACAAAACTAGAAAACAGTTCAACCGTACAGCCGTATGCTACATTTATACTGGGGGCATTACAAAACCGGAAAACACAGTTAAACCGTATAGGTGTATACTACAGTTGTTCTGTGTCATTACAAAACCTAGAAACACAGTTCAACCGTATAGCCGTCTAGTAATCTTGGGGCATTACAAAACAAAGTTCAACAGTACAGCAGTATACCACAGCTATACTAGGGCATTACAAAACAGGGAAACAGTTCAACCGTATTGCCGTCTAGTTGTCTTGTGACATAACAAAACCGGGAAACACAGTTCAACCGTATAGCCGTCTAGTTATATTGTGGCATTACAAAACGGTTAGGAATTAACCAGTAATCAAGGTTTTCTCCAGTAAGATACCGAAGAAAGCCTTGATGTAGTCCAGTAAGTTACCGAAGAAAGCCTTGCTGTAGTCCAGTATGGTGGTTAGTGTGATTATCTTGATAGCTTTTTTGTATTACCTCGCTGTTCCTGGATCCAATAGCTTCCTGACTCTACTCCCGGCCCCGGGTGTCATCGCTGAGGGAGGGGGGGGGGTGTGTGGAAGGTGACCCCCCCCCCCCCCACAAATTGTTTGAACATGTATACGTGTATGTGTGCATGTATTAGGGAAGGGCGGTGACAGGAAATGTTCTGCACCACATACCCCCTGACCTTACTACGACAATGGGTCTCTTATCTCTCCTCCCCCAGAGAATGGGTCATCGGGTGGTAGTGAAAGAGCTGACCAGCTGGCAAGTAATTCACCATTGCAAACGGGAAGAAGCAAGGACTGAGCTGAACGGATATCATCAACGGCGTATGGACTAGGCTTGGGAGGGAGGGGGAAGAGTAATGTTGAATCTATGACGCTAACACGATTGCGTGACCGAGAAGTTAATCGTATGTATGTATGTATGTATGTATGTATGTATGTATGTATGTATGTATGTATGTATGTATGTATGTATGTATGTGTGTATGTGTGTATGTATGTATGTATGTATGTATGTATGTATGTATGTGTGTATGTGTGTTATGTATGTATGTATGTATGTATGTATGTATGTATGTATGTATGTATGTATGTATGTATGTATGTATGTATGTATGTATGTATGTATGTATGTATGTATGTATGTATGTATGTATGTATGTATGTATGTATGTATGTATGTATGTATGTATGTATGTATGTATATATGTATGTATATATGTACGTATGTTCGTATGTACGTACTTATGTATGTATGTACGTACTTATGTATGTATGTATGTATGTATGTATGTATGTATGTATGTATGTATGTATGTATGTGTGTGTGTGTATGTATGTGTGTGCGTGTGTATGTATGTGTGTATGTATGTAGGTTGTACCCCACCAGGACATCACACAATGCGATAAACACCCGGTGACACAAAGTGCCACCTTGCGGATGAGGATCACCCGTGGAGAGGTCCCAAAAACCCTGTTCAGCCGTGAGGCCTTATTTATGGACCGGCTATATTTAGGTTCCCGCGGCAAAAGTTAGGGTGAGGCTTCAAATAAGGAAGAATTACATCCCACATAGGGACGGTATATATACGAAACTATTACAACTATGTAGTCAATATCCATTTCCATCCTACGGTATTTTTCGGTACTCATTTAATATGGAGCGACCTGAAAACTCAGGTCAACGTTGTTTTGTTAATCTGCGCAGGCTGCAGACCTTGCTTGGGAAGAAAAATTAAAAACAGGGTGTTTTTTGTAAGCACACTTTATGACCTGGTTCAGCTTTTCCTGTTTACCGGTTTCCTCCGGCCTGAAAGGTGCAGATTAATGACCGACAGGCGGATATGACGTTGACAGCGTTGCTCCTATGTACTTTCGGGGGAAAGGTAGCCTTTTGTTACTTTCAGTAGTAGAGAGTAGAGGGGACAAGTTGTGGTACGTCCTGCTCTTAGATAGGCAAAGTCCCCGTATGGGTTTCAGGCAGGGCTACAAATGCTGGGTTCCTCCCCCCCCCCCCCCCCCCCCCCCCCAGATCTGGGCTTTTATTTGGTTTTTTTTTTTATATCCTTATATAAAAGTGGTAAATGTTTCGTTTCGTAAATATAAATTTCGTACATTTTACAATCTGGGTTTTTTATTTTTGTTCTTTGTCTATGCATTGCTTGGGTTTTTGTTCAGCTAAGCTGGGTTTTTCAGAAAAATCCAACTGGCAGCCATGGTTCCAGTGCCCCATTGGGAGGGAAAACAAAAATAGACCCACTGCCTTCACAATAAGTATGTCGTAAAAGTCGACTAATTAAGGGAGTTTTCTTTGAAGTCGGAGTGCATCAGCCAGAGAGGCGAGGAACCAACAGTCAGCATACAAATAAGTTAGATCTGTAAAAGTAATGTTCACGCGACATTGAAACTTTAGAACAAGAATAAGGTTCAGAGGTAGCCAAAGTTTACAGCCGGGGAATACGAAATAATAATAATAGTTATTACTATTATTGCGCAATTCAAGATGGCCTAACCGCTTTGAGACCCCCGACCCTAGAAAACTGTCGGACCCTCCAGAGGATTAGGCCTTATCTAGCTGTGCAATAATAATTATTATGTGCTGAATGGCAAATCTTCTTCTTCTTCTTCTTCTTCTTCTTCTTCTTCTTCTTCTTCTTCTTCTTCTTCTTCTTCTTCTTCTTCTTCTTCTTCTTCACGTTCACCAGATATGGTTGTTCGTCCACTTTTGGACTGCAGTCCTTTTCTAGAACCTGAATGTTGCGTGTGCATCCGTTTTACAGATCTGACTAATTTGTATGCAGACTGCTGGTTCCTTGCCTCAAGGGCAAATGCACGCCGACTTCTAAGGTAGCTCCTAATTAGTTGACTCTTACGACATGCTCTTGGGTTGGCAGTGGGTTTATTTTTGTGTTCCCTAAAACAGGACCCTGGCACCCACACAGGGAGAATTTCAAATAAAAAGCAATATATATGAAATAATATAAAATGTATAAACAAATCAGCTACAAGAACAAGAGGACGGCCGCGGAAACTATGGATCGACAACATTAAAGACACTTTACGCCTTTAAGGAATGCCAATAGCCAGTGGCAGCCAACGTGTACTGGATCGCAAATTATTCCTCCCCACGCCCCTTAACGACAGAAGGGGTTTGGGGGAGAGGGAGGGGATGGGGGAGGGGGAGCAAGTAGAGGGGGGGAAAGGGGGGAAAGGGGAGGGAAGGAGGGGGGGGGGGGGAGAAGGAGGAGGGGGAAAAAAAAGGAGAGAAGAGAGGGAGGGAGAAAAGGTGGGGGAATGGAGTTATGATGATGATGATGTATAAACAAATGCTTAAATGTAAAACGTTTATGTATAGTGAATGGTGTGGTGGTTATTGTAGGGAAGGGGGGGGGGGGGGAGGGGGGGAGGTGTTAGGGGTGAGGGACCTCTGTTCCCTAAAATGTTTTATATGGGAGGGGGTCACGGCCCCGCCTCTAAAAATGCTAGAGGAAGGGGCTCATGGCTCTGATACCCAGGTTCTGAGACCTGTTTCTAATGCTAATATCCCCCCCCCCCTTTTTTCCAATCTGTCTATAAATCTATCCATTTGCACTTTTCTGTTTTTCTCTTTTTAAAATATACCCTAAATAAAATTATGGCTGTATCTTTCTGGTGTATATGATGAAGTTAAAGTGTCTTAACAAGTTAGATATTGTTAGGGCCCTTTGGAAACGGGTGAACAGTGCGGAGGCGCAGATGGATCATTACGGTCTGAGTAGAATGGCGCTGAGAGGAGGTACCAGGGGATCTGGCTGACGCTCAACACTCGGGGAAAGGATGAGAAAGATTTACAATCAGACGGTTACTGGCGCCATCGGAATTGGAACTCTTCGCTTGCTGCTGAAGACGGGACTTAGCACTTATGGGAGTATCCCGAGTGCTGAGATGTCGATTCTTAACTCAACAACGTGTCTTAGCCTGCCAGAACAAATTACCCATGCTGGTTTTCTAAACATTCTTCAGGTAAAAAAAAACAGACACAAACACAATTGGAAGTCTAAAGCAAGGTTTCCATGTTCAGCTGTGTGTTGACTATTGTTTCTGCCTCGTTTCATTCATTGTCCTGATGTGCTGTTATGTCACATAGGGCTGGCTGTCTGTTTCCTCAGTTCTCCCCGAATAGGTTACGGGTGTCTTATTGTGGGTGGAGGGGGAGCGAGAAGCAGAACAGACCCACTGTATTCCCAACAAGCATGTCGTAGGTGTCGACTAATTAGAGGCTTTCTTCGAAGTCGGAGTGTTTCTGCACAAGCTAGTAAAACGGATGTACACTCAGAACTCAAGCCCTGGCACAAAGCCAACGATGTAAATAATACATAATGCAAATATCGAAAAGGAAGGAGGGGGGGGGGGGTGACTTTAAACGTCTAATTCCCTTTAATAATACGGGTAGGGTTAAAATATCAAGAGGTGAACGAACAGTCTATCAGGGTGTACAAATCCAGCGAAAGAGGGGAAAGTACTGGAAATCCAGTACATCCGATCTTCTTCCCCCCCCCCCCCCCCTCCTCCCTCCCGGGCTGCTACTAGAATGATTGACATCAAGAGATTTATTTTCACTTCATGAGATTATAAAATCTAATTCTGGATGGCAGACTATATTGTATTTCTGGATCCTCGCCGGTACTAGGGAGTTCGTGCACTGCGCTGACATTCTTCGGACTCATGCTTAAGTTAGAAGTAGAACGGAGCACTTACGGTTAACTACCCTTGTGGCATGATGTTGATCCGTTGTCTAGACCTGGACCGTGTTGTCAAGCCTAGATACCGCATTCAGCCTCCAAAAAGATTATACAATGTATCATCCCTTATACAGATAAACCAGCCTTATGTAACCTGCATTACAATACTAGAAGGATTGTTCATGAAAGTAAACTGCGCCCAGATGTGGGACGCTATATGTTTTCTTTAAAGCCCTACTGTGTATTTTGCCGTGGGCCCTAATATAACCCAGCCTATGGATTTAACGGTGTTTCTGGGACCTGTCTCTGGGTGATCCTCACCTGAATGGTGGCACTTTGTGTCATCAGGTGCTTATCGCTCGGTGTGATGTCCTCGTGGGGTTGAACGTCAGTCAGAAGGATTGCTTGTTTAACTTTATTATTCCATGCATCGGCATAAGCAAAAACCGGCCACGGAAAGAACAGACTTCAGTCTGTGATAACATTAGTTATTCAGCAAGGTAACTAGCTGTCTCCTAATGAAATTTAGCCCTTTGTGTGAAAAGGTCGAGGACATTCACTTGTATCCCGTTTAAAGCCCTTTCCCCCTCCTTTCACGCTTGGCTGAACCGCAGCAACGTAGGTTCCCTGGGTTAAATCAGACCCAAGCAGAGCAAACAAAAAAGCAGGAAGGAAGTAGGCATGATTAATTTTTCATAGTGTTGGTGGAATCTAAAGGGTGACCACTTGCGTAAGCGTCAATAGAAAGGATATGATTGTGTGTCTTTGTGGCGACTGAAAGGGCGAAGGGGCCGCTTGCAGCAAAGTATAATGTTGGCAGTCCTTACTTCTCCCCGGTGCCGTCTCAACAATAAAAGTTGACTATAATGGATATCCAACACTGCCTGTCTCTCATTCTGACTGAACACTCTGTTTGCCCACTTTTATCTTTAGTAAATAACCACAGAAAGGGCACCTTCGTGCTATGAAGCTTCCTTCACACCTACCCCGTGTGGGTTATAACCCCCATTGGGGGGGGGGGGGGCAAAAAGCCGCAAACCCCCCCCCCCCCCCCGTCCTTTCGCAACAAACATGTGGGATTTGCTGGAATCGAAAGAGTTGTATCGGAAGATGTAGGTTTCGTAAGCAAGTTTAAAACGACCTGACAACGTACTTACCGCCCACTGAGGACGAACGAAGAATAAGAAAAAGGTAATGGTATTGAAAGGGGGAGATTGGGGGGGGGGGGGGGGGGGGGGCATCTGTCCGAAAGGCGAAGAACGCACAGTCTACATTAAAATAAGCCAGTTCTGTCAAACAGGTGGGTACGGAGGACTCAAGTATCTGGAACAAGAGCAAAGTCCGGAAATTGAGTAACAATCGAAACATTTCACACAAATGCGTTACTATACATCAGTGTTTCCCGATGAACAGCCCACGTCCAATCGGGAAAGAAAAAGAAAGTGGGGGGGGGGCATAAGATTATTGAGGGGGAAGGGACAGCATGAAGTGGGGGGGGGGGATAGGGGGTTGATGAACGTGTCCACAGTTTCAGTTAAACAGTGGGCAGAAGAATTTTAGAAACGCTTAGGTAAGGCATGGCACACAAACTGGAATGTCATCACCAGTCACAGGACACATGTTCATACACACACACTCGCGTACAGAGAGAGAGAGACAGAGACAGAGACACAGAGAGAGAGAGAGATATCTGTGTGGCACCTATTGATATTATGATGTAAGCTGGGTCAGTAAGTTTTCTCTCTGTCGTTCCCTTTATTACAATCATTGTATTGGATATTTTAAGGTTATCTCTATTTTTTTTCTCTTCAGAATGTTCAGATACCGTCTAGCTTCCTTCTGATGTGTGACACGTACCTTCTCTGACTAAACCTATATAAACAACCTCATTACTTACTGTCACGCGTGCCTGACAACGTGGTGGCTATACTTTCTCATCACCATCGAGGTGGATTTAAATTACTTATGACTGTTTTAAGAATCAACACAATAGCAAACCAGATACACCCATAGATGCTCCCCCCCCCTTTTCCAACCCCCCCCCTTTTTTTTTCAACCCCCCCCCCCCAGCATGTCTTCTATGGTATTGGTGTTAACTTTGCTCATGGCACAGTGATAATACACACTTCATTCTTTTATTCGTATGCGTCCCTCCTTGTCGGATCCACATCTAATTCCTCGTTTACATATTCCTGCAAATTTATTTCATCTTACCTCCTGTCTTCTATCAGTATTCAACCATCTGCTCCGTTTAGTAATTGATTACGGCCTCGGAGCTTTCGCACTATCTGCCTCAACCAGATTGTGACCGGTACCATCAGTATTGGAACTTTGCGCCAGCTGCTCACGATGAGGACGGAGCATTCGTGGGAATGCCCCGAGTGCTGCGATGTCAATTCTTGACTCAACTCAGCTCAACACTGTCTGCCGCACAGTTTTCAAAATTTGAACGGAAGGAATAGAAATTGCCCTGGGTTTCATAAGGCGATACGTCAATTAGAACACGAGGTTAATGCTTGGTTTATGCGTACATTTTTTCTAGAAAAAAAAATCAAAACAGCCAACAAATGCTGAGGTTCGTTCCGCAACGCTCTGTAAAGGATAAGTAAAACTTTTTGTGTGACTGAAATCACTGCGCCTCAGAAACCCCGTTCAACCGCATATCAAAGTTATATTAAGATACCTGACGGATATGTTGTTTGTTTATCATTTGTTTGCTTTCACCGGCTGAAAAAAAACTGGTGGAAAGATTTGGTTGTTCGTCCATTTCTGAACGTTGGCTTTGTTTCAGGACCTGAGTTTTATGTGTATATCAGTTTTACATGCATTTCTTTTTTTATGCAGACTGTTAGTTCTTTGCACCCAAGCAGACACACTGCGACTTTGAAGGAAGACCCCAATTAGTCGACTCCTACGACATGCTTGTTGGGGAGGCGGTTGGTCCATTCTTATTTTCATAACATTGGGACCCCGGCACCCACACGGGGCGCTAACGGTTATGAAGTAACATGAGTAGTTATACAGCGACATTATCCATATCATGGCGCGCTATATGGATAACCTCGCTGTATAACTAATAAAATAAAGTCTATCTTAGCCCACTTTGACCCCATATTTTCTCGTGTGGGTCCGGTGCTCCATTGTGAAGGGGGGGGGGGGGGACAAGAATGGACGCACTGCCTCCCCAAAAGGCATGTCGTGAAAGTCGAATAATTGACAGCTTCCTATGAGGGCGGAATGCATCTGCCTAATAGGCAAGGAACCAACAGTCTGCACACAAATGAGTCAGATCTGTAAATAAATACGCACGTAAAACTCAGGTTCTGAAACAGGAACAGAAGTGCACGAAGAACAAAAACTTTCCACCGGAGTTTAAAACCCATGAATGAACTCGAAGAAAAAAAAAAGCCACCATTAAGTCACATGCAGTCCTTGCTATTTGTACCCCTCGTCTGTAAACCAATAGATCTATAGCTATAACGACTTTTCTTCTTGTATGAATACATAGATCGAACCCGCCAGCTGAGGAGTTGCAGAGTCCCCTATTGGCTGCCTCATGTTATGGTAATATTTATTGATCAGCCAGTTAATGTGATCGATTGATTCCAGATTATTCTTCAGTATTCATGTGCCTAGGTTATAAATAGGACTGCACTGCTCTGTGCTTATACTCCATACCAATGAGAAACAACTCGCTCCAAAAATCTAAAATGAAAAGATTAACGCGCTAAGAATAAACTAACTTAAAAAAATAATTCAATCTTCCTTGGTGAAATTTCCCATTAAAATGGGGAGTCGGTCATTTATTAGGCAGTGATGAACTGAAAATGACTTCATGCAAAGTTCGCTGTCTCCGCAAGGTCACTAACAACACTATACGAGACAAAGTTACGAATACCAGCATTAGAGAGAAAGTTGGAATAAGACCATGTTTGGATAATATTGATAAAGAATGAAATGGTTCGGCCATCTAGTGAGAATGCAGCCAGACCAGACTGCATATGAGACTTTTTACAGCAAAACATCATTTCCCGTGTGGGTTCCGGGGCCCCATTGTGGGGAAAACAAGAATAGACCCACTGCCTACCCAAAAACATGTCGTAAAGGTCGACTGATTGGGAGCTTCCTTTGAAGTCGGAGTGCATCTGCCTGAGAGGCAAGGAACCAACAGTCTGCATTCAAGTGAATCAGATCTGTAAAACTGATGCACACGCAACACTCAGGTTCTGGAGCAGGACTGCAGTCCAGGAGTGGACGAACTACCAGAACTTTCCACCGGAGTGTACAGCTCATGAACGCGAAGAAGAAGAAGAAGTAAAAAATCTGGGAGGAAGGCAGGAGGAAGACCAAGAAAGAGATGGATCAACGGTGTAGATGAAACCTGCAAAAAGTTGTACAAATCCATTACTCAAGCCACCCGAGAAGCGCATGACACATACAAAAAACCACGACACTGGGCTACAACCTGGTATCAGTGAAACGACAAAAGAAGAAGAAACTTAGCAACACAAAAGATACACGCATTGAAAGCTGCACGCACGCTTGATTGTAACCCTTCGCTTCAAATGACGCCCTTGAATTATCTGAAAGAGTGTACAGACAACACCTGATCAACCAAACAAACCAACAAGTGTCATCACTATCACGGTCTATCATCTATGTGAACCTACGTCTATGGAATTGAACAGAGGTCGTGACCATTCATGTCTCCTTGGAACTTCTTCTGAGGTCAAAATCAGGGTGACTGGAACCTATGGTCTTATACCTTTTGCATATTCCCATAATTATTTTGAACAAAGGAGTAGGGGGGGGGGGGGGGGGGGCGGAATGGGAGGGGGAGTCAGATCCCACCTTCCCGTAGAAATGTCTAAAAGAGCTATCGGGCCCCTCCACTCACAACAGTGGATAGAAGTTCCGTTTTGAAGTATTCGTTTGTACAGTTAATTATCACAAAAAAATATTGATTTGCCATTGGCCATATCATCGTCATCATCATTATCATCAACATCATCATCATCATTGCCGCTTCCCCGTGTGGGTTCTGGAGCCCTGTTATAGGGAAAACAAGAATAGCCTACCCAAAAACATGTCGTAAGAGTCGACTAAATGTGAGCTTCCTTCGAAGTCGGAGTGCATCTGCCTGAGAGGCAAGGAACCAGCAGTCTGCATACAAACGAGAAACGGATGCAGTCTCAACCCTCAGGTTATGGAACAGGACTGCAGTCCAAAAGTGGATGAACAACCAGAACTTTCCGCCTGAATTTACAGCTGATGAACACGAAGTAGAAGAAGATCATTATCGCCAACATCCACAACAACAACAAAATAACACAGCTATCTGTCAGTTATAAAGTTATATAGGATTCACTTATTTGCTTCATTTATGTAATTGTTATTGCAGTATGCACCTGACGAAATACAGCCAAGTATGCCGAGCCTTATTTTATTGGTAATGTTTTCATAAAATACCACCCACTCGACTACACACTGCCTAGACGCTATGTCTAATCGATCATAGACACTTTAAAAACGTATAATTGGTCCCTTGTATTCTGCTGAATTTTTTCACACAATGATGTCTATTTTAATTTATCTCATTAATCTCTCTCCCCCCCCCCCCCCCCCCCCCCCCCATTTTCCCGTCATTCTTAATTTACTTTGACCACCCACTCGACCCACACACTGCCTAAGACGCTATGTCTAATCGATCATAGACACTTTAAAACGTATAATTGGTCCCTTGTATTCTGCTGAATTTTTTCACACAATGATGTCTATTTTAATTTATCTCATTAATCTCTCCCCCCCCCCCATTTTCCCGTCATTCTTAATTTACTTTGACCACCCACTCGACTACACACTGCCTAGACGCTATGTCTAATCGATCATAGACACTTTAAAAAAAACGTATAATTGGTCCCTTGTATTCTGCTGAATTTTTTCACACAATGATGTCTATTTTAATTTATCTCATTAATCTCTCTCCTCCCCCCCCCCCCCCCCCCCCATTTCCCGTCATTCTTAATTTACTTTGACCACCCACTTGACTACACACTGCCTAGACGCTATGTCTAATCGATCATAGACACTTTAAAAACGTATAATTGGTCCCTTGTATTCTGCTGAATTTTTTTCACACAATGATGTCTATTTTAATTTATCTCATTAATCTCTCCCCCCCCCCCCCCCATTTTCCCGTCATTCTTAATTTACTTTGACCACCCACTCGACTACACACTGCCTAGACGCTATGTCTAATCGATCATAGACACTTTAAAAACGTATAATTGGTCCCTTGTATTCTGCTGAATTTTTTCACACAATGATGTCTATTTTAATTTATCTCATTAATCTCTCCTCCCCCCCCCCCCCCCATTTTCCCGTCATTCTTAATTTACTTTGACCACCCACTTGACTACACACTGCCTAGACGCTATGTCTAATCGATCATAGACACTTTAAAACGTATAATTGGCACTATGTATTAGCTGAATTTTTTCACACAATGTCTATTTTAATCTATCCCATTAATCTCCCCCCCCCCCTTTTTTTTCCCCCGTCATTCTTATTTTACTTTGACGTGTTATTAAACTAGACGAGAAAGGGTTACGAATACCAGCATTAGACAGAAAGTTGGAATAAGACCATTTTTCTTCTTCAGCATTCCGAGCCCTTGAGGTTCATTGCTGCAGATATCACCCGCCTCCATTCATCTCTGGTTTTCCTTCTCTTTCCAGTTGGTGACACCAAGTGTTTGCAAGAATACGACCATATCTAGATAATACTGACAGGCAAAGAATGAAATGGTTCAACCATCTAGTGAGAATGCAACCGGACCAGACTGCATGTAAGACTTTTTACAGTAGAAAATCTGAGAGGAAGACCAAGAAAGATTCGGATAAACGATGTAGCTGAAACCTGCACAGAGGTAAACAAATCCATCACTCAAGCCACCCGAGAAGCCCAAGTCAAATAAAGAAAACCACCACACTAGGCTACACACAAGCTGGTATCAGGGAGACCATAAAAGAAGAAAGCAGAAGACGTGTTATTGCGGTGCAGTTTTGTCAGTCTTTCAGGTTTATAATGTCTTTTGATAAAGATTATGAAAGGAAATTGTCAAGTGTCTGTGTGCTAGTTATTTCCGTTGGATCACAGTTGTGAAAGGCGACTGACTGCCTGTGTAGTCTTCTTGATAATAGAAAACCGTTTCATAATGTTTGTTTCTCGTTGCAATAATTGGACCTATTCGATTTTGCGCTCATCTCTTCTCTTTTCTTTTTCCTCTCTGCCTTTATCTTCTCTTTCATTTTCTTATCTTATCTTCTCTTGTCTTCTCATCTCTTCCTTTCTCATCTCTTCTCTCTTTTTCCTTCTCTTTCTTTTTTTTTCTCTGCTCTTTTTCTTCCCTTCCTTTTTCATCTCCTACCATTTCCGGTCTCTTCTCCTCTCATCTCTTCTCTCTTTTTCTTCTGTTCCCTTTTCTTCTGTACCTTTTTCATCTCTTCCTTTTTCTTTTCTTCTCTTTTCATCTCTTCTCTTTTCGTTTTCTTTTCTTCTCTTTTCTTCTCTTCCCTTTTCTTTTCTTTATCTTCTTTTCCCTGTTATTCTCTTCTCTTCTCATTTCTTGTTTTCTCACCCCTTCTCTCTTTTTTCTTCTCTTCCTTTTTCTTCTCTTCCTTTTTCATCTCTTTCCCTTTCTTCTCTTCCTTTTTCTATTCTCTTCTCTTTTTGTTCTGTTCCCTTTTTTTCTCTTTTACATCTCTTCCCCTTTCTTTTCTTCTCATTTCTAGTTTTCTCATCTCTTCTCTCTTTTTTCTTCTTCCTTTTTTCTCTTCCTATTTCTTCTCTTCCATTTTCTTCTCTTCATTTTTCTTCTCTTCATTTTTCTTGTCTTAATTTTTCTTTTCTTCCTTTTCTTCTTCCTTCTCTTCTCTTCTCATCTCTTTTCTTTTTCTTCTCTTCTCTTCACATCTTTCTTTTTCTTCTCTTTCTTTTTCTTCTCTTCTCTTTTCTTTTTCTTGTCTTCCTTTTTCTTCTCTACTCTTTTATTTTCTTCTCTTCTCGTCTCTTCTCTTCTATTTTCTGTTCTTTTCCCTACTTTCTCTTTCCTTTTTTTTTTCTCTTTCTTTGGCTTTTATTTTCTTTTTTTTTTTTTCCCTATTCTCTACCCTTTTTTTTCTTTAAATTCTTATTTAATTTCCTTGCCCCTTTCCCTTCTTTTTTCCTCTCTTCTCTTAGAGTGATAAAATACCAGCAGTCAAAATACCTTGGAACCTCAGGACCGGAGTGTACCTGGATACGAGTTCAAATTCGCCAATGTGCCTCAGAATACAAGGCGGAATTTAGGACGCGAGCCCACTAGACAAGAACTTTCGGCGTTAACAGGAAGCATTTCAATAACCTTGAAGGCGATTAGGTCACGTTAGCATTGGCGATGAAGGACTTGAGCCAGTCGTCAAGCCACTTGCTGATGATGGACGGTAGCATCGCAGTCAGAAAAAACACCATCGTTTTTCAATGCCGGAAAACAGCGCCACACATTTTCCCCTGTTACCGAAACAAAACAAAATGACATTTGGAAAATTATATAAATAATAAAGAGAGAACATATTGATTAGCACTCATAGAAAGAAGTAGAAAGAATATTTTGAAAACTAGAAGGGTGATTTCTAAAATTAGTTACATCAGTTGTAATGGAAGAAATACAGTGGAACCTCGCTTAACGAGCATAATTCGTTCCAGAATCAAACTCGTTAAGCGAAATACTCGTTATGCGAAACAATTTTTCTCATTTAAATTAATGTAAAATACGATAATGCGTTCCATGTCGAAAAAAGTTACTCACAAAATGCTATGTATAACGTTTATTCAAAGAAAATTATCTACATATTTTTAAGGAGAGCGGATCATCTTCATCTTTTCTTCAAACACGTATCGAACCCACATGGAATACGATTTCGATTTACAGAAAAAAAAAGTCGAAATAACTATGATACATACCTAATTATTAAACAATTTTTTTTTTAATAGAAAGATGTCCAGAGATTTGTTTTTGCCGACGCTTCAAAATTTGGCGAAAATGCGACACAGCATTAACATTAAATAAATTTGCAAAGCGCATAGCCCCTTCCTTATTAGAGCGATGCTTCTCAAAGTAAGATGCAACAGTTTGCCATGCTTTCAGCATTTCTCTTTTTTCGCCAGAAAATTGTTGCTTTTCTGTTACCTCCTCCTCCTCCTCTCACAAATTTTCCTCCAAAACGTAGCTCTTGGCTGTGCTCTTCCACAAGCTCTTTGATATCACTGTTATCCACCTACAATCCCATGATAGTGGCCAAAGACACAATCTCGTTGACTACAGGTTTCACTGTCTCAAACCCCCCTCAAAATCACAAATAGACAACACTCTCCGACCAAAGCTTCTTCCAAGCAGAAGTTAGGATGCTCTTGGTAACCCCTTCTCCCGCCCTGTCGATCATCTTGAGGCAGGCAAAGATGTGGAAGTTATTTTTCTCCAAAACTCTTTGAGAGTGAGGTTGGTCCCTTCAGTCACCTGAAAACAATGCTCGTAGAGTGCTTTAGTGTAGAGCTTCTTCAAGTTAGAAATAACTTGCTTGTTCATGGGTTGGAGTAAAGAGTAGTGTTGGGAGGCAGAAACTGGATCTTGATGAACTTACATTCTTCAGAGAGGTCATCTTGTAGGCCTGGAAGATTCATGTGCATATATCACAATATAACACAAGTTTGAGAAAATGTGTGATCTCAAGCAACACTATGATGCTACTGGAACGAGTGCTAAACACAGACGGATGTAACATGCGCACAATTCGGGACTTCCCCTCTCCTCGCCACTTGTTATGCGAAACGTCGCTCGTTAAGCAAATCATTTTTTTACAATTTGTTTTGCTCGTTATGCGAATTACTCGTTATGCGAGGTGCTCGTTAAGCGAGGTTCTACTGTATTTTTCAGGATACTGCCAATTACTGCCTTTATTTGTTACCTCTTTAGCGGTGTACACAACAGCCAGGGTCTGTTAGGGGTTGGTTCTGCGACGTCCTGTTAGGATACGCAACTAACCTTAGCGGTGTAGGCAGGTTTTTTGTTTTGTTTTTTAGCCTGAGGATTTAAGGCTGCATGGTTTGTGCTGTCGCCATGATTGTGTAGGTGAGGGTTTTAATTTACCCCCGACAGAAAAACATCCTCAGCCTTACCGAGGATTAGAACCTGGGTCTTCCTCTTATAAGCCCAGCGTTCCAACCCTTCGGCCAGCAGCTTTTCATGATACAAGTCATTTACGATAGTCTGGGACGGATTAAGTTCAGATTCCAAGCTTCCACTGTACTTGACACAGTGTGGATTGCAGTAAAGGCAATAAATTTACTAAGAAGTCTAATAAAATGAACACACGAGCAGAGCCAGTGCAATAAAGTAATCAGATAAGCTTGCTCCTGAAGATTCGTCCGCACAGTGTACTCCTTACGTCCTCTATAACCTTGGAAGAAAAGTCACCCCAGTGTGACCTACATCCCGAGAAGGCGTCTGTCAGGCAGAAAGGAGTGACAATTTTAATGTGGCCTGCTGCATGACGTTTGTGGTAAAAAAAACTCCAGTAAAGATCCCAGGGCATCCGCCTCTGTCAGGGGTATCTTAGGAAATAGACTCTTTCTGAGGGCAAGGTTAAGGAAAGTAATAAGGCTGGCAAGGGTTTATGAAAGGTCAAAGGAACGTGCACGTTCGTCGGGAACACCTTTACGATGGTTCTCAAATCGAGGGGGGGGGGGGGATAATTATTATCAAGCAGGTCCACCAAGCCTAAAATAAGTATCAGGATGTACGTCCTGATGAAGTAAAGACGGCCGGCGTAATGCTGACCACATTACCCACCTGGTGCCGATTGGTCAGTAAAAATATGGGTGCTCTTCCCATATCCTTGATGTACCTAGAGGCATGAAAAGGGATCTTTACTTTTTTTTTTTACTTTTACTATCATTGATTAATACAAGAACTTCTTATCTAATATAGGTTTTCAAAACAATTGTTATTATTTAATATTATTTATGTATTTCCTCTGGAGTCGGCTCTGTGGCTAAGTCGATGCGAACGCTTCGTAATGCTGGGATGCCGGGTTCGATCCCAGCTGCGGGCCATGCTCCTTGCGTTGGTTTCGACAGTGGTATCAATAAAGCCGACCGTCCAGGAAGCAATGGCAAACTACTTAACGTAAATTTGCCTAGAAAAACCACACAACAGCCAGGGGCTGTTGGGGTTGGTTCTGCAACGTCCTGTAAAGAATACGCAACTAACCATTTCATCTGCAGAGATGTTGTTTTATAGACGAATAATGAGATTACCCTGAACAGAAAGAAAAAGAGTAACGAAGACAACTTGACAGAAACACGAAGAAAAATAATTGATCACATCAGAAAGAGACAATTTACATTCTTTGGTCATGTGATGAGGAGAAAACTGGAGTAAATGGTGACAGTAGGAAAGCTGAAGGGGAGTAGAGGCAGAAAAAGGGGGAAAGGGGGGTGGAGAAGAACAGATGCTGCACAGATTGACATCATGATATGGAAGATCATCTGTGTCAGAGCTAATTGAAAGTACACGAGGCAGAAGGTTGTGGATACACATGACTACCAACGCCACAGACTTTAAGAAGAAGATGTATTTCGTCATTTATGTTTTCTCTTTCCTTCGTTCATGTTTCGTTTGTCTACATCTGCCCCTTCCGGTTCCAATCTTTTTTCACCACAGGCGTTATGTTTCTTTTCGTCGCGTGTTTCAGCTTTGCAGGACAAATAACAAAAGACACGAAGAACGTTGAAGCGGTTAGCCATCGTCATCACAACAATGAGGAGAAAAGAGAATAAATATGGCCTCTTTCATATTACTGATACACACAGATAGAAAAGAGAGAAGAGATAGATGTGGTAAACACCCTTTGGGAACAAGGAACGGAATCAGTAAAGAAAGAAGATTAGTATGGCCAGAGAGTCTGGCCTTCTCACTAAACTCAGAAAAAAGGCATGACCGACAAAAAACCAGATTGTGACCGGTACCATCAGTACTGGACCTCTGCGCTTGCTGCTGAAGATGAGGAATGCATGGGAATGCCCCGAGTGCTCTGATGTCAATTCTTGACGCAACTTAACTCAACAGACAGAACCAGAGTTGCTTTAAGTCTTCAGCGATGAAAATAAGAAATGCTGCGTTACATATCAATCAATAAGTCCCCCCCCCCCTCCCCCACCCGACAATGTGTACCATACCATCCTACGATTTAGATATCTCAATCTGGGCGGCAGACCGACTAGGTAGCTTCCATATACCCTGTTTAACCTCCAAAGAATTTATAACTGGGGCACCCGTGGCCGTAACACAAGACAGGTGTAACCTACAGGACAATGTCTGTAAGGTGTGCCACAGAAAGAACAATTAATAAATTAATCAAGAACTGACATCACTGCACTCGGGTCATTCCCACGCGTGTTCCGTCTCCTAGCTCAGTAGCCAACGAAGAGTCAACACGCTAATATTACCAGATGCATCCTGCGTTCAATGTTATAAATTAGCTCACCACCTAGAGGAGCAGCAACAGCCAGTCTAACAGCTTGCTCCTTATCTCGCACACCCGAATACACTTTAAATAAACATTCACCCTCCTGATCTCAGTCTTATCAAGTGAAAGACAGCAAAACATGTGTACACACACAAACTCTCTCTCTCTCTCTCTCTCTCTCTCTCTCTCTCTCTCTCTCTCTCTCTCTCTCTCTTTCACTCTCGAATATAATACAGACCTGCGTGCCCAATTTCTGACCCTTTGAAGATAAAGTTCTTTCGTTCGTTCGCTCTCTCTCTCTCCCCCCCCTCTCTCTCTCTCCCCCCTCTCTCTCTCTCTCTCTCCCTCTCTCTCTCTCTCTCTCTCTCTCTCTCTCATCCTCTGTTCTTTCAAGCCATCTTCATTTGCTCCTGTTGGCCCTGAGATCACATAAGCTTAGAATACCTGGTCCAGATCTAGAATTAGTAAGAATAAACCGGAACGCTGCTTGACATGTAAAGTAATACAACATGTGTGACAGCTTTCTCCCCCGACTCACTGCCTGGTCAGGTCTCGGGCTACTTTAAGCAAGCACGGTATGCAATGAAACGAATGTATCCGTGTAACTGTGTAACAGTTTGTCTTATCTTTCCTACATAGGTTTAGCACCGCTAATTAATTTACTTGTGACCCCGCGGTGTCACTTCCTGTCGCCCCTACAAGGACGACAGGTAGGTTATTGTTCTTTCTATTCCAGCGAGAGGCTGAATGGGTGTCGCCAACAATGGGGGAGACGTGGGAAGAGGGGTGAGAACTGAGACTGGCTTCAACAAGGGTCGTAGTAAATAAGGAGGGATATGAATGTCTTCCTTTTCCCTTGCTTCGCATCTGTGTACCTCTAGGTTCAATGGCAGTTGGCTTGCTGTGTTATCGCTGACTCCTAATATCACAGGAAATTATTTGTGTCAAAACTTTGCCGATTAGCGTGGTCTATACGGTTTCTCTATCTTATGATATCCAGCTGGATCCAGTTTGTCAATAACCATTATTTAGCTATGTCTACTGCGAGTTCCGAGGCCAACGCGAGGTGGGTGAGTGGGGATAGATCCGTTGACCGCTACGAAGGTTGTTGTAAAAGGCGACTAATTAAGGTTGTTTCCTTTAAAGTCGGAGTGCATCTGCCTGAGAGACGAGTAACTAACAGTCTGCATACAAATAAAATGCAGGAGTTGAGTTGAGTCAAGAATTGACATCACAGCATTCGGGGCATTACCAAGTATGCTGCGTCCTCATCTTCAGCAGCCAGCGCAGACCCTCTGGTTACACACAGGTGTCTCATTCCCTCAAGGCCATAATAATCTTCTTTCTCAACTGATTCCGTTGCTTTTTTTCCAATGGCCTTGGCCATATCTGCCTTGTCATGTATCGGTTCACCACCCAGTGGTACAGATCCAGTCAATTTGTCGGCCTGTTCGTTACCCATTACGCAGGCATAGCCTGGAGAAAAGATCCGAAGTATGCTTACTACCCATGACCTTTCAAGTGAAGCTTGCCACTCTGCTCAAAGCATCCCTGTCTTCAACTTTCTTAGCATGCTTTCAGTTACAATTGTACTACATGTGTATGCTTCTTGTTCTCTAACCACCGGAGAGCTGCAGTTACCGCCCCCACCTCCATTCTCATACTAGACGTTGTGGTGTCGTATGCTAGGCTGTCTTGCACTAAAGATTTTTCACTGGCTTTCGCTACAAACTCCCAGGCTCTTCTCTTTCCTCTCAACACTGAACCATCTGTATAGATAATCAAATCACCTAGGCCTGAATTGTCGTGAATTAACTGTTGGACTTCCACCTCCGTAGCACCCCCTGGCCACTCTCTGCACACCCGGCCCAATGTTATCATAACCCTACACAGATCGGACTTTCCCGTTGGTACTCTGACCCACTCCTGTCCTCGCCCAATGTTCTCCAGCATGCATACTTGTCTTATTGTGTCTTCTGCTTGAGCCATCCACGATTTTCCCCTTTTCAGCCTCTGACCCTTGCCTGCAGCCAAAGCTTCATACATATGGTTTTTCCTGACTGCAGATACTCTGAGGTAAATGACTTAGCCTGCAGCACCTTTAGCCTATCTGCAATAGTCGGCAATGCCAGGATGTATCGCATGCACACAATCGGGGTGTTTCTTGTACATCCCAGGATCACATGCATAGCTTCATTCTGTATGCGATCCAGTTTCTCTAGCTGACTCTTTGAGACAGTGAATAACCCCAATCCATAATCAGTCACTGAGATGATCAAGTGCTGGTAAAGTGTGAGCAGCATTCTCTGCTCCATTTTCATCGCTGCCATAATCTTTAGTGCATTTATACCTTTTTGAGTCCGTGTCCCAAAGCCCTATATGTCCCTTTGGTCCCTTTGGCTTCCTCTGTTTGGTTGTTATTCTGACTCCAACAGCCTTTGTTTAAAAAGGCAGGCTCTTAACTCTGTGTCTGTGGCTAAGTCGATGCGAACGTTTCGTAATGCCGGGATGCCGGGTTCGATCCCAGCTGCGGGCCATGCGCCTTGCGTTGGTTTCGACAGTGGTATCAAGAAAGCCGACCGTCCAGTAGGCATTGGCAAACTACTGGACGTAAATTTGCAAAGAAAAACCACACAACAGCCAGGGGCTGTTGGGGTTGGTTCTGCAACGTCATGTAAAGGATACGCAACTAACCTTAACTCTTTGAGTATCAAGAAACGTTTCGTTGGAGATTCAATGAAGATGTATGGGTGATTAAAATTCATTAAAGAATAACTTTCCAAGTCGTTACATAACAATATTCGTAACCATTGTCATCATCATCATCATGTAGCAGGTCCTTTGCTGAACGTCCCTCTTATCACTGTCTGCCTGAAAAAAACTTGGTCTCTCGCCAGTTCTTGCGCCTCATGTACTTTCATACTCAAGGAGTCACTTATATCCTGTGCCCATCTTCGTGTCGGCCGGCCCCTGCCTCTCCTTCCTGGTACCATGCCTTCTGCTGTAATTTTTTCCAATCCGTCGTGGCGCTTGATACAACCAAAATATTTCAGCTTCCGAGTCAGGGTGCTGTTTATTAACCAATCTTCCTTATTGTTCAGATCTTTCAAGATGTCAGTATTTATCCTCTTCTTTGTCCAATATATTCTGAGAATCTTTCTATAGCATTTCAGCTCAAATGCCCCTATTCTCTTTCTTAAGGACTGAGAGATAGTCCACGACTCACATCCGTATGTAGCCACAGGGAAGATGCAAGCTCTCAAAATCGTGACCATTGTTGAAGCCATATTTCTTGAGTGAGCTCTGACCAAATACAAAACTAAGAGAGCATATTACGCTAAGGATAACATTTAGCAGATAGGGTGATTCACACACCATGCGTTGTTTAGGACTCATAGAGTTATAATCAGACTTTTTACCCCAACCCCACTGAATCCCAGTTACTTCATAACCTTTTTGTGGTGCCCCAGTAAAACCGCTATGTGGCTACACGGTTAAACGGGGTTGTTGTTGTCGATCCAGGGGCGCATGAGCTTTCGCCCTTTGGTCCAATGCCATGTAGTGAAATTTGCATGTTTTCACAAACTGTTCTTTTCCTCCGTACAAGGTGTTCCACGTGTCTGGACTCGGCGGAAATAGCATTCTTCTAGTCTAGCTGAGTTTGGTTAAACGGGGTTTGCGGGACTTGTACCGGTTTGATTCTCATCATTATGATGGTAGTTCTATAGACTCAATTCTGCAGTGGGACATATTGAAAGCAGCATTGGTAGCTTTGTCTTCTTCTTCTTCTTCTCCCCCTCCTTCTTGTTCTTCTTGTTCTTGTTCTTCTTCTTGTTCTTCTTGTTCTTCTTCTTCTTCTTCTTCTTCTTCTTCTTCTTCTTCTTCTTCTTCTTCTTCTTCTTCTTCTTCTTCTTCTTCTTCAACTTCTTCTTCTTATTTTTGTTCTCCTCAACCTCTTCCTCCTCCTCCTTCTTCTTTTTCTTCTTCTTCTTCATTCACCGGCTGTGAGCTCCGGCAGGAAGTCCTAGTTGTTCGTCAATTTGTGTCAGGGCCTAATTTTGTGTGTACATCCGTTTTACTTGCTTATTTGTGTGCAGTTGGTCGTTAACTGTAGCTTAGGCAGATGCACTCCAACTTCGAAGGAAGCTTCTAATTAGTCGACTCCTATGACGTGCTAGTCGGGGAGGCTGAGGGTGTCTATTCTAGTCCCCCCCCCCCCCCCCACAATGGGTGCACGGAACTCACACGGGGAATTGATGTCTTGATTGCGTGACACAATGAGGGCAGGACTACACACCTGTCCCAAGATTTTGGCAACTGTGTAAGACGACACACCATGATCGCCACCACATATTGCCATACCACACCACAATAAATCTTCATTTTGTTTATGTACCAATCACGAACATATCTAGGCTTCTTGGCCCTTCTAGTATTCTTTTACTGTAGGTGATCTTCGACCAAGTTTATATTCGCTTGGCACATTTACAATTCTAATTTACACCAGGCAATGACAGCCGAGAAATGGATGGCCTTCCATGTTATTTAACTTTATGGTGGTTCTGACATTATGTTCAGCAAAAAAATAAACCATCCGTCGATAAAGCTATGTCAACGGTTATAGCGGGTTGCTTTTTCTGAATTTATATCGTAATAAGGGAGCTGTGGAATTTGGCCATAAGCATTCTTTTTATTGTTTAAATATTCTTTCTTTCTTCTTCTGCCTTTCTAGCCCCCAATGGAGCATAGGCCCTCAACCAACCCACGCCAAGTCGTTCTATCCTTTGCTATCGCATGCAGCTCTCCCCATCTTTCTAATTTCATTCTCCAGCTCCCTTCTCCGTGTGTTTTTTAAACCTTCCTTTATTCCAATGCCTCTGTGGGTTCCAATGCAAAGGCACTCTAGTTAAATTGTCCTCCGGTTTTCTCAATGTGTGTCCTATCCAACGCCAGCGTCTTTTCTTAACCTCTTGGTCCACTGGAGATTTCTAAGTTCTCTCCCAAAGCTCTACATTAGTGATTTTATCATACCATTTAATTGCCCCTATCTCCCGTGTGGGTTCCCCTTTGTGGGGAAAACAAGAATAGACCCACTGCCTCTCCAAAAGCATGTCGTAAGAATCGACTAATTGGGGAGCTTCCTTTGAAGTCGGAGTGCATCTGCCAGAGAGGCAAGGGACCATCAGTCTGTATTCAAGAGAATGAGATCTGCAACACTCAGGTTCTGGAGCAGGACTGCAGCTCAGTAGTGGACGAGCAGCCAGAACTTTCCGCCAGAATGTACAGCTGGTGAACGCCAAGAAGAAGAAGAAGAATTCCCTCTATTCCTTGCAGGCACCAGTTAATGAATGTATGCTCCTCTTGCCTTTTGTATTCTTATTACATACATATTCTTATTTATATATTGAATAACTTAAAACAGCAGAAATATTTTAGCATATACATATAAGCTACTTGAGCTATAGTAAAAAGAAAACTAGAGGGAAAAAAAACTCTTGTCACGATTTCTGGAGAACTGGACATAATGGGCTGGACCTTTATTTTACAGACCAACGGCACTCGATGAGCGATGTGATCGACATCACGTGGGCTACTTTTATTTCCCAAGAGCGCACTGGGTCGACCTGTGAGCCAAGGTAATTTTAAAAATAAAACCCACACACACATAAAATAAGGTTCACCTCGGTAAGGACCCAAACCCACGACCTTCCGATCCGTAGCGGCCCCAAATTAGTGAGAAAACTTAACTTATTTAATCACACGGTTTGTTGACTGTTAGTTGTGTGGACATGTTTGCTGGTTAAAGCAGACCTGACTAACGTAGTTGGGGAACCGCGGTTGCGAAATGGGTAGATTCTTGCATTGTTATGTGACATGTCTATCGGCTTTTGGTATTATCTCCTACAACTGCCTGTGTTCTTTAAGAAACTGACTGCTGCTGCAACTACTACTACTACTACTACTACTACTACTACTACTACTACTACTACTACTACTACTACTACTACTAGTAGTAGTAGTAGTAGCAGTAGCTGCAGCAGCACCAGCAGTAGTAGTACTAGTAGCAGCAGCAGCAGAGCAGTAGTAGTAGCAGCAGCAATAGTAGTAGTAGCAGTAGTGATGGCAGCAGTAGTAGCAGCAGCAGAAGTAGCAGCAGCAGTAGCAGAAGCAGTAGTAGTAGTAGCAGCAGAAGCAACAGTAGTGTAGTGGTACTAGTAGTAGCAGTAGTAGTAGTAGAGTAGTGGTAGAGGGAGAAGAAAGGGGAGGAGGAGGAGAAAATATTTTAAGAAGAACAAAGAAATGAATACAATTTAAAAAAAAAAGAGAAGCAGATGAATTCAGTTATTTTAGTGTCTATGCCCCCCCCCCTTTTTTTCCCCCTTTTTTAAAATTGCTGACAAACACTGTTTTTTATCATGCGTTGAGATCATATCAGCAGACTCAGTCCATTTGTTGTTGCTGCCTTCGTTCTTTGCAGGTACACAGCTTTGTCACAGTAAACCAAATTTCATTTGTATTCTAGGAGAAAAAAGTATTTCTAACCAGTCAAAGAAAATAGCGGCCTCACTGAGTATATAAAATATACTTTAGCTGGTTGATATGAAACAATACAAAAGAGATATTCATACAAGTATAGACAAACTACTTTTCAGAATGAATGGTGGTAGAATGTGAAACATTTAAGTAGCCAAAGGGATACAACTCTTAAAATACTTTGTGGGTAAATCAAAGTTGAAAGGACCCTTTTCCACGCTCATGATCTTGTTATTCTTTACGTCCTTCTTAGGACGTAATTTTTTGTTATTTGAAGCCCCACTGTGGCTTTTGCCAGGGGCGGCAATATAGGCAGGCCATCAATATGGCCAATTGTCTGAACGCGGTTTCTGGGACCTCTCCACGGTGATCCTCATCCGCATGGTGGCACTTTGTGTCATCGGGTGTTTATCGCTTGTGTGATGTCCTGGTGTGGTAGAAAGTCAGTCAGTCAGCTCATGATCTAGTAGGTTCTTTGCAGAGCGTTGCTCTCCTCACGGCCTACATGAAATAAACTCTCACTCGCCAGCTCTTCCGCCTCAAGCACTTTCATTTTAAGGAGTCATTTATATCCTATGCCCATATTCGTACTGGTCGGCCCCTGCCCCTCCTTCCTGTTTTAATTATAATATAAGGTTAGTTTTGAATCCTTTACAGGATGTTGCAGAACCAACCCCAACAGCCACTAGCTGTTGTTTAGTTTTTCTAGGCAAATTTAGGTCCAGTAGTTTGCCACTGCTTTCTGGACGGTCGGCTTTCTTGATATCACCAACGCAATGCGCATCGCCCGCAGCTGGGATCACACCCGGCATTATGAAGCGTTCGCATCAACTTAGCCACAGAGCCGACAATTATAATACACTGTTACAAAAAAAAGGGGAGGGGGGGGGTATCCTATATACCTAAAAAGTGTAAGTGACCCAGATGCAAAAGAAGAATTGATTGAAGACTATTGATTAGTTGAACTCTGAGGCACTATTTAAACAGAAAATGGCGTGGGTCCCTACTCGATGTGCGTGTCAAAAGGGGAGCAGATGTGGGAAGCGATCATCACCTTGTAGTCGCTCTACTACGACTTAAAACTCAAAAAAGTTTACACGCAAGTTAAGACACAGACAGCACGTTACAATGTTAACCTTTTAAGAGAAAAAGACATTGCCACTAAATTTATAGTAGAACTAAAGAATAGATTTCAAACCCTATCAAGTGACCCAGAAACTCCAACTATAATCAGCATTCAAGACAGATGGAACCAGATCAAAGAAACATACAAATCAACTAGCAATAACATATTAGGAACCAGGAAACAACACCACAAAGAATGGATTAGTAGTCAAACTATGGACTATATTGCAAAGCGAAAAAGAATAAAGAGCCTTATAAATGACACTAAATCAGAACGTCAGAAAGACAAACTAATGTTGGAATATAGCGAACTAAATAAAATGACCAAGAAAAGTGCCAGAGCTGACAAGAGAAGATTTATGGAAAATATTGCAGAAACAGCAGAAAATGCTGCTAAAGCACATGATCTACAAACCCTACACAAAATTACCCAGCAAATTTGCAGAAACAGAAACAATTATCACAGCATACCCATCAGAGATAACCAAGGCAGACTGCTCACCACAGAACAAAAACAAGACATGAAGTGGACTAAACACTTCTCCGACCTCTTAAACAGACCTGATCCTGAAAATCCCCCAGATATTCAACCAGCCTCTCAGGACATTGACATTATTACTCAACCACCAAGCAAAAAAGAAATCCTTAAAGCTATCCACACTTTAAAGAACAACAAAGCACCAGGCAAAGACGAACTGCCAGCAGAACTTCTCAAAGTAGATCCCAACACAACTGCTAGCATTCTAGAACCATTGTTCAAGGATATTTGGGAAAAAGAAGTGTTGCCTGATGACTGGACTGAAGGAACAATAGTCAAAATCCCCAAAAAAGGAGACTTAACAGACTGCAATAATTGGAGGGGAATTACTCTACTCTCAGTACCAAGCAAAATATTTTGTAAAATCATCATAATGCGGCTTGAAAAAGGAGTAGATAATGCCTACGAGTGGAACAAGCAGGATTCAGAAAGGGCAGAGGAACAACTGAGCAAATCTTCGTCATACGTAACATTTTAGAACAATGCAACGAATGACAGAGAAGTAAATATATTAATTTTGTGGACTTTGAGAAAGCTTTTGACAGCCTCCATAGAGACGGTCTGTGGAAAATTTTACAACATTATGGAATTCCAGAAAAAAATAGTCAACATAATTGCTCTCTTCTATAAAGACTTTTCCTGCAGTATAAAAAATTACAATACATCTTTCCCAGTAAAGACGGGTGTAAGACAGGGATGTTTTATGTCATCTCTCCTCTTCAACCTTGTGATTGATTGGATACTAAAGAACACAGTAGACAGGACATTAAGAGGCATACGATGGACTCCATTCACCATGCTTGAGGACCTTGATTTTGCAGATGATATAGCACTCCTATCACATAAACATGAACATATACAAGAGAAAAGTAACAGACTAAACTGCACAGCAGAAATGGTAGGACTGAGAATAAATACAAAGAAAACTAAGATCATGACAAACAGTCCAAACCAACAACCAGTGACCATAAGTAACCAATCACTTGAAAATGTAGAACATTTCACATATCTTGGCAGTGTAGTGTCCCTACTGGGAGGGACAGAGGAAGACATACAGTCACGCCTGAACAAAGCTAGAGCTGCTTTTCGAAGGATGAAGCAAATCTGGAAATCCAACAATTACTGCAGAGGAACGAAACTCCGACTCTACAAGAGCATCATTTTGCCAGTTCTTCTTTATGGAGCGGAATGCTGGAGAATGACCAAAAAGGATGCACACAAGCTCTCCACCTTCCACCACACATGTCTACGTAGAATTATCAAAATTTTCTGGCCAGATACAATCTCAAACACTAAACTACTTCAAGCCACAAACCAAGAAACTTTAGACAGTATGATTACCAAGAGAAGATGGAAATGGCTTGGTCATGTTATGAGAATGACTTCTGATATACCTGCCAAAACAGCTCTCACATGGACACCAGAGGGAAAGAGAAAACAGGGGCGCCCAAAAACAACATGGAGACGAACGATGGAAAGTGACCTGAGTGCGGCATCTTTGACATGGAAAACTGCACTGAAGATTGCACAGGACAGGAAAGTCCTCTCTGAAGCCTCATGTGCCACTAGGCATAACGAGAACTGATGATGATGAGGCACTATTGTGTGCAATTTGAATTTAAAATTTCACTTGAATTTCAAAAGTTCCTATGTGGGTACAGCTGCTCTATTTTGGTTGGAGGGAAGAACAGACATACACCCCTCCCCCTACCAAAAGCATGTCACAAAAGGCAACTAATAAGGGGGTGTTTCCTGCGAATCAGTAATCATTTTTCTGCAAAGCTAGAGTGTATCTGCCTCAGAGGCAAGGAACTCACAGTCTGCACATAAATAAGCTGAATCTTAAAACATCGAGAAGTAGAATAATAAAAAGAAGAAGCAGAAGGAAAAGGAAGAAGAATGTCAAAATTATGTTCTGTTCAGTAGCTATGCATTTCTTTGTTTGTTTCTTTTGTGTGTGTGAAAAGGGGGTGGGGGGCTGGGAGTATCACATATGTCATCTGCCCAAACAGTAATCAGAAAAAGGGGGAGGGGGAATAAAAGGAAATAAATGTCAGGGTTGAGGAAAGCTGAGGGGGGGGGGGGGGGGGAATTCAAACAGTTTAACACTCCTCGCAGTATTTCCCTTTGTAAGAGCACATAGAATAGTTTTTTGTTGTTTTTAAATATTCTCTAGAGCAAACATTAAGAGGTATCTGGCTGGCTGTGCGTGTGTGAGTGTCCATCTAGGCTGCAACTGGATGGCAGACCAACAGAGCAAATCCCAGATGCCATATTCTACTTCTAAAGATGTTATAATACCTTTAACAGTTACAATTCCCTGGGGGGTAACCTGCAGTCCTGTGCAGGCAAGGAATGAATGTCTCATAAGGGTAAGATGATAAACAAACTGCAGTGACTATTCAAGCTAGTCTCAAGATATTAATTTAATGAACTGAAGCAGATGGGAAAAGGCGGGGGACGCACACACAGGAATAGGATGCTGTGGCCTTTATCCAAAGCCTTTGTCGATAAAAGCTGCTGCCAAATATCAGTTTTTTTTTTTAAAAACTTTTCCATCTTCATTAAGCTTGTTAGTCACAGTTCAGTGAATTCATTTCAAGGATAATAGGATTCTTGCTTGCTTGTTGTACCCCACCAGGACATCTCACAGGTGATAAAAACCTGATGACACAAAGTGCCATCATGCACATGAGAATCACCCATGGAGAGGTCCCAGAAACCCTTTTCAGCAAAAGCCAGGGTGAGGCTTCAAATAACGAAAAATTGCATCCCACAAGGAGATAGATGACTTAATAAGTGATAGGATTTTGCAGCAGTGATACATGATCAAGTTCGGCATTAAACATGGAGATTTTGGTTTTAAAACACTGCATTTGTTGACCCAAGATGTGTTTTATTAGCTTGACATCTAAAATGTGGCATAATGTGTCAGTGTGATGGCAACTAAAATGAAATAGCAGACAAAAAAAAAAAAAAAAACAGCAAAAACAAAATAATGTTAACAAAATCCCTGTGTGAGTTTCAGGGCCCCTTTATAGGGTTAACAAGAATAGACCCACTGACTCCCCATCAAACATCTCATTAGAATCAACACATTTGGGGTTTCCTTAAAAGCTGGAGTGCTTCTGCCTAAGAGTCCATTAAGAAGGGAATACTGGCCCAGTGAGTGAATACTGTAGGAAGGGAATACTGGCCCAGTGAGTGAATACTGTAGGAAGGGAATACTGGCCCAGTGAGTGAATACTGTAGGAAGGGAATACTGGCCCAGTGAGTGAATACTGTAGGAAGGGAATACTGGCCCAGTGAGTGAATACTGTAGGAAGGGAATACTGGCCCAGTGAGTGAATACTGTAGGAAGGGAATACTGGCCCAGTGAGTGAATACTGTAGGAAGGGAATACTGGCCCAGTGAGTGAATACTGCACTCAAGAGTTGTATAGATCTAAAAGACAACTGCTAAAACAGTTAAGTTTATCACAAGAACTTGTCTGCCGGTGTAAATCAGAAAGTAGAGACAGAAGAAGAAGACAGTGAACACCAAAAAAAAAAAAAAGAAGTAGAGACTAGTGAAACATTGTGAATTTCTGATAACTTTGAAACCTGGCAAAGCACCTCAATGTCATCTTTAAGGCCCAGACAGGAGGAGATAACCAATTTCAGATGGGAATGGTCAGTAGATGTATCTTGGGATGGCAACAGTATCAGATGACTAAGCCCGCATGGGATGTCTAGTGTGCTGTGATATTGTGTGAAAGTAAAGTAAAGATACCTTTTCCATGCCTTTAGGCGTATAAGGCTAGACCTTTATTTTTATAGACCAGTCGGCACAAGATGGGTGATGCACACCGGCCACCTTTACTTCCCGGGACTGCACCCAGTACCCACTCAAGGATGGGAGTCATTTTAAAAAAAAAAGTCTGGCTCCGACAGGGAGCGAACTCACGATTTTCTGATCCTCACACGAGCGTCTAGATACTACACCATGGCAACTCCCATTGTGTGATAATACAGTATAATATATTACTAAAAAGACCCAAAAAATGAAACACACAGCTACTGAAAGGAGCATAATTCAGATATTCAAAATCTTTGTATTGCATGAGTGAAACTGTTTACATTGCACATAAGAATACAGAGGGTTCAACCAATTTACTGAGTCCTTATGCATCTGGGTCAGCAATAGTTTTTAGGTGTATGGGCTTTCCCGTCAACTAATAAACTACCATTGGATAACTATGCATTTCTGTTTTGTTGTTGTTGTAAACAGTATATAATAAACTGAATCTAGGACAGCAACAAACACCGCCAGGGTCTCTACACACAACACATTCTTTTAAATTTCTCAACTTGGAAGAGTTTGTTTATTTCTCTGTACAATATTTCAAACAAGAGAAATCATGTCACTGCATAATCTGTTGTTAACAATGTCAATTTATAATGTATAAAAAAAAATTATAAAGGATTTGACAAATATAAACTGTTGGTTAATTAAGAAACACCATACAAACAGTACATAGTCAGGCATAAACATTATAGGATAACATGATGCAACTCATACAGGAATATAATATGAAATGATATAGTACATCTATGCATGCATGTTAACAGAAAAAATAATGCTTTCTGACTAACAACATGAGTGGTCAAACAAAAAGCTGACACAAGGACCAACAAATTTAAGTTCATGAAGCTTACATCCTTACCTTCAAGGCAATAAAGACTAGACTCTATATGCTCAAAGAAAAAAAAAAGCAGACAGTACTTTCCTGTGCGCAGTATGAGACATTTTTGGTATATCACGGCCAGACTTTGTCCCCAATGAATATGTATTCAAAAGAGCAAGAATGCCAACAGTGTACTTTCTGCTAGAGCAAAGGTACCTGAATTGGTTGGGACATGTCTCTCACATGGAGGACGGTCGTATTTCAAAGGATCTCCTGTACGGTAAACTAGTAATGGAAAAGATCTGCAGGAAATCTCAAGGTTACACCATAAGAACATATGCAAAAAGTGGCCTGATGGATATGAAAACTGACAGACACTTAGGAGAGATCAGCTGCAGACCGACTTTTCTTCAGAGGCAGACAGTAAAAGATAAGACCCCGCAAGAAGCCAAGCACAGCAAGCAACAGAGAGCAGTTGTCAGAGAAAATCTGCCTCAGCATAACAAAGAATCATCTTTATGTGGGCTATGTAACAGAGACTGCCACTCCAACAGGGACGTTACAGTCGTAGCAGGCACTGTTCCCAAAACCAGCGGTACAACTTCATGGTTCCTAAGGACTAACGCCTGCCTATATACACATATGTTAAGACAGTAGCAAAACAGATAGTCTTGCTGGAGTGTGAATTAAAAGACCCTCACATCTAGGTCAGCTTTTCTTATCTGGTGGTCTGCAGAATAAATTTAAGGGCTCCTTGATATTTACACAAATATGGAGCTGACAGTCCCTAGAGATGCAGAGTTCATAAACCATGATGTGGGAAGAAAATGAAACAGAACCATGTATCCATATCTTTCCACAGTGGCTGCCCCTAGGCTTCTACTGTGGCAAATGTCATATGAAAATATACTGGTTGTGGAAGTCCAGTGCAGTGAAAGTCTAACATGCAAAAGCATCAACATACTCATTGTGTGTTAGTAATCGAAATCCCAGGTCTGCAGGCTGCCTACTGCTAGCTTCTAAAACAGCCCATGGTTAATTAAATATATTCAATAAATGTTCAATATATGGAAGTGAGGTTAAAAGGCATGAGCAGGATGTGAAGATTCTTAAGCCACAAAAGAGAACTCACCATCTTCACGGACAGCTCAACAAGGATCGCCAGCCCTGATAGACAGCCATGATGTGACCCTGCCCATCCCCGTTCCAGGCCACCCCAGGCAAATGGCAGCCCTTCTTAGGGCTGCCCCACCTATCACCCCAAAAAGCCGGACTACACCAGCCAAGCCTGATCGAGCAGACATGACACAGCAGCAAACACCCGAACTTAGGCGAGAAATGGTCGCCACAACGAATCGAACTAAATCAGCTAGCAAAGAAACCGTCTTCAAGGAAGCAGCCCTTAGGGCAGCTGAACGAGGACCAAATTTGACATTTTTGTTTGGTTTCTACGATTACGTGAAGATTCTTTAGGTTATCCCAGTACCAGAGCACCATGTATTGGCTCTGCATTTATGGAAGCCTCCTTAGATGGCAGGGAATGCTTATGCTCTGCCCCTGCTGAGGGCTGACCAGCATTACACGTTTTCTCTGGACTGGCTTGATGTGGGGCCCACATGTGACCTGGGAAACAAGGAAGACCACACAACAATCAGACTGCAGTGTCCCACAAATCTAACAGAGAAGGCTAACCTGGTCAACAAATGACGGCAGAAGTCAGATGTGTCTGCCAAAAGGCACAACTATTGCAGCAATGCTGTAAACGGGCATAACACAATTACACCTATGGAGGAATGCAAAAGAAAATTTACAAAATTACCTGTCAAACTTTATTATTCAATCGGTCTTGAGATTCTAATATTTATAAACTATAATAAGTTCTTTAGAATGACTTCAAAAAGTATGAAGGCCTATGGCAAACCTCTGAAAATAAGTCAGGTCTGTAGATCTTCGCTAACTGGGAACTACTGTTCTAGGTGAATGGAGTGGGGTCTGCAGATCTTAGCTAACTGGGAACGACTGTTCTAGGTGAATGGAGTGGGGTCTGCAGATCTTAGCTAACTGGGAACTACTGTTCTGGGTGAATGAAGTGGGGTCTGCAGATCTTAGCTCATTGGGAACCACTATTCTAGGTGAATGGAGTGGGGTTCACCATTTCCAGACATGGTACCTTTTCTTTACTTAAAAAAAAATTCCTGTAAATTTCTGAAAAATTTGTTAGTGCCTTGTCTATCAGTGCCAGACATTATCCAAAGAACAGAAAAGAAAACTGACCACCTGCAAAATGAGATGTTTGAGAAAGGCTGTGAACAAAACTAGAAGAGATGGTGTGGGAAACGAAGAAATTACAAGAAGACCTATTATGAAAAAAAAAAGACCGAAATGGTTTGGCCATTTAATGAGAATGAATCAAATGATGCCAGCAGTGAGTGCATACAACATGAAAGTAGAAACACCAAGAGGTAGGGAACGACCGAGAAGAAAGATTGAAGTAGTCACTGTTTCCTTCAGACTCCAGAACATCACAGCATACCAGGCAAGTGAGTGTGTCCTAGCTCAGATACAGATAATCTACTAACCTGTGCTACCTAGCGACACAAAGCAGAATATAGGCAACAGAAAAAGAAGCCAGTTTTTATAAGGTAAGACCAAAGACCAACTTCACAAACATGATGAGGACTGAATGTGGACCAATGTTTTTGCAAGCCAGTAAGTTTACAACTATGCCACCACAAATATTATAAGTGCCTATTTACACATAAACATATGCAGAACACACAAAATATTTTATTGAAAAGCTATATTAGTGATTAAGAATGTCAGATGACAGAGAAGTAAAAACTGTTTACACGAGGGAGATGAATGGTCGTAGACCACGAAGCAGACCAAGAAGACGATGGAGATAAAATGTCCAGACAGTATTGCAACTGGAAAGAGAAAGCCAAACAGAGAGATGAATATAGGTGGGGGATATCTGCAGCAATAAACATCAAGGGCTCGGAATGCTGAAGAAGAAGAAGAAGAAATTAGTGATTGTTTTAAGATGCAACAAATTTTATTTAAATATAAGTTTCCATTCCATTATTTTAAATGATTATAAATAACAAGGAAAAGAGATGTAATTCAACTGAATATTTGATTAACTCAGCTGCAATGAAAAGTTGAAAATTATTTTGTTTTAAAACACAACTCCCCATTAAAAAATGAAAGCAGATATATCAATACAATATATCAGGGTTTTAAATGGAATCTTATTGTATGTGTGTAATACAACCACAAGAATGAAAGATTATCATAGACAAAAAAAATTATTCTGTTGTCAAAGGATGTCTTAAACTTTAATGGATATGTGTAACATATAAAGTTATTACAGTTTACAACCATATAAACATAGCAGACAGCTCTGCATAGTTTAAATTGAAGAAAATAAAAGGAATTCTAGGAATGTTATGTCATATGTTGCTGTTATTCACAGAACAAATATTTATAAGATAGACAGATATACTTGTATATTCGGATCATAAGCGAATTAAATAAAAAAAAAAAATATTGCCTGTCCTTATATTTGCCCACCGCTAGAGATAAGTATGCGGAAATCATATTATTTATTTCAACTAATAAAGTATATATGTCGCATATAAAAAAAATCTTGCGGTTTCAGCGAAATACTGGCCTGATCTTATAAGATTCGCAAAGACAAAAATGCCAGACCACAAACTTAACTTATTTCCAGTAGACAACAAGAACGTTGTCAAATTTTTTTAATTCCCCTGGCATGATCCGAGGCTATCAATTGTGCCGGGGAACAATATTAACCCGTAAACAAACTGACCCAGTGACCATATATCTGCGTAAATCAATCGAGTGTCAACAAACAAACTCGACCCCCACCAGCTAGTCCCACGCACCTTCCCCCACTCCTCTACAACAAGACACTAAAGTCCCAGTCCTGGCCCCTAACAAGCATCTCAATTCTAAGAAGACAACAACTTAGGGACGTTTGTTATTGCCATTAGATTACCGATGAAACTCGGATTTGTGTGAGCCAAAAGATTTCTAACACTTAAGCCTTGCCTCGTATACACCTCAACAAGAATCGCTGCCATACTATGCCATTTCAAGGAATGTGGAATAACAAAAGAGAAGTTCAATGTTTTGGGATACACTTAATCCCCTACCTGGATTTAGTATATTCTATCACACACACAAAAAAAAAAAAAAGAAAAAAAAAAAAAATAAAAAAAAAAAAAAAAAAAAAAAAAAAAAAAAATGATGCAAAAAAAAAAAAAAAAAAAAAAAAAAAAAAAAAACAAAAACCCCAAAAAAGAAAAAAACAAAAAAAAAAATAAATAAAAAAAAAGAACACCATAGGGAACAAGGCAGGAAAGGAGTTCTTTTTAGTAGCGGTACACGCTGAACCCGCCAAGTGTTGTGTCGACACTAAGGAGCTCTAAAGGAGGTTTTAAACGTTTTTAATTGGACGTTTACAAGTTTAAAATTTTGTTAGAGGACGGTTAAGTTTTGTTAGTTTCATTAAAATGACGTCGGCACTGCGACAAGCTTTTGACTCGAAAAAAAAAAAGTGTGTGTTCGGGGGCGGGGAAGAAGGAACGGATTGTGGTGGGGGACCGGGGGAGAGGCCTGGGGGGGATGGAAAGGAAAATCAATAAGGAGGGCCGGAGCAAGGATAAGGAAAAAGGCAGAAAAAGATGACAAAAAAAACCAATCAAGGGGAGGGGTTGGGAGTTGGGGGAGGAACATGGAAAACGGGGGGTGGGGGGGAGGAGCGAATGAAGGAAAGGGGGAGGAAGGGGGGGGGGGGTAGGGAGGGAGAGGGTACGGGGGGTGGGGGGGGGGGGGAGTCGAAAAAAGCGAAAAAAGGGGGAGCGGGGGGCGGGGGGAGGAACATGGAAAAGGGGGATGGCGTGGGAGGGGGGAGGAAAAAAAAATGGTGAGGCAAAGGGGCGGAAAAGAAGGCAAATAGGAAACAGCGATAAAAGGAAAAAGGGGGGGGGCCCTCGGTGGCGGTGGGAGGGAGGAAAAAAAAAGGAAAAAGCGGAAGAATTAAATTAGTCGAAAGGACAAAAAAAATTTAGAGGACAAGGGGTCTTGCCGGGGGAGAGGAAGGAGGAATTAGGAATAGATTAAACAGGAACGGGGAGAGGGGGGGCGAGCGGAAACAGGACACAAAAATTCTAAGCCAAAAGTACGATTTAAACTGGGAACTAACATAAGCGACTACTTGCGCCTTGCAAGTATCTTGAATAATGTGGCCCAACAGATTATTGCAACATGTTTATATAAAAATGAAAATGCTTTTAAAAAAAAAACTCTGCTTAAAGTGCATTGGTCTTTATTTAGACAATTCAAGTTGAGTTGCTGTATACAAGGATCACATGCCACATTAGTCTGATCTCCCCATTATTTTCCATTCTAAGCTACATCCTTTCATGCAACAGCCACCTCAGCGACTCCATGTTCTTTATACCCAGAGTAGAAAGTAAGTACAAGTAAAGTAGATTATGAAAGTAGCAAAGCCAGAGTAGAAGTTGACTGGCGTTTATAATGGTCATTCTTTGTCCGGCAAACGAGAGTGCTGCATGAGGATTAGTGAGGACATCACAAAAAACCCGATCAGTTCTAAATACCCAAAGCACCGCGCCCCCAGGGATGTGATCGATCCACCTATGGCATGCGGAAAATGAGGGGCAAACAATACGTGCGGTGTTGTGTTTATCTGAACCTCCGTAATTGTCTGACAATATGTATAAACAAAGTAGCAGAGATCAAAAAAGAACCAAAGGCAAACAATATACCAAATAAGCATACCAACCAGCATCAGATTCAGCAAGGACACTGCCTATGTCCCATAATCTTCCTCCAACAAATCTAGTAGGTACAAATTACAGGTGCCGGGCACTCTGAATCTGTCAAAGCACCCATCTCACACCTATTAACCCCACCCTCGTTGCCAGTGTGTGTCTCTCTTCTACCCCCCGCCCGATCCATACCAAAAGACTACCCCCTATTAACAACCGGCTCGTGCGAGCTCACTATGCCAAGAGCCATGCAGTGTGACTGCAGTTCTTTTTTTTCCCCTCCTACTAGAACCTGTGATGTCAATCTTCCCGCCCCCCCCAGCCTCCCTCATAACCCAACCCAATTCCAACACAACATAAGTATTTTGGTTCATCTTAGGACGAGTTACGTTTCCACCCAACACTGCCCACCCAGTTAGGCAATTGAATGAGAGCGATCAAAGAAATCTAATAGCGCTTTTTACTTATAAAATGCAACTACACAGTCATAGACAGTAGACAAAGCACATATGACACCACACATCCCACAGATGTCGAAAAACCACTATACATTTCCCGGAGCTTCAGAGTAAGTTCGATGCTCGCTCGGTCCAAACATTCCCCAATCACAAAATCCATGACCAGCACATGGATCTCCCACGAGGGTATGACCTAAGCCTGGTGCAACAAAAAAGTGCATCAACAAACGTGGTTTTATCTATTGCATATCCTCGTTAAGATACAGACACATGTCTACAATAATAGAAAAAATTATGCGACGCTGCATCTTAACGTAAGAAGATACCATTGTGAATAAGGACAAATTCACACCAAAGAAATTAACAGAGAATAATAAGACGCCAGGGTGGACGAAATTCTGACAATGGAAAAAAACATGTACACAAATTAAACCTGAAACTGAACCGCCCCAAGCATGGAAGAAACCAATAGCAACCGGATTGTGAGATAGAGTACAATGTGAAAGCACTTCAAAAACCCAAGAATTCGACACACACACACAAGGCCATGGAAATCAAATGCCAGAATAATGTGCGAATTACTAACTCTACCACTACGCTAGCAGCAACCACTCCCAAAAAACCTCCACACAACCACTCCCCCTACCCACCCCCCCGAAAAACAATCCAAAACTATTAAACGCTTCAAATACTTTCTGTCTTAAAAAAGAGCACTATTGACCCTCATGATGTGCCAGCCACATTGTGCTGTGTGTTTCTACATTTGTTACCTTTGATCTGCAGCCACTACAGCATAAGCAAACTGCCCTACATATTCTAGCAAAGACCAGCATATGTCAGACAAGTATATATGATGAATCTTGTAGATATAACACACACTACAAAGATTTTGCCCATGCTGCTTTCTGTCTCACACACGTTTTTGCCCAAGAGATAATGTACTGAACAGCATTCAAAAGAGCATGATCAAAATAAGTTATAAGGAAGACATCTATTAGAAAATATCTACCTCACCAAGTTATGTGCCAACAAACATAACATGACAGAGAGTCCACAATAAAAAAAGTAACACATATCTCCAGCACACACCAAATTCTGGAAATAAAACTATCGTAAATATTCAATTTATCAAAAGATGAATAGTTAAGTGACTTGGATTCTCAAAACTGACAGCGTACTAGTTATACCATTAGTATTCAACGAGCAACCTATCACACACCACCCCACCCCGATTCACGATACAACTGAGCCCACAGGCTTGCAAAACAGTACCCATATAGTAAAACTTTGCGTTAATATAAATATCCGGATAATTACAACTGTAATAATAATAAGTAAATGCTCGTAAATGACAGATAAAATGTGAAGCTACAATTATTTTTCATTTAATGGAGCGGTCCTAACACCTAATTCAGCATAACATAACCCCGTAGTGAGGACACAATCTCACACCCACTGATCATTTATGAAAACTCAATAGGTTCCTGAAAGATTTCTCTCATCACCGCCGTCATATATTAACACAGAAACAAAAATTATTACCCCGTACAATTTCTAATCCACTAAAACCTCAAAGTGCAAGTCTGAGTCCCACATCTGGTCTATCAATGATCATGCGCAATGAGTGTGTCACTAGGGCAAAGGCCACTAGGCAACGTGATCATGAGAAGTTGACCAGGGATGCAAGGGGCTCTGAAACCGCCAATGGCAGAAACTATCAACGGAGATCCTAAGCTAGCACTTCGAATGGTTTAGCGAAAGAAAGTATTAGATGTGATTTGAAAAAGCCACCATGCGACGTTGGAGGTCGTGGAAATAAGCCAAAGCGGTCGCCCATGTTTTCTTCTAGATCACATAGGATCTGCGCTCCAGACAGTACAAGATGATACCCGCATTATAGTAACGTCATAATCAGGTGCGCACTAATACTCATCACTAGATAGATAATGTAGCATGCACGAGCAACAGTCGTGGCGATTTAATTATGAAAATGAACAGAGAGCTTGCAAGAACTTTCTAGCACTCCCCAAAACCTTTGTCAAATAGGCAACTAGCTGCGACGGCAAAGATTAAAAACACCTAGAAATGGCGTCTGACCATATTAGAGCAATTAGGTACATGAAATAAAAACACTTATCTTAACTTAATTCACCGGCCCGCCTGTCTGTCCGTTCCTGCCACCAATGTACTCAGAAAAGTCATGCGTCATGTTTCTATATTAAGATGTTTGCCTTGATGCAGTTGCTGATGTGTGACTGCTGTAAATACATCTGTACCAGTATCCTCTGCTGCCTATCTGAATAGCAGTTGTTGCGTGGCTTCCTTAAGACATACAGGCAGATGCACTCCTCCTTGTGTCCCTTTATCCCACTCCAAATTGTGATATCCCAACAATAACTATGTTGTGTTTATACCTTTGAAAGGAAGCCCTGAGGTGCCGGCTAGTATCCTTCCATCCTGATATATCTATTTCCCACAATGATCCATCAGACGACCCACAGAGAAAACTGCACACCACAAATTCGGGGGTTAGATAAATACGTGAAGAACAGGCGTGAATCACTGATCCATGATTTCACATCGCCCCCCTTGCCAACTACAGAAAAAAAAGTCATAGCATTGGCATCGAGAAGCTGACCATCCAGAAAGCAACGGCAAACTACAAGACGTAAACTTGCCTAGAAAAACCACAACAGCCCCCCAGAATATGCAACTAAGAAAAAAAAATCGCACAAAGGAGCAGGCAAAAAGACTGGCCGGCTCTGCACCACCTGGTGGTAAATTGTTGTATGACGAGCTAGATAATGCGATGGCCCTTTGGGAGCGAGTGAACAGTGCGGGATGAGACTGATATACAATCAGACAGTTACTGGTGCCATCGGAATTGGAACTCTTTGCTTGCTGCTGAAGATGCGGAGCACTTATGGGAGTATCAAAGTGCTGTGATGTAGATTCTTAATTCAACATTCACACAAATCTTCTACAATTTGTACACATGCGCTACAAAGTGAGCATTCCTAAAAAAATGTTAACATTTGCAGGGCCGTGACAAATGATGGGGTCTCATTTGTTTAATATCTGACCGTTGGAGCAAAAATTAACAGCGTGTGAGCATCATCATCAATCACCTTGCAATCTGGGTATATCAGTGTGTGCATTGACACCCCTTTCATGCAATAACAGAGGCTGTCAAGAATCTTCTTGCGCTGTCTTTTTCTGTCCCTTTCTAGTAGTCACAACATGCTTCAGTTGCCGTCTTCTCATAACATGACCCCAAAAAATGACTTGTCTCTTTCTTATGTTTGTGATAAGCTATTTGCAAATACTATCAGTCTTGATAATAAATAGGATGCACATATAACTGGTTTTTGCTTTGACAAAAGATAGAAACTGTTTCAATGCTTCTAGTGTACAGGGCACATGATGCTTGCTCTGTACTGCTCCAACTAGATCCTTTGAACGCAGAAAGCAAAACAATATGCAGAAAGCTTCAATAGTTGTACAAATGGACAAGAAATGATACTGTTAGCAACATCAACTTAATTAAAATATCAGATTAGAGAGAAAGAGAGAGAGAGAGAGATAGAGAGAGAGAGAGAGAGAGTTCATGATCATCAATGCATGCACCAGAGTAGACATATACCGAAGAAGAAGAAGAGGTGGAGGAAAGAAGATAAAAGAAGCAGACGAAGAAGAGACTCACATCTCCATCACAACGAACAGTTATCCACCAGGGGTCCTCTGCTGTCCAGACATTTCTGATAATACTTGGGACAGTGTCATTCGTGTACTCTTCTGGTTTCCAGTTAAATATCTAGGAACAAATATGTATATTTGACTAAAGAATAACTGAACATTCAAATACATAAATGTCTGCGGCTTAGGCATTGTGAACATACTTGGTAAATCTGAGGAGCCGGGTTTGATCTCAGCTGTGGCCGATCTGGTAGCAGACCGCCTTGCACTAGTTTTGACAGTGGTATCTAGAGCCGACCGATCAGAGGCAATGGCAAATAACTAAATGTAAACATTGCCTAACATAACATACCACTCACCTGACCCGTTAGGGTCGTGGATGAAAACACTAGCACATAAAACCCGCCATCTTTCTGTCTTCCGCTTGATGAATATGTGTATGATAACTTAGTTCTGTCCATTTCTTGATGTCGTCATTCCAGGTTCTTCTTTGCCCTCCTCTTGAAGTACAGTCTGTGCATTTTAATCATGTCTCACATGCTCGAACTAAATTTCACCACTGTCAAGAGAGGCTTCTGCTGTACTGCAATTTGTATATTTTGTCTCTGACATATTTGTTAGTTTTGTGCTCTAAATAACTAATTCACAAAATGTGCCTATAGCATTTACATTTAAAAGAAATATTGCCTAGTGAAATCACAAATAGTCAAAAAGTGCTGGGTTTGTTTCTGCAACGTCCTGTTAAATATACACAACTAACTTAACAATGAAACACCTAAAATATGAGGGGTAAACATCACCCTTTGGAAATTGTTACTTTGCACTTGGTCAGAAGAAAATTCTCTATTTAAACAATATGCCAGATTTTATGTGAGCTTAGTGACCTGAACACAACTAAACCCGGCTAACTTAGTACTGAAGGTTTAATACAAATTAACACCTGAAAACTAGCTATTAAATGAGACAAATACTAGTGGCAAAAATAGACAAGAAAGTTACCACTGCAAGGGATTTCATTAGTATAGTCTGAGCCAATTCTTCAAAAAAAAAAAAAAAACATTATTTGGGGTATAATCTACAGCAACCATCTTATAAAGTATGACAGCATACACAGATACTTTATTACAGCTACTATAACATTGTGAAAACAAAGCTAAACCTGTAATGATGATTATTTCTAAGCCTCATGAGTCCCAGAGGGTTTAGCATCACAGGCCCAGGTAAAGAATCGTGCGTTCATTGGGCTTCTAGTTAGGAACGTATGATGCGTTCCTTGGGACTCAAAGAGTTAAAGGAGACGGACAGCTATGAGTCTAGTACTCAAATATACAGTGAGTGAAGTGACTTGCAGAGAGCTGCTTCAAATCTTCATAAGATGATGGGAAATATTTTCTTAAATTATCTGTTCCACCCCCGCCCCCCTAAAGGATTGTTGTTGGTTGGAAAAGTGGGTGGGTGGGGAGAATAACAAATTTGACCACATTCACGTCTGCTGAAAATAACTTGGTTTTAACTGTGGTCTGGTTTTATTTGCACCAATTTTATTGGCTGAAATGGTTTGTCATCGGACCTCAAAACACCCCCCCCCCCCCAATTCAGTTTTCTTTTAATATATTTCTTTTCCTCCAGAATTTTTAATTTTTACAATATTATTTTGGGTATATTAACTCAGGCAGTAATTTAGTCTAAATTTTTCAAACCTATTTAAAATAAATAAAATAATCAGCTTGATATATGTAAAGCTGTAGATACTTTAATGAAAGAATATTCACAGGATGATATTATCCTCATGAGTAAACTGAGGCACTGCTGTGATTATGTCAAACAGAATTACCCTGAAAAGAACAAAGTCAACACAAAGATCTGTATCAAATCATCTGTTAAGAAAAGTTTCAGTCAGTTTCCCCTAATGTTGAAGCAATATTATTTCTTCTTCTTCTTTCATTCGCTTGAAATAAATTATCTATATCTGCAGTGTTGTCTCTAGTATGAACTTCACTGTCTTTTGTAATTCACCCGGAAAGTTTGACTTGCACCGATGTTTCCCTTGGCCAAAAGTTTTGCTTTGATATGTTGTATTTGGGCCAGTCTTGGTGAACATCATCTGTTGTCTCAGGAGCCAGTCCACATGTGCACACATTTGATTCGCCGATTTAAAATGTGAACATCTGGCAGCAAAGTTGAGAAGGAATATTATTACTATTCCTGTGTCTAATAGTAGCAAATAGTCAGCAGAAAAATCCCATACAGAGAATTTAAAAAAAAATGAACTGAGAGCAACTAAGCCTCAAGAAAAATTAGCTGCACAACTTTTTGATGACATAATAGATGATTTTTTCATTTGGTAAATTAGGATTACAATTATTTCAGTGGTAACTTAAAACCTTTTAGAGGATTATATAATTTCTGTGATTCTGAAATAAATTTCTTTTTTATTTCTTAAAACAAAACAAAAACAAACTAAAAATATATTTATATTATCCCTGCATTTAAAAAGCGTTTATATTTTACATTTTTGGAAATTAGCTAGTGTAATTTAAAATAATAGGGACCTCAGGGCTTTATATAGGTTAGGGCCTCCTCACGTCTAAATCAGGCTCTGCTTAAACGGTAAATATAGTTGAAGTAGCAGGTCTTTTTGCAGAATGTCGCTCTCATGACATTCAGAATGTCGCTCTCATGACAGTCAGAATGTCGCTCTCACGACATTTAGAATGTCGCTCTCATGACAGTCAGAATGTCGCTCTCACGACATTTAGAATGTCGCTCTCATGACAGTCAGAACATCGCTCTCATGACAGTCTGCCTGAAAGAAAGTTTGCCTCTCGCCTCGTGTTCTTTCATATTCAAGGAGTCATTTATATCCTGTACCAATCTTCGTGCAGGTCGGCCCTTGCTCCTCCTTCCTGGTACCATGCCTTCTGTTACTATTTTTTCCAATTCGCCATGGCGCTTGAAATTACCAACATATTTCATCTTCTGAGACAAAATGCTGTTTATTAGCCAATCTTCCTTGATGTTCAGATATTTTAAAATGTCAGTATTTCTTCTCTTATTTGTCCATGGTGTTCTGAGAATCTTTCTACTAGACTTCAGTTCAAAAACGGCTATTTTCTTTCTTGACAACTGGAAGATAGCCCACAACTCACATCTAATATAAAAACAGGCTGTTTAAATGCACTCAACGTGGCTACTGGAGAGGCCAGATCCCTTTAAAATTATCGAACCAAGCGCAACAATTTATGAGAACACACAAAGTGATTATTATGTCAAATATATGTTATATAGTGGTGCAACTGAAAGAGATAAGGCAGAAATTCATGGACTCCAACAACATACCCTATTTAACTTGAGCAAAATACACGGCTGTCCATCATCAAAACCGTAGTTCTGCTGTTTCACACAGTCACCTCCAAGTACAATGGGGTCAAACACGCACACTTTGTTGAGCTCTTCGGTTCTCCGTGTCCTAATCTCACTGCAGTCCTTGTAGTTATCTCCCACCTGGAGCTCATTTTCATAATCTGTGCATGAAAAATACACACATTTTGTGATGAACTTTGATGAACATTAAATTAAATTTTTTTTCTACAATGGTCAATACAAAATATTTTCTACTGAATTTAAGACGCTGTGCTCCTTGGGACACATCTCCCGCATGAAGGACAGTCACATTTAAAAGGATCTCCTGTATGGTGAACTGGTAACAGGGAAAATGTCTACAGCAAGGCCAAGACAACTGCTGTAAGGATATATGGAAATGTGACCTGAAAGATACAAACATTGACACATACACTTGGGAGAGATCAGCTGCAGACCAACTCCTAAAAATAGGTGAATATGTAAATATCAAGACAGAACTTGTTACTTGTTCTAACAGCTCTCCATATACTTTAATGTTTACTAGAGGCTCTCTTTTCCATAACAGTTTTTGTCTTTTGAATATAAATATCAGGGTTCACAGCCAAATTTACCAATCAATTTCAAGGCTTTTCAGGGTCTTTTTCAAGGTCTCCTGAGTTTTTTTCAAGGTTGTCTCGGTGTAATACTGAAACAAGATTTTTGCCTTGTTCAAGGGTGTACTGAGCACACAAGGTACTTCATTTGTGCCACATGTGTTGGTATACCAGCACAGATATCATCATCATGTAGCATTTCCTTTGTCCTGACAAAAAAAACCTCGGTCTCTCACCAGCTCTCCCGCCTCATGTACTTTTTTATACTCAAGGATTCACTTATATCCTGTGCCCATCTTCGTGTTGGTCGGCCCCTGAGCTTGATATAGTGTTTGAAATTTTTTTTTAGGGCTTGGTGGTAGAGGGCAGCAAACTGAAGTCCTGTCTGTTCTGGACCTGGCACCTGAGAGGGTTAGGGGAGAGAGAGAGAGTCATGAAGAGAGAGGAAGACACATGCTGAGGTAGGCTGGGAGAGACAGTGTAAAGATGGACAGATGAAGGTAGAGAAAAGAAGGAAAAGAAGTCTGGGGAAGGAGGAAAAAATGAGAGGGAGGGATGGAGACATGATGAGGAAAAGTGGGGAAGGAACAGCGAAAGACAGAGAGGGAAAAAAATACAGAAAGAGGGAATGCAGATACAGAGATGGGCAGATGAAAAGAGAAGGAAAAAGGGAACGAAATAGAGATATGGAAGGAGGAAAATATGACAAAGAGTTGAAAGAAGGGAGACAGAGGGAGAGAGAATGGACAGGGTGAGAAGCAGATGCAAGCAGAGAGAGATGTAGACATAAAGGAGAGAGAGAGACAAAGGGACAGCACAGAGAGGCAAGCAGACAGAGGGAGAGAACCAAAGAAAGAGAAAAAAGGCAGAGCAGGAGAATGGGAGGGAGGTATACAAAGAGGAAGTGATAAAGGGAGGCAAACAGACATAAAGCAAGAGAGAGAGAGGTGGGTAAGGAAGGCAGTGACAAACACAGATTAAGAGAGAGAGGCAGGAAGGGAGACAAGATACATCAAAGAAAAAAAACAGCCACCCACTTCCCCCCCCCACACACACACACAATTTCAAGTGTAGTGGACACAACCACTAGGAAAAGATAGTTATGGGGCAAAAAAATACGTAGATGAACCAGTAAAAAAAATGATGAAGGGGGGGGGGGGGGGGAGGGGAGCGGGAAAGGAAATCTAGAGAAAATGAAAAGACAGGATGGAGAGGAGACAAAGAAGAGATGGGACAGGAGAAAGGGCAAGGAAAGGAAGAGAGGAAGAATGGAGAGAGAAAGGAGAATAGTTGAAGATCAAAGGAAAGAGAAGGGGTGAGAGAAGAAAGGTAAGACATGGTTGTGGGGGTGGTGGGGGGGGGGGGTGTAAGAACAATGAGTGCTAAAAATAGAATTAGGAAATCTCTAAGTGAGGCCACTTTTCCGGTTCCTACCCTCTCCCAATGTGAATGTGGCCGTGGTCCAAAAACAACAGTGCTAACCCCTACTGCCCCTTGCTTGTCCTATCTGTGTGTGACAACAATAATTCAATTTCTTACACTTAAGGCTGGTGACCTGAGAGCCAAGGTCATTTTATGAAGAAAATAAAAGTCCAGGGGATCCCAACCCACCACTGGTGGAAAATAGAGAAGTTTACCCACACACATAAATAGGTCAGACACATAAATAGGTCAGGGCAGCAGTGGACTTCGTTTTATTTCTGGTTTTCCAATTACAGAAAGGAGGGGAGAGAGGAGGTGGTGGAAAGTGGTGTAGAAGGCTGAGGTGGTAAGGGTGAGACAGAGGAGGTGAGAGAATAAAGTTTAAGAAAATAAAGTGGGAATGAGACAGGGAGAGAAAGAAGGGAGTAAGAAATAAGATGAGATATAGAGGGAAGAAGGTAGCAGGAAGGGGTGCACTCCCTCCCCTAGGTGTCATCAATGTGGGAGGAGAAAAAAGGGGGGGGGTGACGGCAAATGTGTTTTTAAAAGTACACATATATTTAATGTGTGGGAGGGGGAATGGTGGACATGAAATGTTCTGCACTAGGCAACACATAACCTTCTACACCAACTGAAGGTATGGAGAAAGAGAGAGAGAGAGAGAGAGAGAGAGAGAGAGGGGGAGGGAGGGAGTGGGGGAGAGTGGCAAATACAAAGAGAAAGAAGAAAGCAGTGACACAGACAGGCAGAGAGTGAGGAACAGGTAGGACAAAATGTGAGGGGGCGGGAAGGGAGATGGACAGAGATTAAAGCCGCTAGGAAAACAAACACATCAAAAGAAAATATCCACCATGTTCACACAGAATGCCCCCCCCCCCCAATACAACTTCCTGTGTACTTGAGTTGCTAGGAAGAGTTATGGAGCCGCACATTTACTAAACATTTAAACAAGAAATAAAATAGGAAAAAGGGGGAGGGGGGACAGGAAATGAGAGAGTAAAAGGAAAGATAGAGAGAAAGAGAAGAAGATGAAGATCAGAAGGGAGGGTTAGAGACAATGCAGGAGACGGGAAGGAAGGGGCAATAGGTAGAAGAGTGAAAGAGGGAGGGAAGAGAGAGAGAGAGGGGTGAGACAACAGAAGAGGGAATCTCGGGGAATTACAATACTGATCGCCAAACACACTGTAAAGATAAATCCAGGCCAAAAATAGAACTGGGAAATCCAGCTGCAGTCACTTTTCTTAGCCCCAATGCCATCTCTAATTAATAGAGAAGGCCGTGCTTAGCCCCACCACGGCGACTCTATTTATAAATACAACTGAACCGAGCCCCACCATCTCCCAATGTAATCCTTTCTAGAAACCACGGCCATAAACGATTTAAACTGTTCATTCTGCCCGACTTGCTAGAAACAAAGGCACACGCACACACACGCGAGACGGAAGCTGCTCCTTCCCGCCCCATGCCACACTGCTGCTGTCTGCAAGTATTCATGATCTGTAACAAAGCCCGCCCTCCCCTGGCCTTTAACAAGCCATTTCGGCTGAAAATAGCCAATAATCAGCTGCCCTCACACCTGAAACGACCATACAACGAAAGTAGCCAAAAACTAGCCAAATGGCCAAAAAAGCCAAATGGCTCCCCCAAAATTGCCTGTGCTTGAAAAACACAGGATTTCTGACGATTTCATTGCCGCGGTCAAAATTCACGGCTTTTCAAGGTCGGAATGTCTTTTATAAGCTAAAAATCCCGGTTTAAGGTCAACGAAAAAAATCCCGGTAATTTCCCGGTCCACTACGAACCCTGAAATATGTAATCCATACTCTAAATCCTGTGTTACGTACCCACTAATGATCAGAATGAATAATCTAAGGAGGAAATCTACAATGAGCCATGGATTGGGGGTGGGGGGGGGGGGGGGGGGCTGACATAGTATCTGGACAGTTTTCATCTCACAGCAAAAAAGACAGGCAGATTTCTAATCATGTTGCAATTAGCACCATCACATAGAGACTCTTTACTGGTTACTGAGAATGCAAAAAAGCATTTTGTGGGTTCTGCGGCTTCCACTGTGGGGGGAAACAAGAATAGACCAACTGCCTACCCAAAAGCATGTCGTAAGAGTCAACTAATTGGGAGTGTCCTTCGAAGTCGGAGTGCATCTGCCTGAGAAGCAAGGAACCAACAACAGATGTGCATGTAACACTCAGGTTCTGGAATAGGATCCAGAGTTAAACGAACAATCAGAACTTTTTCTGGGAATTTATAGCCGGTGAATGTGAAGAAGACACAAACACACCTACATATGTATATACATGGAAAAGGGTTGGTGGTAAGGAGGCAGGAATATGCAAAAAACAGAAAGAAATGACAGTGAAAGAATTTAAGTTTCCTAAGACTTACATTGAATGTATGCTTCAATGTGGTCTAGGTAGTGAACATAGCTGGAACCATCACCCTTCACAAATCTCACCAGAGTTGTAGTAACATCTGGTTGTGGTCGGAAGCCTAGCCCTGGTGTCTGAAATAAACAAAACAATATAAATATTAACCTCTCAGTACAAAGCTGTATGGAAAATGTCCAAGAAACCAGTAATGTTAGCAACTTAGTTAGTTAGTTGGGTTATCATCATTGCACTCCAGACATGTCCATAGGTGCTCAGATCCTTCCCTCAGTATGAACCCCAACGTCCGATGGCTAACAGTACCAGTTCTATGTTGATTAACAAGTCTTTTGGCGTGTCTGGCGTGGGTCTCGTTTTTTGCTATGCCGATCTTAATTCCCATGTCTACCATTCTGGCGTGTGATGTGGATTCACTGACCCCAAAGTCCTCTATCCTTCCCATTTCTCTAAGGGCATTAATAATATCAGCATGATCCATAGGCTGACCGTCGGTAGTGATAGCGGATACAGCCAACCTGTCAGCTCTTTTATATCCATTGATGCCTGCGTGTCCCGGAACAAAAATAAAGGTGGCTCCACGCACAGTGGACTTCTGTAATGATTCAAGCCATTGTCAGCAACAAGGCTGACAGTGTTTGACTTTTATGTGAATTAAAGGGTGAAGTGGAAAAAAAAAGATGGAGAGGACATGAGATGAGCTATATGCACTAGCAAAACAGTTGGATGAGGAGAAAAAAGAAGGTTTCAGATACATCTCTTTTCTCTCCTGCCTCTCTAGTCCCCAAAGGAGCAGGGGCGCTCAACCAACTCAGGCAAAGTTGTTCTATCCTTAACTATCGCATGCAGCTCTCCCAATCTTTTTAACTTCACTCTCAAGCTCTCTTCTCAGTGTGTTTTTGGTCATCCTTTATTTATACGCCCCTGTGGGTTCCAGTGCAGAGACATTCTAGCTATGTCAAATATACATGTTTTATTTTTTTTTAAAAAGAGTTCACCATAGCACAGGATCTACTTTCCTCCACTCCAACTGTTCAGGCACCTCAAAGGTATAGCATTTCTGATCCCAGTGAAAACTATCTCTTGTATTCTTCTTCTTCAGCATTCCAAGCCCTTAAGGTTCATGCTGACTGGCTTTCTCCTTCCAGTTGGTAACTCCACATGTTTGTTGGTGTGCTTTGATATAATATCCCTATGGTGTTCTTGGTCTGAGGCCATCTTCTTCTTCAGCGATCTCTGGCCATGCGCATAATCCACTGTGGGTCATAAACTGGGATGTCTTTTCAAGGTCTCTTAGGTTTTCCCAAAGCTTAGTTGTCGGTTCTACTGGGTGTTGCCATATGTCGCTCCGCAGCTCCGCCAGGAGAGGACAGTCTTGCAGGACATGTTCTGGAGTCTGTTCAGCACGAAGGCACTGGCAGAGAGCTGTTTGGCTCATACCTAATTTATGTGAGTGTTTATTGAGTCTGCAGTGTCCAGTGCGTAAGCGAAAAACTGTGACTTGGTCTGTTCTGTTCAAGTGTTTCAGAAAATATTTTCCGTAGTGAGGCCATCTAACTCCCTTGTCTGCAGAGTGTCTGTATCTCAGTCATCTGCCATTCTCTTTATATGCTTCAGCTATTTCAGACTAACCACTGGACGTAAATTTGCCTAGAAAAAAACCACACAACAGCCAGGGGTTGTTTGGGGTTGGCTCTGCAACGACCTGTAAAGGATACACAACTAACCAATTTCAGACTATTAGCTACGATATTGCCAGTGATCAGTGATGACTTAAAACAGATTATACATTTCACTGTTGCTTCTCATTCTCCGCTGTTTGGATCTTTATTCTTTGATAGGTCCTACAATGTGTCATAAAACTGTTTCTGAAAATGTGTCATTAGGATTCATTTCTTTTAGTTATGCTCCAGATTCCAGAACCATAAAAAACAACTGGTCCCATCAATCAGTATTTTATATAGTGTGATCTCAGAGTTTTGAGGGACAACATTAAGAGGTGGTAAAGAGGAGATGTTACATTGACACATCTTGCATTCACTGGGCTTCTAGAGAGGCACCTATGAACGTATGATGCATCTGTTGGGACTGGAAGAGTTAAGAGATAACTTCTTTATTTGCCAACAAACTGGAGCCCCAGAGCCCACAAGAGGAAGTGAAAGAAGCAACACATATTACCTGAAGAATACTAGCTGCTCCCTGTAATGTTGGATTGTTCCAGTCAACAACCCAGTAGAAGACGGCACAGAACGCTGCTGACATGCCCATGAGGGTGAATATAAATAAGATGAAGCCGCCGATAACCAAAACTGGGGAATATAATAAGTGTTATAAGACGTTGGCTGGCTAGTCAACAGATCACCCTCATTGCAGATATAACTATTCAGTTCATTGGCGCTTGGATCTCCTCCTCAGAAATCCCAGAGCAAGTAAAGACTGAGGATGTTGGTTCTGTGTTGGTTTATTCTATGGCATTGGTTTCTTGTCTAGCCCACCCACCCCCTTTCCTTTCCTGTAATTTTTTTTTTAAACTTGCCATTCTTGCAGTCTGATCATGATTTTCAAATTTAGTAACTTGGCCCGCTTTGCTTCTCTTAGAACATCAAATATTTTAGCCTGATCCATAACTCGTCCACCTCCCACAGAAGCTTTACCTGCAAGCCTATCAGCTTGGTATTTTCCTTCTACACAGGCATGAAAATTTTATACGGCAATCCTGCAATGTACTGCAAGAGAACCGGTATTTAACATAATGCAATGGAACAAATCTACAAGATACTTAAGGCTAGAAACATGCAATGAAGAGGCCTACAACATACAATCAATGTACAAAAAATATTTCCTTGTTCTGTCACAATCAAATTAACTGTTTGATTCTCACTCTCATCCCACCCTTCCTGTACTAACCTAACCAGGCATAAATAAACAACAATATTATATTCCACGCTTGCTGCTATTTCAAAGTTCCAAAAGTCTTAAGCTGAAACAAACCTGATACACTTTCTGATGTAAAAATTCTTAAGTGCACTTGCTGTTAACACATCTAAAAATAAAGTGCACTGATATACCAACTAGCACTGTTTTTTAGTCTTAGTCAAGGTTTCAACATCACTGCAATCGGGTTTCTCCATACTTGATCATGTCATGTCCCTCACTATCCCATTTCAAAAATTGGTGAACAATTAGTCCTAGCACAATCCAGAAATATGCGAACGCAGTAAGTGCATTTGGCGGCTATCTTCCGAATAACAGTCCCAAATTATCAAGGTCCAAAACATACCTTAACAGGCCCTCAGTCACATGTCAATTGCGACTTCCGGGGACTATACCGCCACCCCCGAATTGCGCACTTTCGCCACAGCCAAGAGTATCCCCCACGCCGCATGAGCATCGAGGCCGAAAATATACCCTAACAGGGCCCCAGTCACACGTCGATTACAGACTTCCGGCGACTTAAATTGCGCACTTCCAGCGACTTCCGCCACCGCCGAGAGTATTCCTGATGCCGCTCACGCTGGATTGGGGCTAAACTAGATGACTGGGACTCACGAGCAAATAAAATGAAGGAAGCTGCAGTAGCTGCTGCTCGTGAGTCCCAGCCATATAGTTTAGCCCCAATCCAGCGTGAGCGGCATCAGGAATACTCTCGGCGGTGGCGGAAGTCGCTGGAAGTGCGCAATTTAAGTCGCCGGAAGTCTGTAATCGACGTGTGACTGGGGCCCTGTTAGGGTATATTTTCGGCCTCGATAATTTGAGGTTATTCGGAAGATAGCCCATTTGGCAGTTGCTAAAGAGGCCACAGCCAACAGTCGCCACCAGAAATGTAGTTGATGGAAGTAGTCGGGCATTATAAGTTGGCTATACACATGTAGAATTATTAAATAGAAGCTTCCTCTCATTTTGAAGATCTCAGTACATCTGCCAAAAAGGCAAGGAAACGAAAGTCTGCATACAAACAAGCCAGATATATGAAACAGATGTGCACGTAACACCCAGGTTCTTGAGAAAGACTGAAAGTATGGATGCGGATGAACACCCTTAACATTTCCGGGACTTTCCGAGGTTACAGCAGGTGAACAAGAAGATGATGATGAGGCTACAAAATACTAATTGAAAGTAGTTGTTTACTACTAAGTGCAGGAAGATGAGGACGGAGCATGCATGGAAATGCCCCGAGTGCTGTGATGTCAATTCTCCACTCGACTCAACTATCTATAACTATAACATAACCATTAATAATTAACTTAGGATGTTTCTGACTGCTGCCGAGTGTTGTTAAATTAAAAATAGACATCACAGCACTTGGCACACTCCCAGAAGCGTCCCGTCCCTATCTTCAGCAGCAAGCGAAGGAAAGTTTCGATGGTATCTGATCTGTAACTGTCTAAAAAATTGTATATGAACCATGATTGTTACTGTTAGTGTTACTGTTTAAGTTTATAAAGTTTTAAGGAAAGATATTTAAAAAAAAACCGAACGAAAAAAGTAAATAAAAGTCAACTTACTCCAGTCAATGGGGGTCCTTCCCATGACTGTCCCATCTTCGGGATTGAAAAGCCAGTTTTTGGTCTGGGTCATGCGATCCCCAAATGTCTCCCTCTGGATGCCAGTGCTGGCAAGGGTGCTCTGGTAGAGAGCCGAGCTCGTTGTTGAGTAGCCAGAAATGTGCGAGGCTGCCGACGCCATGATTTCTGTTTTCCTTTCTCACCTGTGTTCCGGGTTCGCAGTGCCACCTGGGGGGAAAAGGTGTGTGATTCGTGCCAACGACAGGTGAGAAAGCGCAGACCACTCTTTTGGAGATAGTATGCAAAGGAAGTAGCTCTTCAGTTGATCATCATTATCAAGTGCTTTGACAAAGTCGTCAACGAGGCTTTTAGAAGTCTGAACAAAATATAAAAGTTAAAAAATAAATATCCTTTTTCACGCCTTTAGGTGCCTCGGGCATATGGGAATAAAACTCACATTTTTACAGACTAATCGGCACTAGGTGGGCAATGTGGTCAGCATAACGCCGGCCGTCTTTACTTCCCCAGGACGTACATCCTGGTACCCATTTAAGGCTGGGTTGACCTGCGACGCCCCATACCATGATCAAAATCCACGCAGCCAGCAGTAGGTTTTAATCGCAGTAGGTTGGATTTTCAAACCAAGTTACTGGTTTTTAATGTCAACGATATATCACTTGTAACATTAGCCAGTAAAAGTTGCAGAATCACTAAAGATTCATGAGATTTACAAAAGTAAAGGTCCCTTTCCCACGCCCGATCTATATTTTTATAGACCAATCGGCACAAGATGGGTGATGTGGTCAGCATCACGCCGGCCGCCTTTACCTCCCTGGACTGCACCCCGCACTCACTCAAAACAGGGTCGACTAGGAGTCCATGTCATTTTTGAAGAAATGTCCGGTTCCGCCAGGGAGCGAACCCATGACCTTCCGATCCCCACGCGAGCGTCTAACAGCTACGCCACGGCGAATCCCGCTGAGAAAATGATGAACATAAAAATGGGATGAATATGAGAAAAGGGAAGAGACAAGAGTAATGTCTGAACACATCGACAGTTGTAAGATGAAGAAGATGGTACTGTATTGGTCACATCCTGTGGAAAACAAACAGATAATCAACAAAGAGACATTGAAATGGGAAATAAATGAAATGGGTTTAGGAAACAAAGACATCCAAGAAGACCTCTGAGACAAATGATGGGAGGCTAAAGGCAAAGGCTTAAGACCTGCCCCGTGTGGTAGATTTTCTCAGTAGGATGCAGGTATTCAAAATGCGACGCCTAATAGCTTTGAGCTGCCAGATCAAAAGTTACAATTGTATTTTTTGGCTTTAATTTGGCTGCTTATGCCCATCTCCCTTTTTGTTACGGTGCAGCCTGATGCGATCGCATCTCTGTATCATACCGCGGCACGGATCAATGCTGGACTAGATTACTTCCATGATGTCCAGAGAATTGCACAGAACAGAATGAAGAACAAGGCTACGAGCCTTATGAGACGTATACCGACCCAACAGGAAGGTTATGATAAGCGTTCTTACATCTTGACACAGGGGCAACAAGGATTTGTCTAGAGGACAATCAATCAGGTGCAGTCTCCACAATGAAGGTTGGCTGCAATGGATCTCCAACAAGCCCTGTCTCTTGCCTTTGATGTACACTCACTCATACTGCTGTTCGTCCATCTCTTGATGTTATCCTCCCACTTGTAAGGCTGTCTGCCTCATGCTCGCCTAAGGACAAACTAACAGTAAACATCCACAGACCCCATCAGCAGACCCAACAGAAAACTACAACAATTTTCCGTCTACTAACAGGACACCGTAGGCTCAACTACCAGTAGCATACAATAACGATTGTTCAGTCCCCACAGTGTGCCTGTCAAACAGGACCACAAACACCTCAGCACATTCTGCAGACCTGCCCACTCTACCTACAACTTCGAAAAGACACCTGGCCTCAAGAGCAAAGTGTGCAGAGCAAGCTCTGGGGAACCATAAAGGACCTGCAGATGACATGCAAGTTTATAGAGGCAACCCACCTGATGGTCTGATCTGAGCATACGAAACCGAACGCAAAGAATAAGAAGACACCTCGACACTATGCGGTCTCCAACATCGTTTATCAACTCGTTTGCCGACGCCTTTACACGTTATGACAACAGGTTGTTTAAAAAGCTTCTCTTGTTGTTTTCCCCGCATCTCTCTCGCAGCATGTTTCAGTTTTTATCTTGTTATAATCTGTTGTATTTGGGCCTTGGCTTCGTTCACAACATCTAGATTTCTCCATTTAGTAGAATATTAGGTAATCATCCTTCACTCACTAAGTGCACTAAGGGTTAGTGGCGTTGACACAAGAAAACCATCGGTGGATTAGGGTGGGGGGGGGGGGTTCGGAGATGACCAGCCCCTTGTAATTTCTTAAGGGTGTGGAATGAGTAGCTCAATGGTCTTATGTATATTTAAGGGTTTCCGGTCATAATGGACGCTAGGCACGGACAATGTTTTAAGTCGTACCAAATTTTTTGCTTTTGCTAGACGGTGGTGCATTTTTGCTCCATTTGTAGACTGGCAGGATACAGTTTCGTCGCCCGTCTTCTAAGTTGAGTGTATGGTGCGACACTGTGAGCTGCGGATTTCATTTTGAATGCATTTCGGCAGTGTCCATATAAAAAATAGGTCTAGCCCTATATGCCTGAAGGCGTGGAAAAGTGTCTTTTACATTTTACCGAGTGCACTAGGTGTGTTTCTGTAACTCACCTAGGAATCTTTAGGTCAGCCCAGCATAGTGTGTACCAGGAAATGTCCTGTGAAATAAAGAACAATGCCTCGATGTTCAGTTCATAACTCTTTGGGACACGAAAAGGTCCTTTACTTTAACCTGAATGCAGAAAGAATACGTAGATTCACTGTAGCACAGCTCTGTCCTTTGTTGTCTACGCTGATGCCCACCCAGGTTCGTCTTTAGTTTTGCTACAGGAGGAGTCGACTGGAAGAGAATATACGAGGAGAAAGATGGTCGTGTCTATAGTGGTGATGATGATGATGTCTTGCTAGCTGCACGCTTTTCACGTGACTCTGATGCTTGTAAAAAAATGTATTGAAACGACTGTTTTTGTCTATACTGTCTTTATTGTGATACCTCAGCAATGTCACAAACGATATAAATGATATTATGAAAGGCGCTGTGTTCTCCCTATGGCTACATACTCTTAAGGTCGCGTTGTGTTCTTCATCTCTAGTTACTTTGTTTCTAGTGTCTGTAACTGCCACCTGGCTTCTCGTGCTGTCTGGTACTAACGGCTCGTTTATCGATTCTAACATCTCAATAGCGATTCTATCTAATGTGTCTCTGTTAACCTTGGATCCATGTACCTTGTATGTCGTCTCTGTAGTTCGTTGTCTCATTTCATGTCTGCTCTCTAGTGTCTGTCTTCGAGACTCAATCTGACTGGCTCCTCTCTTCTAGTGTTAAGCTGACATCTCTTTAACAGAAAGTTCTCTTTGAGGATCTATATTACTAGTCCTTCCTCTTTCTAAGTCTGGTAAACTGAAGGAGCTTTGAAGGTCAATATTACTAGTCCTTCCTCTTTCTAAGCCTTGTAGACCGAAGGCCGCTAAAGTGGTTTGTTATACTTGGATGCTGGGATTCTAGGTATTTGATTTCTTCTCTTTTATAAATTTTTAGTACGTCTCAACATGTTTATTATGTGCGTTCATATTTCATCATCTTATTCTGCTCAAATATAGTAATTAAATTGACAGCTAACGTCATAGAGACTCCTAAAAATCAAGTACTACTACGTTCTCTCTAAAAAAGCACGTCAACACTGACGTCAAATACTTTTTACAAATTATTGTTGCCAAGACCTGTTGATTTTCTTCCCTACAAATAATACGCCATATCCTACCTCCTGAAAACAAGTAATGAGTTCAATAGTTAGTTTTGGCGTGAAAAGAATGTTACCAAAACTTGTTTATCAAGGTACATCTTAGCTTTGTGCAATATCCTAACTCCTAACAAACAATTGATGACGTCTCCCTGTTACATCACGATGACACGCTTGGCAACATAACTATCAAAACTATAGTCTCCGTGTGGGTTCTGGCAAGGCTTTGTCCAGACAGGGTGACGGTGCACTACCGCTCAGCTATACGCTGTAGGCTAAGCCGTAGGCGAACAAAGTTTTTTTTCTTTTAGTAACCTGAAAGTGAGACTGTGATTTTTAAGTGTGTAGATAGGTTAGTTACGGAACGTTGCAGAACTAACCCCAACAGCCCCTTGCTGTTGTGTGGTTTTCTAGACAAATTTACGTCTAGTAGTTTGCAATTGCTTTCTGGACAGTCGGCTTTCTTGAAACCACTGTCGAAACCAACGCAAGGCGCAAGGCACATGGCCCGCAGCTGAGATCCAACTCGGCATCCCGGCATTACAAAGCGTTCGCATCGACTTAGCCACAGAGCCGACAAGTGTGCAGATTCATTATTATGTTTAAATTTCCTTTAAATTCTCTTACTAAGAGAAAGATGGTTCTAGGGTCCCATTGTGAGGGAAAACAAGAATAGAGTCACTGCCTCATCTCAAGCATGTTGAAGAAATCAACTAATTGAGGGCTTCCTACAAAGACAGAGTGCATCTGCCTGAGAGGCAAAGAACCAACAGTGTGCATACAAATAAGCAAGATCTGTAAAAAGGATGTATACGCAAAACTCAGGTCCTGGATTACAGCCAAAGTCCAGAAATGTACAAACATCCAAGTCTCCGGTTTACAGCCGGTGAAAGCAAACTACATCATCAACAACAACAACAACAACAAAAGCGATAGTTATCATACTGGGATTAAAATCTCTTTTCTTTCAAAGTCGAAGTATATCTACCAAAGAGGCAATAAAACAACAGTCCGCACATAAGTAAGCCACATTTGGGTGTCGGAAATGCAAGCAAAACTCAAGTCTCAGAACTAGGCCAAAGTACAGAAGTGGATGAACACCCAAAACTTTCACCTGAGTTTTTAGCTGGTGAGCACGGAAAAAAAAGTAATTAATTCCTCCCTGGTGTGTTTTCATAATTTAAATAGTTTTTCATTAAGCCTAATGACAAACTTTACTATTAAAAAAAAAAACAACAACAACAACAACAATGCGCAACAACAATTCTTCCAAAATGCTCTTTATTGGCTCTTTCGGTACGAAGTAAATCACCAAATATTGGTCAGTTTATTATTTTATGCTCTATTTAGCTCCCTCAATCCCCGGCATGCATTAGCTAAAGGAATAAAAGTGACCGTTATTTCCCTTCGGCACTGCTAGATGCAGATATGATACCACAGCTGTCCATACACTGATAGAAACAACTCCCTGATACCATGTTTAGCCTTTGAAGTTGATTGTAACTGGAAATCTTGCTACTACACTATTGTTCACAATTAAAAGGAATGGACGTCATTTATTTAGTACAACAAAGCCAGACTTATGAAACGAGACTATCCAGTTTAAGAATTGAGGTAGAGACGATAACTGCTGCCTTCCGCTGGATTAGGAACCAACTTTCATTCCTTCATTGATTTATTCCAACTCCATACGTGTTGTGTTAAAAAATGCGGAGACATGTACGTTTCGTGCTGGTGTGTTGCGAAATAAACAGGCAGATATACTGGCTGGTTCTGCACCATTTGGTTGTAAAGCTAGATGTTGTACGGACCCTTTGGGAGCCAGTAAACGGTGCGGAGGCACACATACACAGAGCATCTAGGTTTGAATAGAATGGTGCGGCGAAGAGTAGCCGGGGGATTTGGCTTACGATCGATACTCAGAGGAAGGGCGAGACGGACATACATCAGACTTTTACTGTAACTGTTGGAACTGGATCTCTGCGCTCATTGTTGAATATTATGATAGGCGCTTACTGAAATGTTCCAAGTGCTATAGTGTCGGTTCTTTACTCATAACTTATGACTACACCAGAGGCGTACCCTTATATGGAACCCCCCCCCCCCCTTCCCCCAATCCCCGGACCCAGTGTGGCACTGGATTAAAAAACGACGGTCTGAGACAGGCGGAGCAACCTACTCATTCTTTTTTCTTCTGTGCTTTATCGTTGAGCTATTTTTCCTAGCAATTATTCTTCGCTTGTCGTCGATAAACCAGCTTCCATCCCCGTCGTCGGTCTGACTGTCCTGTTCGGAATCGGAATCAGTTATAATCTCCTTTGCTGGGAAAGCATCCCTCAAGCCTCTATCTAAATCATCTTCTGAATGAGTAATTCTAGCTTGATTGTAACGTTCTATGTTGCCATTTTCCCGCTCGATATATAAACGTCTTCGTTCTGCAGGAGATAACTTAGATTCCTTAGTTCTTGTCCCGAACCTGTTTACATCCTCTGCACGACGCCTGTGCGTCGTATTATCTGAAGCAACGTCTTTGAAACCTGAGTCTGAAGCTCTGAGATGGCTTTCCCTGGCGTTTTGTGAGTTATCTTGGGCTCGCTGCGAACTGAAACGAGAACGGTTTCTGTCTTTCATTCTGTGTATGGCCTCTTCTGCACGTTGCAAATAACTTTGCTGTAGATCTTTCACCTGTAGTTAAAAATAAGAGACGTGATTGACTTTTGGCATAAGAAAATACTACTACTACCACTACTTCTACTACTACTACTACTACTACTACTACTACTACTACTACTACTACTACTACTACTACTACTACTACTACTACTTCTGCTACTGCTACTACTACTACTACCACTACTACTACTACTACTACTACTACTACTACTACTACTACTACTACAACTACTACTACTTCTACCACCACCACCACCACCTCCTCCTACTACTTATACTACTACTACATTTACTACTACAACTACCACTTACTACTACTACCTCCTCCTACTACTAACTCCTACCACTACTTCCTCCTCCTACTCCTCCTACTACTAATACTACTACTACTACAACAACAACAACTATTACTACTACTACTACTACTACTACTACTACTACTACTACTACTACTACTACTACTACTACTACTACTACTACTACTACTACTACTACTACTACATCCTACTACTTCTACCTCCTCCTCCTCCTTCTCCTCCTCCTACTACTACTACTACTACTACTACTACTACTACTACTACTGCTACTACCTCCTACTACTTCTACCTCCTACTACTACTACCTCCTTCCTGCTACTACTACTACTACTACAACTACTACTACTACTACTACTACTACTACTACTACTACTACTACTACTACTACTACTAATATTAATAATAATAATAATTATACTACTACCTCCTACTACTTCTACGTCCTACTACTACTACCTCCTCTACTACTACCTCCACTACTACTTCCTCCTCTACTACTACCTCCTCTACTACTACCTCCTTCTCCTCCTCCTCCTCCTACTACTACTACTACTACTACTACTACTACTACTACTACTACTACTACTACTACTACTACTACTACTACTACTACTACTTAATGCTGCTGCTTCTTCTTTTTCGTGGCCGTTTTAATCCCCCTCCCCCTTTTGGGGAAGAAATATGTTCAACAAAATGAGATTCTTAACAGGAAAAGAAACCTAGTAAAGAACACTGTGTACATGTCATCACAATTGTTTCGTCACATGTTGTTAGGCAGAGCGACGACACCAAGAAATAATGTATACGGATGCAAAAACAAAGAGGGGGTGGGGGAGGACGGCGGGAGGGACATCTTTCAAATTTTCAAGGGAGAGAGATTCAAGAGAACTAGCCTGGGTTTAGTGTAGAATATATAAACACCCACACACATACACACACACACTTTTTAAAACATACACGGAATCTTTAACCCTATAAGAGGTGCACAAGGCGGATAGCGGAAAGTAAGCAGTAACGTAATCTATAATCTGTTTGAAACCCATTTATCACTAGCATCATAAGGGCTTATAGACTGAAATAGCTGAAAGTAATATAGAGGATGACAGATGACAGAGAGATCAAATGGTGTACATAAAAGAGTTTAACAGCCAAAGACCAAAAACACGATTGAGAGATCATATCCAGTATGCATAATAAAGCAAGCTAATCCTACCCTGTCAAGTCTCTCGTGTAGTTGATTGAAGTCGAGCTTCATATGTTCCGTAGATCTGTCTAATGCATTTGTCTTCTGGACTATCCTTGTCATTCGAGACTTGGCGTTGTTCTGTTGCTCCTGGCTGCACTCTGTCATGAGGCTCATGTGTTTATTAAACCATTCGGGTCTACTTTTTGGCCTAGGTTCTCGCAAAACTCGCTCTGATGGTCCAAAAGTTTGTGCGTGCTTGACTGGACTACTAGTTGAGAAAGCAGAGTTCGATTGTGTTATGTCTAATTCCTGCCTTGCATTCTCGGTTCCTTTTGTTTTATTGACTTCTGTTCTTCTCGATCTTGATCGAGATCTTCGACTGCGTCCTGGAGTTTTTAGTCTGTCAGAGTCCGACGGGGACAGCGAAAACGTTCGTTGGCGCTTGTAAATATTGTTATCGTTTTCTTGAGAAGATCTCGCAGGCAACGGCGATCTGTCGAGACACTTTTGCTTTCTTCGCGAAACTGACGAAGTTAAAGAATTGCGTTTACAGTCTTCTTTTTTATCTGCTTTTCTTATTTGTTCTCGCTCACTATACATGTTGGACATGGATTCTGCGATGCTTTTATTTTCGTTGTCGTTAAGCTCCCTAGCGCTAACAGAATAGCTTCTGGAAGGATAGAGGTCACATTTGCTGGGACTTAAGGATGTCCATCGCTTGCACAGCTTGCTTGGTGTTCTAGACTTAGCAGACGTCTCTGATTCTTCGCCATTGTCTGAGTCCGATTCATTACTTTGCTGGTGGACATTTATTTTCCTTCTCATCTGTTTCTCTGGAGATGTATGTATATGTCGGATGCTTCCACCAACTGACCTGTTGTAGATGTTTCTATTGGAAAATATCTCTGGGTTTATCTCTGTATAATCTGAGT